>OY754975.1:22396706-22754206 GCA_963576475.1 Molanna angustata
AATTTTATTTGAATATCACATTCTTTCTGTAGCCATGGAAACGATTCGAACACGTAAGTAATATCGAATGGTTCGGATACATTTTTTGAATATGTAGGTACCTACATTGGTTTGTTCGATGCCATAAAAATGAAAATTGTCAGAAAAATCAAATATTATTTACAAATTATGCAATTTTATTATGCCTATATCTTTACTAATAAATAACACATTTTTACAATATATGTATTAAAACTTGCCGTAATGTCTTGTGTTTCATTTTATTATTTCATAATTACATTTATTTCAAAGGTTTATTATTTTCAAGAACATATTCATTCGGTGGGAAAATGAAATATTGTATGAAAAGATATTAAAATGGCGGCGTTTATGTACAAAAGGCTTACTTTAAAAATAAGTTAAACATTATAATTATACCAAATATTCACCATGTTTTTCACTTAAACGCTAAGTTATACTTCAATATATATTTTTTTGTGTAAATACCTACTTCTAACTTTTAAACTAACAGATATTTGCGTGCAAAATGTACACTTTTTTGACAGATATGACTTGGAAAATTTTGTATGAAAAAAATAATTATTTAAATATTTTTAAAATTCAGCATTTTTATCGCATTCTTTTTAGCGTGACACTGCATCAGGTATACTGGTACATGTTCGCACTTAAATTAGATTTTTAGATGCTCTTGGTTTTTCAGAAGGCGTGAGACAAACACACACACACACACACAGACACTAACATTTTGATTGCTTTATTACTTTAGATAATTATAAACATTCTATTAATTTCAGTCATTCTAAATTGACCGAAAAATCCAAGTTTTTTTTATAATATTAGGCAACCCACCCTTAGAAGAGTGATTTGTGCCAAATGGAAGAAAAGTAAAAATTTTGATAGTGAATGTCAAGACTTGATTGATACCATAAATTACTTATTGAGGAATAAACAGGAAGAGCGTTAAGAAATAAGAGATGAGACATGTTAAGTGGTAGAGGAACTTTTAATTTGGGATAGATGTCATATTCGTAGTATACAGCGGACATTCAAAGAACACGAAGAGAGTTAAACGATAAGAGATGAGACATGTTAACAGGTAGAGGAACTTTAAGGTTGGGATAGATGTCATATTCCTAGTGCATTGAACATTCAAAGAACATGAAAAGAGAAAGATAAGAGATGAGACATGTTCACAGGTAGAGGAACTTTAATCTTGGGATAAATGTCATATTCCTAGTGCATTGAACATTCAAAGAACATGAAGAGAGTTAAAAGATAAGAGATGAAACATGTTAACAGGTAGAGGTACTTTAAGTTTGGGATAGATGTCATACTCTTAGTGCATTGAACATTCAAAGAACACAGGATCTAGTGCTTCCAATTCTGCCCCGCAGGCACATGAAGGGTTTTCTTTTATTTTAATTTTATGTAAGTGAGTAGCAATTGAGGACCCAATCTCATTCTCGAGATTACATTGTATAGAGATTTCTTTTCTGGACATTGTTTTTTTTAACGAGGCAACATTTAATTGGATGTTATAGTAGTATGATCCTTTAATTTTAGAAGATGTTTTCCACAGGTTTTGCCATTTATTTTTGACAAAGTTACAATGAGAACGAATTGTGTGTTGCATGTTAAGGGCAATGTTTAAATAAGAGAAGTCAGAACTGGTTGCTTGTTTTGCTAATTCATCCGCGATCTCGTTTATAACTTTGTGGGACGGGATCCATGCTAATATAATTTCAAAGTCATTTTTCTATTAGGTAACATACGAGATATCTGATTGAGCAAAGTCATGAGATTTAGAGAGATTGTTGGATAAAAATTTGAAGGAACTAAGACAATCAGTATTTGGATCATGTAGCTCCGCTATTCAGCTATGGCTATTCAGCGTAGTGTAAATCCAAGCTAATTAATGATAGTATACAAATCAAATATGATCAATTCAAAAACGTTACACCAACAATGCATAAAAATGAATGTTTTCCAGCTGTCAATTTGTTCAAGAGAATTTATTTTTCTTAACATATAGACAAACGGTCAGTTTCAAGTCAAGTCGGCCTTCGTGGCTCAGTTATTTGGGTATCTAACTACTGATCCAAAGGTCCCGGGTTCAATTCCCGGTGGAGACACAGTTTTTAATTGTGTTTTCAGTCTGGATCTGTGAGACGATTAGTATCGTAAGTCTCCAGAATGTGGCAATTTGTTATTGGGTGCGTGTTAAATTAATATTTGACAAAGTACCTGTTAGTTGCCCGAAAAGCAATATTAAACAAACAAATAAATTAACTATGCCATGATACGCGGCATTTGTATGGCCAGGTCTATATTTTTCATATTTTTTTCAACTTTGAAGTAAAAAAACACAATCTTATACGCATCGTAGCGTATATGTTCCATATTTAGTTATTGTGTTGTTTTTCTTTTGTTTAATGCGAGTTTTGTTTTATTTTTACCATTTTTATATAATGGCCAAGAGGCCGTGTATGTAATAAATAAATAAATAAATAAATAAATAAATATATGGATTTATCAGAATTCGGAGTAGAACATTAAGTGTGTCTGTGTGTGTGCGTGTGTGTGTGTCCCTTATAACTTTTGATCCGCTCAATGCATAGAGCCTAAAATTTCAGAATAATATATATAAATAGTTATAGGCCTACAAAACTTTTATACTCGAATTTCGTTTCAGTCAGGGATCATCAACCTTACTTTATTTTTCTGATGGGGCCATTTCTCTTACGGGGTAAGCTGAGATAATCGAGTGCCATACTCCTCTATTTTTGCATACATTCTTGGCTTCCTTTACATACATGCATCGTCTCAAACATGCTCATCGATTTTTTAATCTTCTTATGTTTTCTTCTTTCAAAATATCATTCACATGATCATGTCTTCCCTTTCTTCACTCACTCCATCTCTTACATCCTTAATAACGTGTCGTGACATTGATTAATTATTTAGATTATATAATAGTCCACTAATCACTTAGCCCGAGTTGCAATCGGCAATTAACAACAATTAATCATAATGAAAATATATACATGCCCAAATGTTGTGTAAACCATCTCAAGAGGCTGAGCCTGTTTCAAGGTAGTGGAAAATTATTTCGCATTATCCCACGAACAGTGGCGGCCGAAAACCTAAAATATTAGAGGGCTCATTTTTTTCTTGAAATGAAATTCGCATTTATAAGGAGTCAGAAAACACTTGTGAACGAAATATTGACAGAATGATGATAAACACTGACCATGCATACCTATGTATGAAAGTAATATTTTGTCACTTCTAGTATTTATTTGAGATAATGAGATGATTGGCCGTGGAGGCCCTAAGTTTTTTACATTCACACGATCGTCGTAATTAAGAGAACGCGAAAGTAAATTTTGTACACTATTCATTGTGAACTATTGTCAAAAGTCAAAAATGTATCATTCAAAAATATGTAACTCGTCACTCTTGAACAACGACATCTAGCGTCAAAACGCTGAAGTTTTTAATAAGTCATGTTCATAAATGCACCCATACAAATTAATCGTTTCCACCAAACAGGAGTATGTAGTATAGTTGTTGGTACTTCAGTTTTATTCACTTATTAGAGATATTTTTATTTTTTTGTTTATGTTTGCCTTTAACATTAAACTTTGCAAAAAATATAGTTCAAATGGGTAATGTGTAATTTATAATGTTACTGTTCAATATTTCTTTGCTCTCCTTTATAATTTTGGGCTTGTTACTTATTTGAATATTTATGTTAATTTCACTAAACTTATCTAGATAATTTTTTTCTTCATATAATTTTTGTTATCTTCTTTTGTTATCTACATTTTATATTCTTATGTCCTAAACTTACCTAAGAATTATTATATTATTCTTAATATTTTTTTCTAAATAATAACCAATCCCTTACTTAAACACGTATTTATTTATGTTTTTTACTATATATTTTTATGTGTTATGAAATTACTGAAGAAGAAATAAAAACTTATAAGAATTATTCATATTAAATATCCTTATTTGGCATTGAATTATCAATGGTAATTTCTCAATCGATATTCTGTACAGTTTAAAAAAAACATTTTCAGGTATCAAATAATATTCACTATACAGATACTTTTATGATAATTTTTACGTAGACTTATGTATTTTTGAATTTCTTATCCTTTTTCCTAGTCGTCATTTTTTAAATATTTAATAAATTAGTTATTTATACAGCGTACTATAACTGCTAGTGCCTACGGATAGCATAATATAATTTTACCCTTCGTCTAGCATTCGTCTGCCGGTAAATAATGAACACACTTAGGAACGTGCCCGAGAGCTCCATACATTTGGCATTTAATTGTAGTGTGTCATGTACATCAATTCTATGACTTTCTATACAGTTCTTCGGGCACAAGTACATTGTGCCCGCGGAACGAAATTTTTCATAGAATCTCGCTGTATGAAACATACTATCGCAGATATTGTATTACATCTGTAAGGTGGAAACATATTTATTTGAAAAAAAATGAATTTACAGGATTTAATAGCATATATTTGTGGAATATTTCGAACAAAATTTTTGGGAGGGCTGAGCCCGGGAGCCCCTTTGGAGGAGCCGCCACTGCCCACGAAATACATTAGGTATAATAAACTTTTACATATATTATGATAAAAGCCTTATTATTGTGTTGTGATACGTTTCAGCATTAGATTATGCATTTATTTCTTATCTATGATACTATTTTTGATTAAGATTCAAATGTTTTTTGAAATGTATGTTTTCAATTCTTTTTTTATAGAATTAAAAAAAATAATATCTTTGTCTTAATGCCGTGCTTGTCTTTAGTTTCACGAGTAGATGCCTGTTTGTTATTTCGTAATTGTGTTGAGATTGATTTTGTATTTTTGAAAATGTATAGAAATAATTTTAATATAGGTATACTAAATTGAAGTAGGTATGTTGAAAATTGAAAAATCTTCAAATAATTGTACTGTCGTAGATGTGAGCATTTCAGAGTAAACATTCAATCGGCACGTGTAAGCAATATACACAATAGAGTATTCTCCTCTTAGATATATATTCAGGAAATACCTGAAGGTAATTGTATAGAGCCTATACTAAAGTATTGTAATTGTGTACATACATATAAGTTTACAAATTGTGTACATATTTGTAATTGTATATGTGTTGAGGGCTTTGCCAACTTTCTAAGAAGTTGCCGGAAGGAAAGTTTTTTTCCACAACTTATGTTACAACTTTTCCCATTTTACCTATCCAAAAATGTTAAAGTTTAAACGAGACATCGTCAAGGCTCGAATAATATTCTAATGCTAGGTATTTATTAGTTTAATAATAAGAGCAACCCTGAGAGTTTAATTGTTTTTTAATATATGTTTTAATGAAAAAAATTAAATATGGTATCACAAAGCTAAAAAACAATCATTTATCTAAGATGTTGATACCGATCACCGTGACAGAGTGTGCTCAACGCCTATGTTCAGTGACGGGACACCTCACTGCAACACCAATGTCGCGGTGACATGTTAAAAATGGACAGCTCAACCTATAGGAACGCCGGGGTGATAAACCAATCAGAGCCCGCCGGCGATCGACTGGTACCTGCTCGGCGACGGACCGGTGGGCCGGTTAAGATGAGACCGGTTTTCGCACCGGGTGTCAGTCAACAAGGAGGAGTCCTGACGACCAGGAGGAGGAGATTTTGGAGCGGTACGTGCGCACAGCGGTGGCGGCACAAGTCAGATTTTGTTGGAAGAGGAGCGGTACGTGTGCACGGCGGTGGCAGTACCAGGAAGACGGAGAAGACGAAATACCGGAGACGAACAGAAACTAACGACTGGTGAATTTCTTTGTGTTATTCTGTTGTGGGCTTTTATCTGCGAGAAACTTTTATCTGTGAGAATTGTTTAAGTTGAGAATAATTTGGTGAAGACATTTTGTTTTATTGAACTTTTGCGAACTGGTGAATTTTCTTTTTGTGTTACTCTGTTGTGAACGTCGAGACTGACAAATTGTTTAAACTGAGAACTTTTATCTTTTGACATTTTTTTTATCTGGAGTTTTGTTGTTTCTTTGTGTTAATTCTTTGTGAAAGCTGAAAAAAAAATTGTGTGTGAACCTGAATTGGTGTTTGTTGGCGAACGCCCTCCTCCTTTAAGCCCCTCTTGACCGACCTCTAAGGAGGCCCGGCATCAATGTATTTATTGTAGAAGCATATTTGTATCCCTTCCTTGCCATTATCCCCTCACCGATGTGTTTGAGAATTGTTACTTTGAAAGTAAGTCGCAATAATTTTGTGTATCAATAAGTGACAAGTGAAAAAAGTTCAGTGCAAGTTTGAAGATAACTGCGTGTGGATGTTTCGACCAGCGCACAGAAAAGAAAGAATCATAATGATCCAGAAATAAGGGAAGCCTCGGTGAGATCGTTTATTATACAGTCCACTATCCAACAACATTAATATCCATAATCTGATGTTTTCAATTTTTAATTATTATGCTTTTTCTTGTTATTTATTATCAGAAAAAACATATCTTGTTATGTTCCTTATACCTTGTTATGTTCAGAAGAAATTCCGGCAGAACTATGGAAAACTCTGAACGATGACGGCATCACATTTCTTACCGACTTGTTCAAAATCATTGTGAGGGATAAGCACATTTCAGAAGGCTGGAGACATAGTTTTGTTGTACCATTTTACAAGGGCAGGTGTGAAACTGGATTATGCGAGAACTACAGGGCCATAAAATTTATACCACATACGTTTCAAATATAGAAACGCATAATAGAGATAGTTTTATGAAAATAGCGGGAATCGACAACCAAACTCTATGAATGCCTGTCAAATCTGATGGTAAAATAACTGTTATAAGCGAAACAGATGTTTCAAATGCTATAAATACAAGTAATAATGGTAAAACTGCTGGTCATGATGGATTAAGGATTGAGCACTTTAAGTATGCTGGAAAAATTATAATCAATATGATTACTTCCCTATTTAATGATTTGCTAAAACATGAACACATACCAACTGCCATGTCAAAAACCATTATTGTACCGATTCTGAAATCATTTAAAATGGATGTGTCACAATCTGAAAATTACAGACCGATATCACTGTTCACTTCGATTTAACGTTGATTCGTTGAATTCATACGAAGGGTGTCGGTAGAAAACAATGATAATTACTTCCAAGCCAGTATGGTAGAGAACAATATATATATTATGTCGATCGATGCGCCACCATTTTCAGTTACTTTGAATTAGAATAGAGGTCTCAAAACTTTCCAACCTTAGGGCCATACTGATTACTCCAGTAAGTTCCATGGACCAAAACCGTTTTATTTTCCTGCCATTATCTATAATTTCTAGGCTAGTAGCCGAGTACGCGCCCTGAGCGACAATACGCTTGCTAAGATCGACTAGACCTTAGAATACACCCCAGCTCATTTTTATCAAGATCGGATGATCTCTCAAAGTTGATATTGTACGCGAAAATTTAAATAAAATAAAATAATACACCACACCATCTAGAGCTAGAGGCCGGTCACAGGCCACCTGGTGGACGAGTATTGAGAGAGCTGAGGAAGAACCAGCTGACCAGTGAGATGACAAAGGACAGATAGACGTGGAGACTGCGTACCAGATGAACTGGGAAGAGGACCAGCCAAAAAAGAAAAATAATAAATAGTATATAAAATATTAGGTATCATACAACTACGTAAATAATATATTGAGAAAATAATTTATTTATAAAATGTGATCAAATGCAAGTACTTATTCCTAACCTCAATAACTATATTAAAAATAAATTAATCACCTGAACTCTGAAAATACTCCCATAGTTATTAACCAAAACTGAAAACTAATAAGACATCTATACACTGTCTCAGAACAGGTTTTACCTAGTGAGGCAGTTTATGACAATAGTAAAATATCTGGTAACTATTATGTAACTTAATGTAAGTTAAATATATTATGATGCATTAAAAAAAATTGTTACTAGATTTAAGGAAAAATTGTATTTTATATAATAAATAAATAAATAAAATGGTATTGATAACATTTTTCCTGCAACCAATTTCCATTCATTTATAAAGCAACTCGCTGGAGCGATAATGGAAAGTTAGTCACCAATTACATCATGATTCAGTTCTCATCCAGTATTCTCTCGGGCCAGTCGCACTAATAAACATCATGGAACCGGACACCAGCAGTTTTCATAGCATCCCACTATATGTACCCGTCACATAAACCTATCTACAAGTTTATTATGTATTCGCATTTGATCACATTTTTCAAATAAATTATGTTTTTGAATATTTTATATACGTAGGTAGTCGTATGATTTTTAGCATTGTTTATTATTTTTATGTTGAAAAATTTCGCGTTTCTTTGACAGCTAATCCAACCTTGACAAAGTGAGCTGTGGTGTATTCAAAGCAGTCTAAATTTGCTATTTCAATTACTATTGTGCTGTACCTACTTCTCAATCTTCTACCGCACACCATAGGAAACGTTTCAGGGCTTGTAGCTCTTTTTATCCCCGGAGCGGCTGTTCATCGGACAAAACAAGGAACTACCATCAAGCATATTTCATAGCACTAAGAGTCCAACCATATTATGCTGTACTGCATTGTCACGAATGTTACGACATCTACACGCGGACAGCATTGCCAATTTGTGGGGAATTCCCCAAATTACGGGGAATCTCAACTCTATTGGGGATTTTGTTGGGATAAGCTTTTTGTGGGGAAAATGTGGGGATTCTAGAATTTTACCATTCATCGATAGCTGATAGATCGATAGTTTGATGTTTTGTGATTAAAACATCTATTAAATTGAAAATATATGAAAATGTACACTGTTTATCTATTACAGATTTCATTAAAATGTGCCAAGATTTTTGTAATGAATTAACGTCAGATATTGTTTAGAGATCCTTTTTATTTCTATTATATCCATTGTGAATCCTTCAAAAGCTCAACAAATCAAAGTAAAATCACTGATATCTGTGCTGAAAGGATTTTCAGTGTTTGAAAACTTTATATGAATACAAAAATTAATGACGAATGGTGAGTTCGCGCTGTGCTGGATTTTACTCTACATGGCCTTGATGGATATGATAATGCGGAGAGTTACTGGGGTGAAATGTTATGGGTTTAATGTGTACATACCTAAATATTATTGGTTTTTTTATAAAACCTTGTATTTTTCCTGAGATTATAATTATGTGGGGAATTTGTATAATTACAAGGTCCTAATTCTCCAATTTGGGGAATTTGATTTAGATTTTTGGGGAAATTGGAAATTTTGTATTGGCAACGCTGCACGCGGAAATAGGTAGTGGTAGTGCCCTCTATTCATTGCAGATAGCGCTAGTAGCGTCTTGAGTATAGTGTTCTGTGCTAATAGTACTCTTTCGCGAATAACCTCGTTGGTTCGAGAAAGTTCTGATGTATTCCACTCACTTCTAAACGGCAGAAATTGGAGTGTGGAACCGCAGGACCGCTAGTCAGTCGACGAGTCCACCTAGGGAAGGCGAAGGAAGCTAAACTGTCTCTAATCTCCTCAAAACGTGTATGTGCGTTAGTGCAATTTTTATTAGTTGAATTATTAATGAACTTTTATATGTAAGAATGTCCAAAGACAAAACATAACTAATTTGCCTAAATTCCAAAGTTTACCAACCTTTAGCATTTCTATGAAATAGTATCGATACTAGGTAAATATTTTAATATCGAGAGAATATCGAGTATTTGTACAAGCAATGAAGTTCTTGGTACTTTGAAATTTCCCAAAAATATGTTATACAATGTTCAAACTTTATGATCTTAAAACTTTGAAAATGCCTACCTTATTCACTTCATTTCAAAACTGAACACAAAGTTCATTACATCTCACATAATATAGATAGGTACAATTATATCTAAGTGGTGATCCTGACATGATATGAAAACACAACCTTCTGATAAATAGATTTTATTCCATGCAATCTGTACTTACCTACATGAAATTTTGTTTAAATTTTCATTGTACATATATGGTCATTTGTATTTAATATTTATTATATTTAAATTCCCGTTGATAGTATTTATAAAGACTCAAATAATTTTCAATACATCGAATTCAGAACTTGGGAAATCTATATGCACGGTCATTTGATTTTTATAACACTTCCTTTCATAAATTTAAAAACGAACTTACTTACTTACTTATTAACTTCATAAATTTAAAAATGAACTAAAATCATATTTTTTAAATTTCCTGTCATAGGTATTTTCTTTTTTTTAAGATTTGCAATACATTTTTTTTTGCTTGCCTACTTCACATCATGTTCACATGCATTGTATAAATTATATTTTTTTGGTAACTCTTTATTTTATTTTATTATTTAGTTTTTATTTTCCTAAGTATGTACCCATATGTGTGTTTTCATAGTTATTTTATTGTTTTTATATTATTATTATTTTTTATATTAACTTTTTGTTGTTTTATTATATACTTTTTATTTTTTTATGATAATTATTATTATTTTCTTTTTTTCTAAGTGTGTATATTATTATAGTTTAAATACTCGGCGGATATTTTGTGGTTGTTCATATTAACCGTTTTGGCATGTGAATTTTGCCCTAAACCACTATATTATGAGTCACTATGCGACATGTTTCGGCAGTGCTGTCCAACTAGCCGGTCGATGGCAGGACAGCACTGCCGAAACATGTCGCATAGTGACTCATAATATAGTGGTTAAGGGCAAAATTCACATGCCAAAACGGGTGACAGGAAAATTATTCGAAAAACAATTATTCGAATGCTCAATTTTACGAAAATCAATTTTACGAATGGCAATTATTCGAATCACATTTTTTCGAAAAACAATTTTCCGAACACACAATTATCAGAATTTACAATTGTTCGAATTTTTATGACGTTATGTTGGTAGTATTGTGAGAGAAATAAATCATAGATTTTTATTATAATATACTAGATGTCGTAGTTAGCAAATTTTGTATGAATCGAAAACAAATGACTCACTTTTTGCACGGAGTACTACATCTACATAGTATATTATGTATAATAAAAATCTATGGAATAAACAACATGGCGACGCACCGCGCTGTCAGATATCCTAGGATGTACACCTATTTTTTAAACCTAAACCTACAAAACTTTGGTAAAAATAGGTTGGTTAGGTTTGTTTGTAGTTATAATTGCGATTGGCGTGAGCCAGTTGCATTATATATTTAAAAAAGTAACTATAATATTAAAATAAAATAACTAAATTGGTATGAATACCAGATAAACATAAACTGGTGTACAAACTAGGCTATCCCGCGCTGTCAAACATCAGTCATTAAAAATTTGCAAACATACGTACCTACCCAACAATAATACAAGTAATAATAGTCTTCATCGAATATATTTTACTGGCAACAAATATGTCAAAGGAGGCAACATAATGATACAAAAATATATTAAATTCGGTTAATTGGTTTTCCAACAAATGTTAGTTCGAATAATTTGCTTTCGGACAATTGTCATTCTGATAACTGATTTTCGAAAAATTGTTATTCGTACAATTGCGCATTCGAACAATTGTGTTTCGAAGAATTTTCATGTAATCGCCAAAACGGTGTATATTATTGTTTGTATATTTGAATGATTTTTGTGTTTCAGTGTGTTTACCTAAATAGGTACCTATATCTTTTATTTTACATTGTAATTTTTTTTCCACTTATTATTTTTTATATTTACTGTTTTTGTAATAGTAAGTACCTTTTTTTTTTTTTTAAGTGTGTTTATGATCGTTTTATTTTCTTTTGTAATTCAATGTGTGTACTTAATTATTCTTCATATGTGTAAAAGGCAATTTGCCGTAAATAAAAAAAATACCATAATGCCGTATCCTTTTATTGAGATAGGCAGACAGAACTAAGCGTCTTATATTTCTGTCTTTACATAAATTCATCGCCTTACATTCATTCGATGTCTAATACATATTCTACTGTTATTTAAACTCCTTAATTTTTCTTTTGTAATTCAATGTATGTACTTAATTATTCTTCATATGTGTTAAAGGCAATTTGCCGTAAATAAAAAAATACCATAATGCCGTATCCTTTTATTGAGATAGGCAGACAGAACTAAGCGTCTTATATTTCTGTCTTTACATATGTAAATTCATCGCCTTACATTCATTCGATGTCTAATACATATGCTACTGTTATTTAAACTCCTTAATTTTTCTTTTGTAATTCAATGTGTGTACTTAATTATTCTTCATATGTGTAAAAGGCAATTTGCCGTAAATAAAAAAATACCATAATGCCGTATCCTTTTATTGAGATAGGCAGACAGAACTAAGCGTCTTATATTTCTGTCTTTACATATGTAAATTCATCGCCTTACATTCATTCGATGTCTAATACATATGCTACTGTTATTTAAAATTTTTCTTCTTTCATGGTTGTGCCTATATTTTCTTGGTTAGCTGGATAAACCTCCGAAATGTGTTTTCCACTCGAATCTCAGCTCAGTTTTCACTCACTCAGTTCAGTTCAGCTCTCAGCTCAGTCAACTCAGCTCATTTTTCACGCAGTCCTTGTACCTTCGTTCTTTTTATATGTATCGCTGTAAGGTCTATCCAGAGACAACAAGATCTTATGCAATCTGCCACAATCAAACTGCTCACATGGTTTATCCATTTCACAATCGCAAAATACAAAATATATATTTTTCTTAAAATTGGGTGTACGTGTTTGCTCTCTCAATAATAAACACTGCTGTAAACTCTGACAAAGAATTTGTTTAAACGAACGTTGAAAGCATAAAACATTTCTTCTGACACAATTGTTAAACAAGACTTGAGTATAATATACTGGCAACATTAATTGAAACGGATCAGAGTTGCCATACTTTCAACAACGTATTTACATAAGTATATCCTTTAAATCAAAAGATAATACTGGATATTTTCGTCAAGAACTGAAAGAAGACTAAGCAGTATTGTTTCTGACTGGATCAACAATATTTTAAAGTGACCCCAATTCATAAGTTAACCTACCAAAGAGCTGTAATATAGGTATATAGATGAAGCAATATTTTATTTACCAACAACACGGGTAGGTATTCGACAATCTAACGAGAAAACTATTGTGTAATTAAGTATATAATTTTATCAAATTATAAAATAAAAATTAAATTTATGTACAACAGTGAGCACAGAGGCAGATTTATTGCTATAAGACTCCATCCAACCCAAGAAACGCGAAACTTTATAAGTAAATTTGACTTGAAGACCGATTTGCAATTCAGTATATATTACATCGATTTTTTCTTGGAGAATAATTTGCAAACGTAATTCTCAGGCAGGTACATTTAATGTAACCACATCGAGGTAGTCTTATTACACATAAAATATCTTCCAAAAACTAATTCCAACGTAAAAGTTTAAATCTAAAAAACACGGAGTGACAGTGGTCTGAAGTACATATTATATCTTTAAAAATTAAACAATAAAATTGAAAAATTACAATCAGCTATCAATCATCTAGACTTGAAATAGCCTAAAAATTATTATTGGACGTCGCTCATCTTAATCTATGCAATTTTTTATGAAATAAGTAAGCTAATAATGTATGAATAATAACAGTATATAATATCTTCTCCATACATAAAAAATATCTTACTGAACACGCGAATATGAAATTATAAACTAAAATGTGGACTACATTTTTGGGGTGATTAGTTGCAACCACTGCAAGGCAAAGGAAGGATAGGTATATATATGGAACACTCACTTCTTGATCCTTGGTCCTCTGCCTTGGTAGGATGGTCACAACTTGTCACTTTATTCACACGCGTGGTGAGAGCAATTTTATGAGTGAATTTTGAGGAGCGGTGAAAACGGAAGATATGCGGATGATCTCAACAGGACGCGGTATGTAAGGAGACTAAATTTTGCATATGGGGCGAGCAATAATTGCAACAATTATTATAAATAAAAAATATAACAATTATTTTAATATATTGGCGCCAACACTTACTATAGTGCCATATAATTAATTACTTAAATCAATATAAATACTTATAATATACAAAAACCTAAGAAGCGATTTCAATCTCAAAGGCTCTGCCAACAATTTCAACATACATATTTGTTCTTTAAATAACAACAATACAGAAAGATATGAGAAAGAAAGCTGTAGATTAAATAAATAAATAATATACATCGAAAATAAACCTATACATACACGATACACATACTAGTACAGAATTAGCTCAGTCAGCGTTAATTAATTTATTGTGATGTTGAGACTTTCTTCGGCATATGGACTGTGATATGTGATAGATAATCGGAAAATACATTTAACTACTTACATTATTGACGAACTTCTCGTAACAGATGGTGCTCTGACAATCAGCCGTAATCTTTGTTGATGTTGCCTCTAAGATGTACGACACGGGGGGTTTTTTCCCTGAAAATATACAAAATAAATTGTCTTTCAAACATATAACTGTCAGTATACTTCGATATTATGAAGAAACATATTAAAAATTGTCCAATATTATTAAGTTATTTGACCACAAAATACATACAGATCTTTGAGTTTAATATGAAATTGTTATAAATTAAGGAAAATCCAATTTTTTATTATTGCATGTACATATTATGAAGGATTATTTTCTAGCGCAGAGGTTCCCAAACTTTTTTTTCGTAGACCACTTTCAAAATTTTACTGGTTTCGGTGAACTCCTGCTGCTAAGTTTCTACCACATTCCCGAAATCAACAAAAAAATGTGAAGATTAAATCAACGATGGAAATTTGCGCCGCGGCTGAGCCCAACCCTATATTCGGAGTGGTAGAAATACTAGAAATAAAAAGAAAATCAAGAAAGGTTTAGGGTAGGAAATTAATCCTAAATAAATCCAAATCCAAATGCCGGCCTAACTGAAAGAAAATTTCAAGTCCGTGGACCAAAAATAAAAGCAAAAAATTAGCAATAATATATTTTCGCGCTATATGTTAGGATTGCATGACAACCGTAGATCCTTCAGAAAATAATAATTTAATTTTTTTAATTTAGAAAATAATAATCTGATGCTTCAAAATGCTTTGCTTAAGTCTCAATACTACCATTTTTATTTACCAACAACACGGCTAGGTATTTACCAATCCAACGAGAAAAGTATTGTGTAATTAACTATATAATTTTATCAAATTATAAAATAAAAATAAAATTTATGTACAACAGTGAGCACAAAGACGGATTTATTGCTATAAGACTCCATCCAACCGAAGAAAAGCAAAACTTTATAAGTAAATTTGACATGAAGACCGATTTGCAACCCAGTATATACATATTACATCATTTTTTTTCTTGGTGAATCAATTTGCAAACGTAATTATCAGGTAGGTACAGCCCATTCGAAACTTTAATAAACCTTGGTATAAGTATTAGTGCATATCGGTGATATCGAGTGTACATCATATACATTGTGATTGTATTAGTACAAGCGCCATTGGCCGATCGCACACACATACTTAAATCAGTACCGCTTCAGACTTTTTACTCTCCACACTATGGAATAGGGGAGAGTCATGATTTCGCAAAATTTAAGCGTATTTTTTTTACATCAATTTCTCAATGGGTATCATGTAGAGAATGCACACTATGAGTTTCGTCGTGATGTGTTTGTGTGTATGGCGTATACGCTGTACGCCGTACGCCGTACGCCGTACGCCGTACGCCGTACGCCGTAGCATTTATCTTTTTTGTGTCCTCTCTACAGCCCAAACTATAAGTCTGATCGACTTCATATTAACATCATATGTGTAAAGTGCAAAGACCTAGAGCTGATTAGTTTTCCATAGACAACTTTTGATTTCTTCTCTATGAATTCATCATTTACGTTGTTTTTTTTTTGTGTCCTCTCTGCAGCCCAAACTATAAGTCCGATTGACTTCATATTGATATCACATGTGTTAAGTCCATAAACTTAGAGCTGATTAGTTTTCCATAGACAACGGTTCATTTTTTCCCAATGTTTCTTTATGATTTCATCTATTAAAACTGAAAAAATGCTCTCACGACCTGGAAATTAGAGATATTTTAATTTGGTTTCAACTATTTATACAACACCAAGAATCTTCATAAAATTGTATTCAAAGTTGGTCAATGTTAAAAGAAAAATATTCAACGGTTTCAAAAATTATATTTTATTTAATGGATATTTGTATGAAACTTATATGTAACAAGAGAATTTTTTTATATTTGGCAATGATCAGTTCATTGATTTCATATTGATAGAAGAATATTAATAGCTTGAACTTAGAACTGATTAGCTTTTCATAGATATCATATAATTTCTTCATATTATGATATCACGTGTAAACATTGTCAAAATGCTCTCGCGTTCTTTAAAACAAAATTTATCTGCTTTTTTTAAAATATTTCATACAACATAAGCATTCTTCACTATACTGCATTAATAGTTTGTTTATCATAACATAAAAATATACTATCGGAAGAAAATTTATATTCCTGATAGTAACATTTAGTATGAATAAAAATGTAATTAGATAAATTTCTATGTATGGAAACGTGTAGTAATTTGATTTCATGATATAATGTAAAGAGCTTGAACATAGAACTGATTAGCTTTCCATAAATAACAAAAAAATTCTTCATATGATATCACCTGTCAAAATTTGAAAAATGCTCTCGCGTTCTTTAAAACAAAATTTATCTGCTTTTTTTAAAATATTTCATACAACATAAGCATTCTTCACTATACTGTATTAATAGTTTGTCTATCTTAACATAAAAATATACTATCGGAAGAAAATTTATATTCCTGATAGTAACATTTAGTATGAATAATAATGTAATTAGATAAATTTCTATGTATGGAAAAGTTCAGTAATTTGATTTCATGTTATAATGTAAAGAGCTTGAACATAGAACTGATTAGCTTTCCATAAATAACAAAAAAAATCTTCATATAATATCACGTGTCAAAATTTTGAAAATGCTCTCGCGTTCTTTAAAACAAAATTTATCTGCTTTTTTTAAAATATTTCATACAACATAAGCATTCTTCACTATACTGCATTAATATTTTGTTTATCTTAACATAAAAATATACTATCGGAAGAAAATTTATATTCCTGGTAGTAACATTTAGTATGAATAAAAATGTAATTAGATAAATTTCTATGTATGGAAAAGTTCAGTAATTTGATTTCATGTTATAATGTAAAGAGCTTGAACATAGAACTGATTAGCTTTCCATAAATAACAAAAAAAATCTTCATATGATATCACCTGTCAAAATTTGGAAAATGCTCTCGCGTTCTTTAGAACAAAATTTATCTGCTTTTTTTAAAATATTTCATACAACATAAGCATTCTTCACTATACTGCATTAATAGTTTGTTTATCTTAACATAAAAATATACTATCGGAAGAAAATTTATATTCCTGATAGTAACATTTAGTATGAATAATAATGTAATTAGATAAATTTCTATGTATGAAAAAGTTCAGTAATTTGATTTCATGTTTTAATGTAAAGAGCTTGAACATAGAACTGATTAGCTTTCCATAAATAACAAAAAAAATCTTCATATAATATCACGTGTCAAAATTTTGAAAATGCTCTCGCGTTCTTTAAAACAAAATTTATCAGCTTTTTTTAAAATATTTCATACAACATAAGCATTCTTCACTATACTGTATTAATAGTTTGTCTATCTTAACATAAAAATATACTATCGGAAGAAAATTTATATTCCTGATAGTAACATTTAGTATGAATAATAATGTAATTAGATAAATTTCTATGTATGGAAAAGTTCAGTAATTTGATTTCATGTTATAATGTAAAGAGCTTGAACATAGAACTGATTAGCTTTCCATAAATAACAAAAAAAATCTTCATATAATATCACGTGTCAAAATTTTGAAAATGCTCTCGCGTTCTTTAAAACAAAATTTATCTGCTTTTTTTAAAATATTTCATACAACATAAGCATTCTTCACTATACTGCATTAATATTTTGTTTATCTTAACATAAAAATATACTATCGGAAGAAAATTTATATTCCTGGTAGTAACATTTAGTATGAATAAAAATGTAATTAGATAAATTTCTATGTATGGAAAAGTTCAGTAATTTGATTTCATGTTATAATGTAAAGAGCTTGAACATAGAACTGATTAGCTTTCCATAAATAACAAAAAAAATCTTCATATGATATCACCTGTCAAAATTTGGAAAATGCTCTCGCGTTCTTTAGAACAAAATTTATCTGCTTTTTTTAAAATATTTCATACAACATAAGCATTCTACACCATACTGCATTAAAAGTTTGTCTATCTTATCATAAAAATATACTATCGGAAGAAAAATTATATACTAGAAAAAACAGTTTATTATTATTACTCTCCACACTATGGAATAGGGGAGAGTCATGATTTCGCAAAATTTAAGCGTATTTTTTTTACATCAATTTCTCAATGGGTATCATGTAGAGAATGCACACTATGAGTTTCGTCGTGATGTGTTTGTGTGTATGGCGTATACGCTGTACGCCGTACGCCGTAGCATTTATCTTTTTTGTGTCCTCTCTACAGCCCAAACTATAAGTCTGATCGACTTCATATTAACATCATATGTGTAAAGTGCAAAGACCTAGAGCTGATTAGTTTTCCATAGACAACTTTTGATTTCTTCTCTATGAATTCATCATTTACGTTGTTTTTTTTTTGTGTCCTCTCTGCAGCCCAAACTATAAGTCCGATTGACTTCATATTGATATCACATGTGTTAAGTCCATAAACTTAGAGCTGATTAGTTTTCCATAGACAACGGTTCATTTTTTCCCAATGTTTCTTTATGATTTCATCTATTAAAACTGAAAAAATGCTCTCACGACCTGGAAATTAGAGATATTTTAATTTGGTTTCAACTATTTATACAACACCAAGAATCTTCATAAAATTGTATTCAAAGTTGGTCAATGTTAAAAGAAAAATATTCAACGGTTTCAAAAATTATATTTTATTTAATGGATATTTGTATGAAACTTATATGTAACAAGAGAATTTTTTTATATTTGGCAATGATCAGTTCATTGATTTCATATTGATAGAAGAATATTAATAGCTTGAACTTAGAACTGATAAGCTTTTCATAGATATCATATAATTTCTTCATATTATGATATCACGTGTAAACATTGTCAAAATGCTCTCGCGTTCTTTAAAACAAAATTTATCTGCTTTTTTTAAAATATTTCATACAACATAAGCATTCTTCACTATACTGCATTAATAGTTTGTTTATCATAACATAAAAATATACTATCGGAAGAAAATTTATATTCCTGATAGTAACATTTAGTATGAATAAAAATGTAATTAGATAAATTTCTATGTATGGAAACGTGTAGTAATTTGATTTCATGATATAATGTAAAGAGCTTGAACATAGAACTGATTAGCTTTCCATAAATAACAAAAAAATTCTTCATATGATATCACCTGTCAAAATTTGAAAAATGCTCTCGCGTTCTTTAAAACAAAATTTATCTGCTTTTTTTAAAATATTTCATACAACATAAGCATTCTTCACTATACTGTATTAATAGTTTGTCTATCTTAACATAAAAATATACTATCGGAAGAAAATTTATATTCCTGATAGTAACATTTAGTATGAATAATAATGTAATTAGATAAATTTCTATGTATGGAAAAGTTCAGTAATTTGATTTCATGTTATAATGTAAAGAGCTTGAACATAGAACTGATTAGCTTTCCATAAATAACAAAAAAAATCTTCATATAATATCACGTGTCAAAATTTTGAAAATGCTCTCGCGTTCTTTAAAACAAAATTTATCTGCTTTTTTTAAAATATTTCATACAACATAAGCATTCTTCACTATACTGCATTAATATTTTGTTTATCTTAACATAAAAATATACTATCGGAAGAAAATTTATATTCCTGGTAGTAACATTTAGTATGAATAAAAATGTAATTAGATAAATTTCTATGTATGGAAAAGTTCAGTAATTTGATTTCATGTTATAATGTAAAGAGCTTGAACATAGAACTGATTAGCTTTCCATAAATAACAAAAAAAATCTTCATATGATATCACCTGTCAAAATTTGGAAAATGCTCTCGCGTTCTTTAGAACAAAATTTATCTGCTTTTTTTAAAATATTTCATACAACATAAGCATTCTTCACTATACTGCATTAATAGTTTGTTTATCTTAACATAAAAATATACTATCGGAAGAAAATTTATATTCCTGATAGTAACATTTAGTATGAATAATAATGTAATTAGATAAATTTCTATGTATGGAAAAGTTCAGTAATTTGATTTCATGTTATAATGTAAAGAGCTTGAACATAGAACTGATTAGCTTTCCATAAATAACAAAAAAAATCTTCATATAATATCACGTGTCAAAATTTTGAAAATGCTCTCGCGTTCTTTAAAACAAAATTTATCTGCTTTTTTTAAAATATTTCATACAACATAAGCATTCTTCACTATACTGTATTAATAGTTTGTCTATCTTAACATAAAAATATACTATCGGAAGAAAATTTATATTCCTGATAGTAACATTTAGTATGAATAATAATGTAATTAGATAAATTTCTATGTATGGAAAAGTTCAGTAATTTGATTTCATGTTATAATGTAAAGAGCTTGAACATAGAACTGATTAGCTTTCCATAAATAACAAAAAAAATCTTCATATAATATCACGTGTCAAAATTTTGAAAATGCTCTCGCGTTCTTTAAAACAAAATTTATCTGCTTTTTTTAAAATATTTCATACAACATAAGCATTCTTCACTATACTGCATTAATATTTTGTTTATCTTAACATAAAAATATACTATCGGAAGAAAATTTATATTCCTGGTAGTAACATTTAGTATGAATAAAAATGTAATTAGATAAATTTCTATGTATGGAAAAGTTCAGTAATTTGATTTCATGTTATAATGTAAAGAGCTTGAACATAGAACTGATAAGCTTTCCATAAATAACAAAAAAAATCTTCATATGATATCACCTGTCAAAATTTGGAAAATGCTCTCGCGTTCTTTAGAACAAAATTTATCTGCTTTTTTTAAAATATTTCATACAACATAAGCATTCTACACCATACTGCATTAAAAGTTTGTCTATCTTATCATAAAAATATACTATCGGAAGAAAAATTATATACTAGAAAAAACAGTTTATTATTATTACTCTCCACACTATGGAATAGGGGAGAGTCATGATTTCGCAAAATTTAAGCGTATTTTTTTTACATCAATTTCTCAATGGGTATCATGTAGAGAATGCACACTATGAGTTTCGTCATGATGTGTTTGTGTGTATGGCGTATACGCTGTACGCCGTACGCCGTACGCCGTAGCATTTATCTTTTTTGTGTCCTCTCTACAGCCCAAACTATAAGTCTGATCGACTTCATATTAACATCATATGTGTAAAGTGCAAAGACCTAGAGCTGATTAGTTTTCCATAGACAACTTTTGATTTCTTCTCTATGAATTCATCATTTACGTTGTTTTTTTTTTGTGTCCTCTCTGCAGCCCAAACTATAAGTCCGATTGACTTCATATTGATATCACATGTGTTAAGTCCATAAACTTAGAGCTGATTAGTTTTCCATAGACAACGGTTCATTTTTTCCCAATGTTTCTTTATGATTTCATCTATTAAAACTGAAAAAATGCTCTCACGACCTGGAAATTAGAGATATTTTAATTTGGTTTCAACTATTTATACAACACCAAGAATCTTCATAAAATTGTATTCAAAGTTGGTCAATGTTAAAAGAAAAATATTCAACGGTTTCAAAAATTATATTTTATTTAATGGATATTTGTATGAAACTTATATGTAACAAGAGAATTTTTTTATATTTGGCAATGATCAGTTCATTGATTTCATATTGATAGAAGAATATTAATAGCTTGAACTTAGAACTGATTAGCTTTTCATAGATATCATATAATTTCTTCATATGATATCACGTGTAAACATTGTCAAAATGCTCTAACGCTCTTTGAAACAAAATTTATCTGCTTTTTTTAAAATATTTCATACAACATAAGCAGTCTTCACTATACTGCATTAATAGTTTGTCTATCTTAACATAAAAATATACTATCGGAAGAAAATTTATATTCCTGGTAGTAACATTTAGTATGAATAAAAATGTAATTAGATAAATTTCTATGTATGGAAACGTTTAGTAATTTGATTTCATGTTATAATGTAAAGAGCTTGAACATAGAACTGATTAGCTTTCCATAAATAACAAAAAAAATCTTCATATGATATCACCTGTCAAAATTTGGAAAATGCTCTCGCGTTCTTTAGAACAAAATTTATCTGCTTTTTTTAAAATATTTCATACAACATAAGCATTCTTCACTATACTGCATTAATAGTTTGTTTATCTTAACATAAAAATATACTATCGGAAGAAAATTTATATTCCTGATAGTAACATTTAGTATGAATAATAATGTAATTAGATAAATTTCTATGTATGGAAAAGTTCAGTAATTTGATTTCATGTTATAATGTAAAGAGCTTGAACATAGAACTGATTAGCTTTCCATAAATAACAAAAAAAATCTTCATATAATATCACGTGTCAAAATTTTGAAAATGCTCTCGCGTTCTTTAAAACAAAATTTATCTGCTTTTTTTAAAATATTTCATACAACATAAGCATTCTTCACTATACTGCATTAATATTTTGTTTATCTTAACATAAAAATATACTATCGGAAGAAAATTTATATTCCTGGTAGTAACATTTAGTATGAATAAAAATGTAATTAGATAAATTTCTTTGTATGGAAAAGTTCAGTAATTTGATTTCATGTTATAATGTAAAGAGCTTGAACATAGAACTGATTAGCTTTCCATAAATAACAAAAAAAATCTTCATATGATATCACCTGTCAAAATTTGGAAAATGCTCTCGCGTTCTTTAGAACAAAATTTATCTGCTTTTTTTAAAATATTTCATACAACATAAGCATTCTACACCATACTGCATTAAAAGTTTGTCTATCTTATCATAAAAATATACTATCGGAAGAAAATTTATATTCCTGATAGTAACATTTAGTATGAATAAAAATGTAATTAGATAAATTTCTATGTATGGAAACGTGTAGTAATTTGATTTCATGATATAATGTAAAGAGCTTGAACATAGAACTGATTAGCTTTCCATAAATAACAAAAAAATTCTTCATATGATATCACCTGTCAAAATTTGAAAAATGCTCTCGCGTTCTTTAAAACAAAATTTATCTGCTTTTTTTAAAATATTTCATACAACATAAGCATTCTTCACTATACTGCATTAATAGTTTGTCTATCTTAACATAAAAATATACTATCGGAAGAAAATTTATATTCCTGATAGTAACATTTAGTATGAATAATAATGTAATTAGATAAATTTCTATGTATGGAAAAGTTCAGTAATTTGGTTTTAATGTTATAATGTAAAGAGCTTGAACATAGAACTGATTAGCTTTCCATAAATAACAAAAAAAATCTTCATATAATATCACGTGTCAAAATTTTGAAAATGCTCTCGCGTTCTTTAAAACAAAATTTATCTGCTTTTTTTAAAATATTTCATACAACATAAGCATTCTTCACTATACTGCATTAATATTTTGTTTATCTTAACATAAAAATATACTATCGGAAGAAAATTTATATTCCTGGTAGTAACATTTAGTATGAATAAAAATGTAATTAGATAAATTTCTATGTATGGAAAAGTTCAGTAATTTGATTTCATGTTATAATGTAAAGAGCTTGAACATAGAACTGATTAGCTTTCCATAAATAACAAAAAAAATCTTCATATGATATCACCTGTCAAAATTTGGAAAATGCTCTCGCGTTCTTTAGAACAAAATTTATCTGCTTTTTTTAAAATATTTCATACAACATAAGCATTCTACACCATACTGCATTAAAAGTTTGTCTATCTTATCATAAAAATATACTATCGGAAGAAAAATTATATACTAGAAAAAACAGTTTATTATTATTACTCTCCACACTATGGAATAGGGGAGAGCCATGATTTCGCAAAATTTAAGCGTATTTTTTTTACATCAATTTCTCAATGGGTATCATGTAGAGAATGCACACTATGAGTTTCGTCGTGATGTGTTTGTGTGTATGGCGTATACGCTGTACGCCGTACGCCGTACGCCGTACGCCGTACGCCGTAGCATTTATCTTTTTTGTGTCCTCTCTACAGCCCAAACTATAAGTCTGATCGACTTCATATTAACATCATATGTGTAAAGTGCAAAGACCTAGAGCTGATTAGTTTTCCATAGACAACTTTTGATTTCTTCTCTATGAATTCATCATTTACGTTGTTTTTTTTTTGTGTCCTCTCTGCAGCCCAAACTATAAGTCCGATTGACTTCATATTGATATCACATGTGTTAAGTCCATAAACTTAGAGCTGATTAGTTTTCCATAGACAACGGTTCATTTTTTCCCAATGTTTCTTTATGATTTCATCTATTAAAACTGAAAAAATGCTCTCACGACCTGGAAATTAGAGATATTTTAATTTGGTTTCAACTATTTATACAACACCAAGAATCTTCATAAAATTGTATTCAAAGTTGGTCAATGTTAAAAGAAAAATATTCAACGGTTTCAAAAATTATATTTTATTTAATGGATATTTGTATGAAACTTATATGTAACAAGAGAATTTTTTTATATTTGGCAATGATCAGTTCATTGATTTCATATTGATAGAAGAATATTAATAGCTTGAACTTAGAACTGATTAGCTTTTCATAGATATCATATAATTTCTTCATATGATATCACGTGTAAACATTGTCAAAATGCTCTAACGCTCTTTGAAACAAAATTTATCTGCTTTTTTTAAAATATTTCATACAACATAAGCAGTCTTCACTATACTGCATTAATAGTTTGTCTATCTTAACATAAAAATATACTATCGGAAGAAAATTTATATTCCTGGTAGTAACATTTAGTATGAATAAAAATGTAATTAGATAAATTTCTATGTATGGAAACGTTTAGTAATTTGATTTCATGTTATAATGTAAAGAGCTTGAACATAGAACTGATTAGCTTTCCATAAATAACAAAAAAAATCTTCATATGATATCACCTGTCAAAATTTGGAAAATGCTCTCGCGTTCTTTAGAACAAAATTTATCTGCTTTTTTTAAAATATTTCATACAACATAAGCATTCTTCACTATACTGCATTAATAGTTTGTTTATCTTAACATAAAAATATACTATCGGAAGAAAATTTATATTCCTGATAGTAACATTTAGTATGAATAATAATGTAATTAGATAAATTTCTATGTATGGAAAAGTTCAGTAATTTGATTTCATGTTATAATGTAAAGAGCTTGAACATAGAACTGATTAGCTTTCCATAAATAACAAAAAAAATCTTCATATAATATCACGTGTCAAAATTTTGAAAATGCTCTCGCGTTCTTTAAAACAAAATTTATCTGCTTTTTTTAAAATATTTCATACAACATAAGCATTCTTCACTATACTGCATTAATATTTTGTTTATCTTAACATAAAAATATACTATCGGAAGAAAATTTATATTCCTGGTAGTAACATTTAGTATGAATAAAAATGTAATTAGATAAATTTCTTTGTATGGAAAAGTTCAGTAATTTGATTTCATGTTATAATGTAAAGAGCTTGAACATAGAACTGATTAGCTTTCCATAAATAACAAAAAAAATCTTCATATGATATCACCTGTCAAAATTTGGAAAATGCTCTCGCGTTCTTTAGAACAAAATTTATCTGCTTTTTTTAAAATATTTCATACAACATAAGCATTCTACACCATACTGCATTAAAAGTTTGTCTATCTTATCATAAAAATATACTATCGGAAGAAAATTTATATTCCTGATAGTAACATTTAGTATGAATAAAAATGTAATTAGATAAATTTCTATGTATGGAAACGTGTAGTAATTTGATTTCATGATATAATGTAAAGAGCTTGAACATAGAACTGATTAGCTTTCCATAAATAACAAAAAAATTCTTCATATGATATCACCTGTCAAAATTTGAAAAATGCTCTCGCGTTCTTTAAAACAAAATTTATCTGCTTTTTTTAAAATATTTCATACAACATAAGCATTCTTCACTATACTGCATTAATAGTTTGTCTATCTTAACATAAAAATATACTATCGGAAGAAAATTTATATTCCTGATAGTAACATTTAGTATGAATAATAATGTAATTAGATAAATTTCTATGTATGGAAAAGTTCAGTAATTTGGTTTTAATGTTATAATGTAAAGAGCTTGAACATAGAACTGATTAGCTTTCCATAAATAACAAAAAAAATCTTCATATAATATCACGTGTCAAAATTTTGAAAATGCTCTCGCGTTCTTTAAAACAAAATTTATCTGCTTTTTTTAAAATATTTCATACAACATAAGCATTCTTCACTATACTGCATTAATATTTTGTTTATCTTAACATAAAAATATACTATCGGAAGAAAATTTATATTCCTGGTAGTAACATTTAGTATGAATAAAAATGTAATTAGATAAATTTCTATGTATGGAAAAGTTCAGTAATTTGATTTCATGTTATAATGTAAAGAGCTTGAACATAGAACTGATTAGCTTTCCATAAATAACAAAAAAAATCTTCATATGATATCACCTGTCAAAATTTGGAAAATGCTCTCGCGTTCTTTAGAACAAAATTTATCTGCTTTTTTTAAAATATTTCATACAACATAAGCATTCTACACCATACTGCATTAAAAGTTTGTCTATCTTATCATAAAAATATACTATCGGAAGAAAAATTATATACTAGAAAAAACAGTTTATTATTATTACTCTCCACACTATGGAATAGGGGAGAGCCATGATTTCGCAAAATTTAAGCGTATTTTTTTTACATCAATTTCTCAATGGGTATCATGTAGAGAATGCACACTATGAGTTTCGTCGTGATGTGTTTGTGTGTATGGCGTATACGCTGTACGCCGTACGCCGTACGCCGTACGCCGTACGCCGTAGCATTTATCTTTTTTGTGTCCTCTCTACAGCCCAAACTATAAGTCTGATCGACTTCATATTAACATCATATGTGTAAAGTGCAAAGACCTAGAGCTGATTAGTTTTCCATAGACAACTTTTGATTTCTTCTCTATGAATTCATCATTTACGTTGTTTTTTTTTTGTGTCCTCTCTGCAGCCCAAACTATAAGTCCGATTGACTTCATATTGATATCACATGTGTTAAGTCCATAAACTTAGAGCTGATTAGTTTTCCATAGACAACGGTTCATTTTTTCCCAATGTTTCTTTATGATTTCATCTATTAAAACTGAAAAAATGCTCTCACGACCTGGAAATTAGAGATATTTTAATTTGGTTTCAACTATTTATACAACACCAAGAATCTTCATAAAATTGTATTCAAAGTTGGTCAATGTTAAAAGAAAAATATTCAACGGTTTCAAAAATTATATTTTATTTAATGGATATTTGTATGAAACTTATATGTAACAAGAGAATTTTTTTATATTTGGCAATGATCAGTTCATTGATTTCATATTGATAGAAGAATATTAATAGCTTGAACTTAGAACTGATTAGCTTTTCATAGATATCATATAATTTCTTCATATGATATCACGTGTAAACATTGTCAAAATGCTCTAACGCTCTTTGAAACAAAATTTATCTGCTTTTTATAAAATATTTCATACAACATAAGCAGTCTTCACTATACTGCATTAATAGTTTGTCTATCTTAACATAAAAATATACTATCGGAAGAAAATTTATATTCCTGGTAGTAACATTTAGTATGAATAAAAATGTAATTAGATAAATTTCTATGTATGGAAACGTTTAGAAATTTGATTTCATGTTATAATGTAAAGAGCTTGAACATAGAACTGATTAGCTTTCCATAAATAACAAAAAAAATCTTCATATGATATCACCTGTCAAAATTTGGAAAATGCTCTCGCGTTCTTTAGAACAAAATTTATCTGCTTTTTTTAAAATATTTCATACAACATAAGCATTCTTCACTATACTGCATTAATAGTTTGTTTATCTTAACATAAAAATATACTATCGGAAGAAAATTTATATTCCTGATAGTAACATTTAGTATGAATAATAATGTAATTAGATAAATTTCTATGTATGGAAAAGTTCAGTAATTTGATTTCATGTTATAATGTAAAGAGCTTGAACATAGAACTGATT
The DNA here is from genome assembly GCA_963576475.1 of Molanna angustata. Lineage (NCBI taxonomy): Eukaryota > Metazoa > Arthropoda > Insecta > Trichoptera > Molannidae > Molanna > Molanna angustata. The sequence continues at coordinate 22,425,117 of OY754975.1, forward strand.
AGCTTTCCATAAATAACAAAAAAAATCTTCATATAATATCACGTGTCAAAATTTTGAAAATGCTCTCGCGTTCTTTAAAACAAAATTTATCTGCTTTTTTTAAAATATTTCATACAACATAAGCATTCTTCACTATACTGTATTAATAGTTTGTCTATCTTAACATAAAAATATACTATCGGAAGAAAATTTATATTCCTGATAGTAACATTTAGTATGAATAATAATGTAATTAGATAAATTTCTATGTATGGAAAAGTTCAGTAATTTGATTTCATGTTATAATGTAAAGAGCTTGAACATAGAACTGATTAGCTTTCCATAAATAACAAAAAAAATCTTCATATAATATCACGTGTCAAAATTTTGAAAATGCTCTCGCGTTCTTTAAAACAAAATTTATCTGCTTTTTTTAAAATATTTCATACAACATAAGCATTCTTCACTATACTGCATTAATATTTTGTTTATCTTAACATAAAAATATACTATCGGAAGAAAATTTATATTCCTGGTAGTAACATTTAGTATGAATAAAAATGTAATTAGATAAATTTCTATGTATGGAAAAGTTCAGTAATTTGATTTCATGTTATAATGTAAAGAGCTTGAACATAGAACTGATAAGCTTTCCATAAATAACAAAAAAAATCTTCATATGATATCACCTGTCAAAATTTGGAAAATGCTCTCGCGTTCTTTAGAACAAAATTTATCTGCTTTTTTTAAAATATTTCATACAACATAAGCATTCTACACCATACTGCATTAAAAGTTTGTCTATCTTATCATAAAAATATACTATCGGAAGAAAAATTATATACTAGAAAAAACAGTTTATTATTATTACTCTCCACACTATGGAATAGGGGAGAGTCATGATTTCGCAAAATTTAAGCGTATTTTTTTTACATCAATTTCTCAATGGGTATCATGTAGAGAATGCACACTATGAGTTTCGTCATGATGTGTTTGTGTGTATGGCGTATACGCTGTACGCCGTACGCCGTACGCCGTAGCATTTATCTTTTTTGTGTCCTCTCTACAGCCCAAACTATAAGTCTGATCGACTTCATATTAACATCATATGTGTAAAGTGCAAAGACCTAGAGCTGATTAGTTTTCCATAGACAACTTTTGATTTCTTCTCTATGAATTCATCATTTACGTTGTTTTTTTTTTGTGTCCTCTCTGCAGCCCAAACTATAAGTCCGATTGACTTCATATTGATATCACATGTGTTAAGTCCATAAACTTAGAGCTGATTAGTTTTCCATAGACAACGGTTCATTTTTTCCCAATGTTTCTTTATGATTTCATCTATTAAAACTGAAAAAATGCTCTCACGACCTGGAAATTAGAGATATTTTAATTTGGTTTCAACTATTTATACAACACCAAGAATCTTCATAAAATTGTATTCAAAGTTGGTCAATGTTAAAAGAAAAATATTCAACGGTTTCAAAAATTATATTTTATTTAATGGATATTTGTATGAAACTTATATGTAACAAGAGAATTTTTTTATATTTGGCAATGATCAGTTCATTGATTTCATATTGATAGAAGAATATTAATAGCTTGAACTTAGAACTGATTAGCTTTTCATAGATATCATATAATTTCTTCATATGATATCACGTGTAAACATTGTCAAAATGCTCTAACGCTCTTTGAAACAAAATTTATCTGCTTTTTTTAAAATATTTCATACAACATAAGCAGTCTTCACTATACTGCATTAATAGTTTGTCTATCTTAACATAAAAATATACTATCGGAAGAAAATTTATATTCCTGGTAGTAACATTTAGTATGAATAAAAATGTAATTAGATAAATTTCTATGTATGGAAACGTTTAGTAATTTGATTTCATGTTATAATGTAAAGAGCTTGAACATAGAACTGATTAGCTTTCCATAAATAACAAAAAAAATCTTCATATGATATCACCTGTCAAAATTTGGAAAATGCTCTCGCGTTCTTTAGAACAAAATTTATCTGCTTTTTTTAAAATATTTCATACAACATAAGCATTCTTCACTATACTGCATTAATAGTTTGTTTATCTTAACATAAAAATATACTATCGGAAGAAAATTTATATTCCTGATAGTAACATTTAGTATGAATAATAATGTAATTAGATAAATTTCTATGTATGGAAAAGTTCAGTAATTTGATTTCATGTTATAATGTAAAGAGCTTGAACATAGAACTGATTAGCTTTCCATAAATAACAAAAAAAATCTTCATATAATATCACGTGTCAAAATTTTGAAAATGCTCTCGCGTTCTTTAAAACAAAATTTATCTGCTTTTTTTAAAATATTTCATACAACATAAGCATTCTTCACTATACTGCATTAATATTTTGTTTATCTTAACATAAAAATATACTATCGGAAGAAAATTTATATTCCTGGTAGTAACATTTAGTATGAATAAAAATGTAATTAGATAAATTTCTTTGTATGGAAAAGTTCAGTAATTTGATTTCATGTTATAATGTAAAGAGCTTGAACATAGAACTGATTAGCTTTCCATAAATAACAAAAAAAATCTTCATATGATATCACCTGTCAAAATTTGGAAAATGCTCTCGCGTTCTTTAGAACAAAATTTATCTGCTTTTTTTAAAATATTTCATACAACATAAGCATTCTACACCATACTGCATTAAAAGTTTGTCTATCTTATCATAAAAATATACTATCGGAAGAAAATTTATATTCCTGATAGTAACATTTAGTATGAATAAAAATGTAATTAGATAAATTTCTATGTATGGAAACGTGTAGTAATTTGATTTCATGATATAATGTAAAGAGCTTGAACATAGAACTGATTAGCTTTCCATAAATAACAAAAAAATTCTTCATATGATATCACCTGTCAAAATTTGAAAAATGCTCTCGCGTTCTTTAAAACAAAATTTATCTGCTTTTTTTAAAATATTTCATACAACATAAGCATTCTTCACTATACTGCATTAATAGTTTGTCTATCTTAACATAAAAATATACTATCGGAAGAAAATTTATATTCCTGATAGTAACATTTAGTATGAATAATAATGTAATTAGATAAATTTCTATGTATGGAAAAGTTCAGTAATTTGGTTTTAATGTTATAATGTAAAGAGCTTGAACATAGAACTGATTAGCTTTCCATAAATAACAAAAAAAATCTTCATATAATATCACGTGTCAAAATTTTGAAAATGCTCTCGCGTTCTTTAAAACAAAATTTATCTGCTTTTTTTAAAATATTTCATACAACATAAGCATTCTTCACTATACTGCATTAATATTTTGTTTATCTTAACATAAAAATATACTATCGGAAGAAAATTTATATTCCTGGTAGTAACATTTAGTATGAATAAAAATGTAATTAGATAAATTTCTATGTATGGAAAAGTTCAGTAATTTGATTTCATGTTATAATGTAAAGAGCTTGAACATAGAACTGATTAGCTTTCCATAAATAACAAAAAAAATCTTCATATGATATCACCTGTCAAAATTTGGAAAATGCTCTCGCGTTCTTTAGAACAAAATTTATCTGCTTTTTTTAAAATATTTCATACAACATAAGCATTCTACACCATACTGCATTAAAAGTTTGTCTATCTTATCATAAAAATATACTATCGGAAGAAAAATTATATACTAGAAAAAACAGTTTATTATTATTACTCTCCACACTATGGAATAGGGGAGAGCCATGATTTCGCAAAATTTAAGCGTATTTTTTTTACATCAATTTCTCAATGGGTATCATGTAGAGAATGCACACTATGAGTTTCGTCGTGATGTGTTTGTGTGTATGGCGTATACGCTGTACGCCGTACGCCGTACGCCGTACGCCGTAGCATTTATCTTTTTTGTGTCCTCTCTACAGCCCAAACTATAAGTCTGATCGACTTCATATTAACATCATATGTGTAAAGTGCAAAGACCTAGAGCTGATTAGTTTTCCATAGACAACTTTTGATTTCTTCTCTATGAATTCATCATTTACGTTGTTTTTTTTTTGTGTCCTCTCTGCAGCCCAAACTATAAGTCCGATTGACTTCATATTGATATCACATGTGTTAAGTCCATAAACTTAGAGCTGATTAGTTTTCCATAGACAACGGTTCATTTTTTCCCAATGTTTCTTTATGATTTCATCTATTAAAACTGAAAAAATGCTCTCACGACCTGGAAATTAGAGATATTTTAATTTGGTTTCAACTATTTATACAACACCAAGAATCTTCATAAAATTGTATTCAAAGTTGGTCAATGTTAAAAGAAAAATATTCAACGGTTTCAAAAATTATATTTTATTTAATGGATATTTGTATGAAACTTATATGTAACAAGAGAATTTTTTTATATTTGGCAATGATCAGTTCATTGATTTCATATTGATAGAAGAATATTAATAGCTTGAACTTAGAACTGATTAGCTTTTCATAGATATCATATAATTTCTTCATATGATATCACGTGTAAACATTGTCAAAATGCTCTAACGCTCTTTGAAACAAAATTTATCTGCTTTTTTTAAAATATTTCATACAACATAAGCAGTCTTCACTATACTGCATTAATAGTTTGTCTATCTTAACATAAAAATATACTATCGGAAGAAAATTTATATTCCTGGTAGTAACATTTAGTATGAATAAAAATGTAATTAGATAAATTTCTATGTATGGAAACGTTTAGAAATTTGATTTCATGTTATAATGTAAAGAGCTTGAACATAGAACTGATTAGCTTTCCATAAATAACAAAAAAAATCTTCATATGATATCACCTGTCAAAATTTGGAAAATGCTCTCGCGTTCTTTAGAACAAAATTTATCTGCTTTTTTTAAAATATTTCATACAACATAAGCATTCTTCACTATACTGCATTAATAGTTTGTTTATCTTAACATAAAAATATACTATCGGAAGAAAATTTATATTCCTGATAGTAACATTTAGTATGAATAATAATGTAATTAGATAAATTTCTATGTATGGAAAAGTTCAGTAATTTGATTTCATGTTATAATGTAAAGAGCTTGAACATAGAACTGATTAGCTTTCCATAAATAACAAAAAAAATCTTCATATAATATCACGTGTCAAAATTTTGAAAATGCTCTCGCGTTCTTTAAAACAAAATTTATCTGCTTTTTTTAAAATATTTCATACAACATAAGCATTCTTCACTATACTGCATTAATATTTTGTTTATCTTAACATAAAAATATACTATCGGAAGAAAATTTATATTCCTGGTAGTAACATTTAGTATGAATAAAAATGTAATTAGATAAATTTCTTTGTATGGAAAAGTTCAGTAATTTGATTTCATGTTATAATGTAAAGAGCTTGAACATAGAACTGATTAGCTTTCCATAAATAACAAAAAAAATCTTCATATGATATCACCTGTCAAAATTTGGAAAATGCTCTCGCGTTCTTTAGAACAAAATTTATCTGCTTTTTTTAAAATATTTCATACAACATAAGCATTCTACACCATACTGCATTAAAAGTTTGTCTATCTTATCATAAAAATATACTATCGGAAGAAAATTTATATTCCTGATAGTAACATTTAGTATGAATAAAAATGTAATTAGATAAATTTCTATGTATGGAAACGTGTAGTAATTTGATTTCATGATATAATGTAAAGAGCTTGAACATAGAACTGATTAGCTTTCCATAAATAACAAAAAAATTCTTCATATGATATCACCTGTCAAAATTTGAAAAATGCTCTCGCGTTCTTTAAAACAAAATTTATCTGCTTTTTTTAAAATATTTCATACAACATAAGCATTCTTCACTATACTGTATTAATAGTTTGTCTATCTTAACATAAAAATATACTATCGGAAGAAAATTTATATTCCTGATAGTAACATTTAGTATGAATAATAATGTAATTAGATAAATTTCTATGTATGGAAAAGTTCAGTAATTTGATTTCATGTTATAATGTAAAGAGCTTGAACATAGAACTGATTAGCTTTCCATAAATAACAAAAAAAATCTTCATATAATATCACGTGTCAAAATTTTGAAAATGCTCTCGCGTTCTTTAAAACAAAATTTATCTGCTTTTTTTAAAATATTTCATACAACATAAGCATTCTTCACTATACTGCATTAATATTTTGTTTATCTTAACATAAAAATATACTATCGGAAGAAAATTTATATTCCTGGTAGTAACATTTAGTATGAATAAAAATGTAATTAGATAAATTTCTATGTATGGAAAAGTTCAGTAATTTGATTTCATGTTATAATGTAAAGAGCTTGAACATAGAACTGATTAGCTTTCCATAAATAACAAAAAAAATCTTCATATGATATCACGTGTCAAAATTTTGAAAATGCTCTCGCGTTCTTTAAAACAAAATTTATCTGCTTTTTTTAAAATATTTCATACAACGTAAGCATTCTTCACTATACTGCATTAATAGTTTGTCTATCTTAACATAAAAATATACTATCGGAAGAAAATTTATATTCCTGGTAGTAACATTTAGTATGAATAAAAATGTAATTAGATAAATTTCTATGTATGGAAAAGTTCAGTAATTTGATTTCATGTTATAATGTAAAGAGCTTGAACATAGAACTGATTAGCTTTCCATAAATAACAAAAAAAATCTTCATATGATATCACCTGTCAAAATTTGGAAAATGCTCTCGCGTTCTTTAGAACAAAATTTATCTGCTTTTTTTAAAATATTTTATACAACATAAGCATTCTACACCATACTGCATTAAAAGTTTGTCTATCTTATCATAAAAATATACTATCGGAAGAAAATTTATATTCCTGATAGTAACATTTAGTATGAATAATAATGTAATTAGATAAATTTCTATGTATGGAAAAGTTCAGTAATTTGATTTCATGTTATAATGTAAAGAGCTTGAACGTAGAACTGATTAGTTTTCCATAAATAACAAAAAAAATCTTCATATAATATCACGTGTCAAAATTTTGAAAATGCTCTCGCGTTCTTTAAAACAAAATTTAACTGCTTTTTTTAAAATATTTCATACAACATAAGCATTCTTCACTATACTGCATTAATAGTTTGTTTATCTTAACATAAAAATATACTATCGGAAGAAAATTTATATTCCTGATAGTAACATTTAGTATGAATAAAAATGTAATTAGATAAATTTCTATGTATGGAAACGTGTAGTAATTTGATTTCATGATATAATGTAAAGAGCTTGAACATAGAACTGATTAGCTTTCCATAAATAACAAAAAAATTCTTCATATGATATCACCTGTCAAAATTTGAAAAATGCTCTCGCGTTCTTTAAAACAAAATTTATCTGCTTTTTTTAAAATATTTCATACAACATAAGCATTCTTCACTATACTGCATTAATAGTTTGTCTATCTTAACATAAAAATATACTATCGGAAGAAAATTTATATTCCTGATAGTAACATTTAGTATGAATAATAATGTAATTAGATAAATTTCTATGTATGGAAAAGTTCAGTAATTTGGTTTTAATGTTATAATGTAAAGAGCTTGAACATAGAACTGATTAGCTTTCCATAAATAACAAAAAAAATCTTCATATAATATCACGTGTCAAAATTTTGAAAATGCTCTCGCGTTCTTTAAAACAAAATTTATCTGCTTTTTTTAAAATATTTCATACAACATAAACATTCTTCACTATACTGCATTAATAGTTTGTTTATCTTAACATAAAAATATACTATCGGAAGAAAATTTATATTCCTGATAGTAACATTTAGTATGAATAAAAATGTAATTAGATAAATTTCTATGTATGGAAACGTGTAGTAATTTGATTTCATGATATAATGTAAAGAGCTTGAACATAGAACTGATTAGCTTTCCATAAATAACAAAAAAATTCTTCATATGATATCACCTGTCAAAATTTGAAAAATGCTCTCGCGTTCTTTAAAACAAAATTTATCTGCTTTTTTTAAAATATTTCATACAACATAAGCATTCTTCACTATACTGCATTAATAGTTTGTCTATCTTAACATAAAAATATACTATCGGAAGAAAATTTATATTCCTGGTAGTAACATTTAGTATGAATAAAAATGTAATTAGATAAATTTCTATGTATGGAAAAGTTCAGTAATTTGATTTCATGTTATAATGTTAAGAGCTTGAACATAGAACTGATTAGCTTTCCATAAATAACAAAAAATTTCTTCATATGATATCACCTGTCAAAATTTGGAAAATGCTTTCGCGTCCTTTAAAACAAAATTTATCTGCTTTTATTAAAATATTTCATACAACATAAGCATTCTACACCATACTGCAATAATAGTTTGTCTATCTTAACATAAAAATATACTGTCGATAGAAATTTATTTTCCTGGTAGTAAAATTTAGTATGAATAAAAATGTATATAATAAGATAAATTTCTTATGTATGGAAAAGTTCAGTAATTTGATTTCATGTTATAATGTAAAGAGCTTGAACATCGAACTGATTAGCTTTTCATAAATAACAAAAATTTCTTCATATGATATTACGTGTCAAAATTGTCAAAATGCTCTAACGTCCTTTAAAACAAAATTTATCTGCTTTTATTAAAATATTTCATACAACATTAGAATTCTTCACCATACTGCATTAATAGTTTGTCTATCTTAACATGAAAATATACTATCGTTAGAAAATTTATATTCTTGGTAGTAAAATTTAGAATGAATAAAATATTTCATTGTCAATATTTGTGGTGTGGAGAGTTTAGTGTTGGCCACAACCCACTCGTTTTTCAAGTCATTGCATCCTATTGAATGATTTGTGCCAAAAATAATAATATAAAAATTTTAACAAATACATAAGAATTAAAAAAACAAATTAACACAAACAAATAAACTCAGTCATGGAACTAAAATAAAGATATAAAATTTACAAATACATAAGAATGAAATATACAAATTGACACAAACAAATAAACTTAGCATGGAACATATCGGTGATATCGAGTGTACATATACATTGTGATTGTATTAGTACAAGCGCCATTGGCCGATCGCACACACATACTTAAATCAGTACCGCTTCAACTGATGAAAAGTATAGGGTGTTTTGCATAATAATATTGATTTTAATAAAAGTTCTTTTTTCAATTAAAATAACATAATGGTTTTTTTAGTGAAGTATATAATAGTTTCTTTCAATATGTCACAAAATACAAAATTAGGACATGGCATACCTCTTTCCCGTCAATCCAAAGAACTCATTTTTAATATGAACGAGTATTTCCGGGAACAATATAAAAACAATAATTACAATATCTCCGTTAGAACAAACATCAAAAGCGACTAAATTATCTATTGCGACTGTAAAAAATATAATAAGGGAAAATAAGAAATTTACTCCCGATTGTTCTACTTCTTTTTCTTCTCCGAAAAAAATGAAGAAATGAAAATTTTTTCACTGAAATACATCCAGTCAAAAATCACCGAAAAATTTGGAGTTTTTTTGTTCTTTCAATTTATTCAAGTAGTGTATTATCTGAATACATTTAAAGTTAAAGCCAATCCAAAAACTTTATTCTTTACTATCAAAACGAGATCAATTTTCGTGAACCTCCACTTACAACTTGTGAACCCCCATTTTTATTTCACGCCAACGTAGACCCCTTTCGAGTCTCCCGTGGACCCCTTGGGGTCTACCTGGACCACTTTGGGAATCACTGTTCTAGGATAACCCACGTATTGTTGTCTTAAGACCCAACATTTCGGAAATAGCACTGTCCATTTTCAAAGGGATATTAGACTTGTATTTCGAGTTCTGTTTTGAATTGGTGGCGAGCACACCCATTCAACTCAGAAGTCAAGATCCAAGTGAAGCCTCGTCTGAAGCTACTTGTTGAATTTACTTTGTTTTTCTATTTTCGTTATTCTGTGACCTAATGATTATTTTGTTAATGTTTGGGTTTGTCATTGTTCTCTGTAATAATCGTATTCCTACGTAATTTTAAAGAGTCGATACATGGAATCGGTTTATTAGTAGGTAATTTGCAGTCTTTAAGTACATTTTAACAAGTTTTATACAAGTGCATGCTTAACTAAAGATGACATTGAGTTTTTTGTTTTGAACTTTTAATTTGTGTTCTGACACACGGCAGGATATTTTTCTCTTTGTTCGACCTATGTACGATTTGTCATTAACCCTGCAAGTTGTAATCCCACAATTTCCACAAAATGTAATATTTTTTTCGAAATATTAATAACTCAATAGTATGTAATCAAGTTAAAAAATAATTCTGGCGTGGTTCAGAAAAGACATATATGCGGTAGCATTGTAACCTCACATTATATAAGAATCGTTTGCTTTCATTGTCTGTAAACCGATTTCTCAATAGATGACGTAAGTAAAAAAAATCTGCGTCATTTTCTTAGATGGCGATGGTATTTTTAGCTAATTGTCCAACGAATAGATTTGGATGATTCACATAATATATCAAAAATTAAAAAATTGGATTGATATGGGAATTCCATAGAAACGCATAATTGGTGAACGTCGCGCAAGCGTAAACCAGAAGATGACTATCATAAGTCCTGAAGGTGCCTTGAAATCCCAGTTTTCTTATAATATTCTCTTAAAATACATCAAATTAACACAATAGTAATCAACAATGCTTTACATAAAATTTAGATAAACTTCAATTTGATTTTTGGAGGTAGTAGTATGTCTTAAATATTTCTGTAGTATTTAAATTGATTATGATAATGAAAATACTTTGGTAATATTTGACGATCAAGGCCGTATATAAATAGATCATAATAGTACGATGGATTTCCATAATATCGCGCATTTCTCTTGGATTATTATATGTTAAAATGTGTTTACGTTTGTCAAAGTCAACGTTCAAAGTTTGCTTAAAAAAACAAAGTTACAACTCGATTCAAATCGTCTATGTTTACACCAAATTCCTGTAAACTTGTGATGTGTGAAAATATTATACCAAATATTAAATTAAGTCGAGACGTTCCTTATTATTTATTTATTCAAGGGACAAATGCAGTCTAAGAAAATAAACAAAATGATCCAAAGATGACCTTTTAAAAAATTACATATCCATAAATATTTCTGGTGTTTTTATTTTATTTCATTTAGCATAGACACAGGCAAAAATGTCCCAAATATTTCTATGCATAATAGTTAAATATCTTGAACCAGGCTTCCGGGAGCGCTGAGTGAAAATTTGTGTCATTTTGCTCTATTGGTATACCTACATGCAAATCGCCCCCCTTCTTGGCGAAACGGCTCAAGATATTTGGCAACAACTATATAATGCGTATGGTGTGGGTACATAATTCTATATATACTACACTATCATTATGCAGTTTGCAGTGTCTATGTTATAGTGTTATGTTATTTTTCTTTTTTTTTCCTTCTCGCACGACAGTTTTACGCCAGTTACAGTACGACACCTGTTCGTTATTTTATTTAATATATTTTTTAAATCGCTGAACGCCCCAGAAGAGGACGTCTGCTTCAACAGGTAAACCATTTAAACAGACATTCGTACGAGAGTGTTGCGAGCAACCACGTCTCTACGAGCGGCAGGTAAATTAAACAAGTGGTGTCCTCTACCTCTCATGTAGTTCGGGGGAGCGTAAAGGCCTAGGTGTTCAAGCAAAATTGGGCAGCCAATGATATAATTTATAACTTTGTAACCCACCAGAAGTAACGAATTATCTCGCCTTTTTTCGAGACTCTGATAGGCACAGGCCTCAAGGAGATCAGGGTGATGCATGTAAGTTGGGTACACTCCATGCGTACGCATGTAAAGGTACCTTAAAAACTTTTTCTGGATCTGTTCCAGCATTTCGGAGTATTTCTTCCGGCATGGTGCCCAAACAACACTACCAAACTCCAGTTTGGTACGCACCATACAGTTGAATATACTCTTTAAAGCCTCCGGATTTGAAAAATATTTTCCCAGGCGAAGAGTCAGGCCTAGCAACTGTCCACATTTGAATTTCAGGTTGGTGATGTGGTTGAGGCGTAGATTTAAGATTAATTGAACACAACATTTTTATCACAAATTAAACACGAGAATTAATAGTTAAACTGGGAAATAGCGTGGTTTATGAATGTCAGAATCCGGAATGGTATTATAAAGCCTGGGAGCCCGATATGAATAGTGTCACTGAGTATTTGGATGAGGAATATGGTAGTTTAAGTTAGTTGATGTACGTGTCAATCTTATCTATTGTGTTCGTGTTTTATCAGTGTCCTTAAATTAGCAAATATATATATTTTTTTTTTAATATTGCTTCTCGGGCAACTTACAGGTACCTACTATGTATGAAGAAGAAGATGAACGTAGCGAGCAGGCAGAACGAACATAGGACAAAGGTTGCACAACAGGGTAGGCCGAAAGGCACAGAAGATGAGGGGTTTTACCTGGTGGGATTCCAGCACTACCTGGCCAGGAAGGCCAGGTGTCCATAATGGATTTCCCCTCAGTAAAAAAAAAGGGTACCTACTATGTAAAATATTTATTTAACATGCACCCAATAACAAATTGCCACATTCTGGAGACTTACGATATTAATCGTCTCACAGATACAAACTGAAAACATAATTAAATACTGTCTTCACCGGGAATCGAACCCGGGACCTTTGGATCAGCAGTCAGATAAGTCAACCAAATAACTGAGCCACGAAGGCCGAATATTATGTAGTATTGAGTTGATGTAGAGATAGAACTTTGAAGATCTCAAAAATACTTCGGATAGGGTATTTATAGGGCGGGACATAGTTAATCTAATACATATGAAATTTGCAGAGTTACCATGCAATATCATAAGTAATGATGGATTGGCTAAGCGTTTAGTAAATGGTAATGCGACCTCTCCTGTTCGCGTTCTATTTTGTTTGAATTCGGCGCCAAACACCACAAACAAAGATTATTTAAAAAAATATATGGAAAATGTACCTAAAGAAACGTTGAAAAATATATTTTTTGACACTCGACATAACCTTAAAAAATGTGATAATACAAGTGACAGTCGAAAAGAAACGTGCGTCGCGTTAAGACAGGAAGTTGACCGAACAGCCGAGAGATGCGTAACCGCATTCCTCGTGTCCGGAGACAGATTGGTGACTTCACAGCGACAGGCGTGAAGTAGGGAACACCGGGAGTGCCGAAATGGATCTTCCCAGCACCATTCGGCAAGAGAACCTTCCTAGATTTTAGCGGATGCTGAGTTTGGAAAGTACTCCAAACGCTGTCGAGTCGCGCTGGACACTGGAGCAACGGCCTGCATCTCCTCGAGATTAACGCCGCCGCCGTCGTTGCTTCTGACGCAGCCACTCCGAGGGATCCGAGGATGCTTTCGCCGATAGCCTGCCCCCTTCGCCCATCGATGACGGTCCGTTCCGCCATTGAAGGTGCATCAGCACATTCATGGCTGTGAATGAAAGACTATGTGTACCCCAGAAACCAAAAAGATTTGTGACTTTTTTCCTTGTGACAATATTTCGTCTTTGTTTTTTTACTTTAATTTATTTAAATTTTGTCTTATTTAATTTACAAATTTCAACGTATGATATCCAAAATTTATATAATCAAAATTTATTCTAACATTTGTGACGTCTTAATTTATTGACAATTTAATTTATTTGTGACATAACGTTCTGACGTTTGACAATTGATATTATTGGACCAAGGTTCTATTTATTAAATCATGTGAATATTCTATGTGAAATAAACATTTTATCTACATGGAATTTTGAAATTTAATTGAGCTCTTCCTCCAAGCTTCTTGGAAGGAGGGTATCAATGAGGAGGAGGGAGGATTTAATAGTTTTACCAATAATACTAAGTATATGTAGCAATGGATTGACTTAGTCAACAATATTTCTAACTCTCCTTAAGATATATGTAATATACCAACTGACATGTTATTTTTGTTAACATGTTCCACATGTTTATCACATCAAAGTGATACGTCTATAAGTACTACAAAACATTTGATAGAATATGCTCCATCATTGTGTTGATTAGCTAACGATATTAGTAACACATCAACAACAACAACAAAATTATTAACAATTGTGTGTTTGCTTGCGACATACACTTTAGGTATATAAAATCAGCCTTCGTGGTTCAGTTGGTTGGGTATCTGACTGCTGATCCAAAGGTCCCGGGTTCGATTCCCAGTGGAGACACAATTTTTAATTGTGCTTTCAGTCTGGATATGTGAGACTATTAATATCGTAAGTCTCCAGCATGTAGCAATTTGTAATTGGGTGCGTGTTAAATTAATATTTGACATAGTATCTGTTAGTTGCCCGAGAAGCAAAATTAAATAAATAACTAAACATAAGGTCTAACAGTTTTTGGGCTTTCAATAACAAATAAGACAATCTAAAGCTTATTTATATAAAGTCTTGAACGTCTTATTTATTTAAAGTAGTTAACTTCTTATTTATGTAAAGTAATGAACTTATTATTAATGTGAAGTAATAAACTTATTATTTGTGTATAGTAATGAACTTATTATTTATGTTAAGTATTGAACTTGTTTTCAGACCCAATGTTTATTTTGTTTTTGGAAATAACTATCCATATTGTCGGAGTTAACTTTGTGGCATAATTTTATGCAATTTTATTCATTACAATACAGTTTTGTTAAACCACAAGGGAATATTAAGGGAATATTAAGGGAATAACCCTACATAATAAACTCTGTCTCCATCCCTAAAAGCAACAGTCCAATAACATATTTCATACCTTCAAGGGAGATGCATGATACGTTCAGCTGAAGTTCATTTGAAGCCTCTAAAGAGACAATAGCCTCCACCCACAGATGTTTTGAAACAGCATCCTTAGTGTCTTTTACTTTCCACGAAGTCTCTGGCGTATGTGACGATCGAGTTAACTGCAAAGGTAAAAATAATATAAAACAGTATCTCTTCGCTTGAAATGAAGATGAGTGATCCTCACTCATTTCCATTTTGAATCTTAGCTAGAACTTTATTTAAATCGAAAAATGTTAAAAAATAAAATTATACATAAATTCTCCATAATGACTCCAATTCACTTTTTACTCCTCACTAACCCAAGGGGATATAGTGGGGAGAAGAGATTTTGAGTAGATATGTGGGATAATATATAAAAAATCAATTTATAAATTTAATGACAGATAAATGAATGAATAAATTAATTAATTCATTCATTAATTAATTTATTTATTTATTAGCGAGTATAAGAAGCAAACTACAAATTGATTTCATAAAAAATCTACGGCATTAATTTCCAAACATTTTTGCAAAACCAATTTTGAATCTACGCTTAGAACTCACGTTCTTCTTGCATTAATTACGATAAGCATTCATTGGATTTACATGTTACACATGAGATCCAACTGTCGATGGCGAATTTATGAATATTTTAAAATATTTTGTACGATAGGATAGTATGGAGGTCAATCTTTTTTTCCTACTCAGAGTATGAAAACAGCATGATGGTATGTATGTATGTTTAGAGATTAATGGTGACTTTCACCAACGCCCCCTAACTCATAGGTGCTACCTAAGAATTTTTATGTATGTAGTACCTAACGTGAATTTTCGTTTCACCACCTACATAAGTGTTACCTAAGACGCTAATGGTGACTTTCACCAACGCCCCCTAACTCTTAGGTGCTACCTAAGAATTCTTATGTAGTACCTAACGTGAATTTTCGTTTCACCACCTACATAAGAGTTACCTAAGACAAAGACTGATGAAAAACAAATTATACAGACGTGGACAATTTATTAGACTCAAATGATTTATGTTACTCTTTTATGTTTAAAGTACCTTGTGCATTCATATAACATCTTATAATAATCCTTTTTTCAATATTTTTTCATTACTTAAACATTTAACTACACGTTTTTTTTATTTTTAACGATTGTAACACTGAGTCATGTGAAATATTTTATTTTAATGCTGGTATCCCGACAATTTTGAAGTTTCTGCAGTTAGTCGTCCATTTTGTGTGATACTTTGTTCTGGGTAACACGTGTGTTTTGTTGTTCAATTATACACTATTTTTGTTTAATTAGTGTTCTGCTATTGTTATTTCTGTGTTTGTTTTCATTTTGACTTACATTTTTGAGTTTCTGTGTACAATTTGTGCTTATACAAACCAGTTGCGAATTTTTGTGTTTTTTTTATATTTCTTCAAAATTAGTGTAAAATGGGTAAAGTTAAGGACTTATCGCCACGTAAAGTTGCTGTGGTACAGACTCTTTTAAAGGAAAAAATATATTCCCAACGTAAAATAGCAGAGAAATTAACTATTTCCCAAAAATCTGTGAGCCGCATTAATAAGGCCTTGAACCGCAATGAGGACTATGTTCAGGCTAGAGTAGGAAAATGTGGCAGAAAATTAACAATAACTCCACGAACAGAGAGGAAACTGGTCAATCTCTCGTTACAAAATCGAAAAAGTACATCAACTGACCTTAAGTCCCAACTCCACTCCTTAGGAGTGGACGTCTCTGCTAGAACTGTACGCAGAACATTATTCAAAGCAGGTCTATCAGCTCGAAGGCCACGAAAAAAGGCCAAGATCACTCCAGCAATGGCAAAGAAACGACTTGCGTGGGCAGAAGAGCATAAGGATAAAACAATTGAGGACTGGGAGAAGGTATTTCATAATCATTTTGTTGTTTATGTGCAATGAACTACCCTTACCCGTGTTTCTTTAAAAAATGTTAATAATCTTCTTTGGACATCTTCCATGGCCAACCGTGTTACAAACAAATATTCTCTACTTTATATCTTTATTATATTTTTAAGTCTTCTGTGCTACTTCCAGGTATGTTTCAGCGACGAATCTATATTCCAAATTTCGGAAGAGACCAGTCAATATGTCCGAAGAAGACGAAATGAGACATACAAGGCGGATTGTATCCAGCAAGTTGTCAAGCATCCAACCTCCGTAATGGTCTGGAGTGTGATGTCAGTGAAAGGGCCAGGTAGATTGTATATTGTTCAGGGCACAATGCGTCAGGAGCAGTACAAACAAGTCCTGGAAACCAGGTTATTTCCCCAAATGCAGGAGTGGTTTCCAAATAATGACGGCATTTTTATGCATGACGGTGCCCCTTGCCATAAAGCAAAAAGTGTGACAAGGTTTCTGGAGGAGAGCCACATAAATGTTTTGTCTTGGCCAGGAAATAGCCCCGACATGAACCCAATAGAGAATTTGTGGGCCATAGTCAAGAAGAAATTAAAAAAAAATGCAATAACCACAAAAGTGTCTCTAATAGAGAACCTAATAAAAATCTGGCACCATGATGAGGATATACGAAGAGTGTGTAGAAGTCTAGTGGAATCAATGCCCACAAGAGTGAATGGACTTAGAAATGTAAAAGGCATGCACACAAAATATTAATTTCATGTTCCAATGTATAAAAATAACATTTTTTCATAAATAAACTCTTAATTTGTAGCAAAAATTGTTTGAGTCTAATAATTTGTCCACGTCTGTACTTTAGGGGCTACCTAAGCTTAGGTGATACCCAGCTATGTGACAGTTTAGGTAACGTTGGTGAAAGTCACCATAAGTATCAAACTATTGAGTCCCAGTAGATATCGTGTAGTGTATACTGCCTTACAAATTATTTATTTTATTTATTTATTTATTTTATATTATTTCAATGGTAAACAAAACAGTTATAACAGAGTACAATAATTACATAATATATAAAACAATTCAAGGACCAAAAACTGTTTACAGCTTATTACTAAATATATGAAACAATGTCGTCACTAAATACGATTTTTATAAAGATTCTTCAATAAACTACTAAAATTTACATATTTTTTATAGAAAATTAAATTTCCTAGATATTTTCAAAATTTTGAAAATAAAGGCAGTTCAACACATAAACTTATCCTGTCTATTCTATACGCGATATTTCATGAGTAAATTCGTAATTGGAATGTATTTATATTTTAAAGATTATTTGAATAATGTTATGTAATACATTTTGTGAATTTACCAACAAACAAAAAAAAATATTATATTTAGTCTGTTATATTTAACTGTCGATTTGTTCAAGAGAATTTATTTCTCTTAACATATCGACAAAGTATCAACCCAAGGTACGCGAGATTTGTATGCATAGTATATATTTTTCACGGTTTTTCCAACTTGGCTTGATACTTTGTCGATATGTTAAAAGAAATAAATTCCCTTGAACAAATCGACACTTGAATAATTCCTATGTTGGTTTGAGTAGTCTTGATGACATTGATTATTTTACTGTCAGAAATTTAAATCTAGATATGTAAGTACTTTATTTCAAACTGTAGAAACACTGAGTAAAAAGTTCCATCTAATAAATCTTTTTTCTTGATATTTTAAACGGAACTCTGTTTTTATCGGTGTTATTTTTTTTTATTTTTTTCTTGGTCTTTTTATTGGAGATGAAAGATATTAGATGGTGGAAAAATGACTAAGAAGGGTTCGAGGAGAAAGGTATTTAAGTTGAAAGGATCTGAATTGAAAGTATAATTATTTCTGTGAATGAATAATATTTATTCATGGTGGATATTCGAATCCGTTAAATTTTAAAGGAAATATATATTTAATTCTTCGAACTTGGCGTGAGTCACTTTGTAGAAGTACATTTTTAAAAATTAAAAATAAAACACACACTTTGTATTTAGGTACTTCTACTTTGCAACTTGGGAAATAAGTTATGACTTTTTTCGAGCTTGCGCTCATCCTCAGTAACTTTCTGTAATAAGGAGTTACTTATGATGAGCGGAAGCTCGAAAACGTTATAACTTACTTCTCATGTTGAAAATCAGAAGTACATTAAAATTTTGTGTTTTATTTTTAACTAGCTTTGAAAGTAATTTTTAACTAGCTAAGCTAGGGCTTGCGGCCCGCTGCGCGGTAAATGACAGCCTCCGGCGGTTCATGGGCCTTTGTTGATAAATTCTTCATCTAAATTCCCATTTCGTAGGCGCGAAAATCACTACTCTATATTAGAACAATAATCACACAACTACATAAAAACCCAGCAAAATATATACCACAATATACCCTGACTTTCAATACACGAAATAAACATTTGCTGCAACCGACACATACACAGACTACTTTTGCTCAAAGGCACTACACATTCTTGGTAACCAAAATATATAATAAAGTTGTATCGGATATCTTGGACCTAGTCCAGCCGAGTGGACATAATTTTGGAAAACTGGTTACTGATTGGTTGATTCGGAGAGGAAGAGAAGAGTCAGAGAGAGAATTGACGTTTGTTCTAAGATGATTTTTCCACTCCGAAAAAGATTATTTTTACGCCATCATACATCGCTATTATACATTGTCCTCTTACACATGTAAACACAACCTCACCCTCATAAATACACTTGTTTTTTGGTCCACTTGTTTAGTTATTTATTGTTCTTTATATATATTTTTATTACTTCTTTTAATTTTATACTTTAATTTTATACTATAAAAAATTATGAAGCAGAATGAATGTCATAATTATTGTTAGTATTACCTCAGAACAGGCTTTGCCTAGTGAGGTAATAAATTCCATTGTAATATTTATTTTTGTTATATTGAAATTATTGTACTATAAATATTTATTTATGTTGACTTATTATTATTATTTCAATATACGATTTCGTAATTTAATCAATTTTTTAATTTTTCTAGGAGTTTTATGGAAAAAAATTATAATATTATCTATCTATAAACAAAAAATCAATACAATTGACCTTAATGGCCATTTGTAAACAATTACCTAAATTTTCTCCAAATAGTAAAAAATTCACCAAGAAATGAAAGTTCATTGACAATATTGAAAAAAAAGATTTTGGCTTACACTTTTTTAATTTTATAGGCCAAAATTAGATATTGAAAGAAAATAAAAAAAAATACTTGGATAGTAAAGTAAATCAAAGTCTTATATTAATTGCGATAAAAATAATTACGTTTGTTTCGAATAAATGACAGCTCAAATATTGGCGCAATCCATGAAATAATGCGAGCAAAGCAAATCTAGGAACTTTTGTACAATGTAAATAGCAGACACTCTTGTACAATGTAAATAGCAGACACTCTTGTACAATGTAAATAGCAGACACTCTTGTACAATGTAAATAGCAGACACTCTTGTACAATGTAAATAGCAGACACTCTTGTACAATGTAAATAGCAGACACTCTTGTACAATGTAAATAGCAGACACTCTTGTACAATGTAAATAGCAGACACTCTTGTCTCGGATTTTTTGACGAGTTATTCAGCTCTAACCACAGTGGGAAAACAGTAAACTGTTAAGTTGGCAACGACGCTGCATTTAGTGAAACTCCCCATAAGTCAAAGTCGACGACTCGGCGAGTAGAACAAAAAAAAAACTCTTTAAAATTATTATTATTTTACATGCACGAATCCAGAATGACAATCTTACGAGATCAACTTTATTTATATGCAGATTTTTAATTATTCAATTAAAACTATGAAAAAATTTTTTTTTTATATTTAATTTTAATATTGAAAAAAATTTAATTATTCGTTTGTTTGATTTTTTATGTGATAAAATCATAATACCAGTATTCAATCATAAATCTTGAGGACGCCTCAGGCCTTCAGAGTACCTTAAAGGCGATTTTGCTATTCAGAGTGAACGCGTGTCATATACCTTTAGGAAGCATAAAATAATTTCAACAATATTATATTCTTTGACATTTTGTTTTGTCATTCTGAGATAAATATGTCGGTTCTGGGCATCCGCATTCCGCTAATTTGAAAGTGTGTATATTTCTTCAGGTGTCAAATAATAAAACAAACCAAAAAGTACGTAAGTACAAAACAAAAGAAGATCGGAGATAGAATATTTCAAACACCTACATATGAGCAAACGAGTGAGAAATGAGAATCTCTCAGTAGAAAATATTTATATTATATATCGCATTGTTTTTCGATTGTGTACCTAATTAATGAAATATTGAAGACAAACATTATTAAATACTTGGGTACCTACCTCAGCAACATTTTTTTTCTTCTTTATAGAATGTTCTATAATTTGTCAAAAGTAACAGGTAAACAGATTACTTACCTTTATATGACGAAAACGAAAAATGTCATCAGTATAAAAACTTTCCAAGATGTGAACACTTTACTCGAGGGCTTCTTGAGGGCGATACATACATTCAAGGTACCTTGAAGGCCTGAAACCTCCTCAATACTCATATTTGACTGAATCCGGGTATATTTTTTGATTTGAAGCCCTTGGGTATTTCTTGGACAGAATTTTTATTTATATTTCTATGAAAATCATGACGGAAATTAACAAAATAAAAAATCATGTCATAATTGCAATGTTTATCCAACTGTCGATTTGTTCAAGAGAGTTTATTTCTCTTAACATATCGACAAAGTATCAAGCCAAGACGCGAGATTTGTATGCAGGGTCTATATTTTTCACAGTTTTTCCAACTAAGAGGCTTCGCAGCATATAATAATCATAATAATAAAAATTTATAAAGCGCCGTTTAGTGATACAAGATCACTCCAAGGGCGCTGTAGCTTATATATGTTTCATGTATGGATTTACTCAGAATTCGGAGTAGAAAATTTAGTGTGTCTGTGTCCCCCTCCCTCATAAGTTTTGATCCGTTCAATTTACAGAACCCAAATTTCAGAATATATAAACAGTAATAGGCCTACAAAACTTTTGTACCTACTCAGAATTTTGAATTTTTGTTTCAGTCAGGGGTTATCAAATTTTGAATTTTCACTTTATTTTTCCCATATATCTCAAAAACCATAAAAGCTAGAAGGCTGAAAATTGGTATTTATATGACAAATACAAAATCTCAAATTTAATTTTTATTTAAATTCCAGAGTTTCTCAAAAATGTTTATTAAGAAAAACATTTTTTTGTGATAAATTTATATGTTTAACTGCCAATATTTCCAAAGTTTTTCAAAATATGGAAAAAAGCCGAAACACCCCAACTAGATAATTTAATTTGCTTTAAAAAATATCAACACCGTAGCAGTACATCACAAGCTTTTTTAAACAATTTTGATTAAAAACGAATTTAGTGACGACATCGTTTCATACAATTTGTAAGGCAGTAGGTAAACACTACACAATAATATCTCACTCAATAGTTTGATACCTACTTAATCTACAAACATACATCATGCTGTTTTCATATTCTGTGTAGGAAAAACAGACGACCTCCAGACTATTATATCCTGACATACATACCTACATGTTTTATATAGAAAACAAAAATCTTAAAATTTTTATTTATTCATGTTTAAGTTTTGTACGTATTCTTCAATTATACATAATATCACCACCGACAGTTGGATCTCATGTGTTACATGCCACTAGTTTTATTATATTTCAGTAATTAATTAAGTTGATAAACTGGTTAAATATGTCGAATACTCATTTTTTTATTCGCTTTATTTATCTTTAATCGTTTATTTGTACGTATCATCTCTTAATAACAATATTTATCTATGAATTGTGTTGATAAATCTCATATCTATTTCGGCCGTAAGTATTAATATGCATAGAATGACAAAATTATCTGTATTTACCTAAATATAATATTCAGTTGTTAGTGAGTACATACAAATGGAAATATTATTGAGATATTGATCTGCAAACATTATAATCAGCGACCAGATAAATAATATTCAATATAAATTATACAAAATGATAAATGATTGATTAAAAATATTATTGCTAAAGGGAAAATATTTAAGATGGTACTCAGAAAGCTACTCTCGCCTCCACCCGCTCCGCATAAGGGGACTGAAACGGCCCCTTCACAGTACGCTAGGAAGAATGACAAAGAATGCATGGCACGAAGAGTAGCTCTAGAAGCTCCTCTAGACTCGTGGTCTCGGCACAATTGTGCAAAAAATAACAATCAACGTCGGTGAAGATAATATTCACAGACATGGATTGTCGCGAGAGTAAAACTGGGCATCAGAGAGTTGACCAAGGACACTCTGGAATTTCAATTTTTTTTATTCAGCAGATAGAAGGGCACTATAGCCATGGCAAAACAATTTGAAGGCTGTATAGTTCTTCTTAGAGACCACTAAATCCGCATGCCCAATGGGACCTTGAAGAGGCCCACGGACTGCAGCGAGGAGCTCCGTTCTGTTGTAGGACACATTTGGATAAGAGCATTCCCAGAGGATGTGCTCTGAGGTTTGGTCAGGGTGAGTCAGAAAACAATTAAATATTATCCAACTGTCGATTTGTTCAAGAGAATTTATTTCTCTTAACATATCGACAAAGTATCAAGCCAAGATACGCGAGATTTGTATGCAGGGTCTATATTTTTCACGATTTTGCCATCTTTGAAGTAAAAAAACAGACTGACATACATACCTACATGTTTTATATAGAAAACAAAAAATCTTAAAATATTTGTTTATTTGTGATTAAGTTATGCACGTATTATTTAATTATACATACCTACTATCGCCATCGACAGTTGGATCTCATGTGTTACATGCAACTAGTTTTATTTAACGTAAATCATAGATGCCCGACTGTTACGACTTTTTGAAAGAAATGAAGAAACATTAAAAAGAGATCAATTATAAAATATTTTTTTAATTGGATTAACTTTAAAATATCGAATAATGTTGCTTAGGTTTAATTTTTAATTTTTCCATGCATCTCAAAAACCATAAAAGCAAGAACGCTGAAAATCGATATGAATATAGACAAATAAAAAACCTCAAATTATTTTTTTCAAAAAAGTTTCAGTTTCTCAAACATTTTTTACTAATAAAATTTTTAAAGATAAATTTATGTGTTTAACTGCTTATATTAAGTTTTTAAAAATATGGAAAAAAGCCGAAACACCCCAATTAGATAATTTAATTTGCTATAAATATCAACTTACTTTCCCCTTAGCGCTTTTGTCCCGTTTCTATCGGGGTACGCTTTGACCATGATCCTGGAATTGGCGAGTCTGGTTATTACATTGAAGCGACTGCCATCTGACCTTCGTAACCCTTAGGAAGGGGAACCAGAAAAATTGGATCATGGCTACACATAGCTAGTGATATAAATCCGCACATAGATTTTTTTAAAAATCCAGAGGTGCGTGCCCCGCCCGGGTTCGAACCGTCGACCTCAAGCATGTGAGGCGACGATATTACCGCTGGGCTATCACCGCTCAAATATCAACACCGTAGGAAAAACAGACTGACCTCCATACTATCCAATCCTGACATATTATATACCTACATGTTTTATATAGAAAACAAAATATCTTAAGATATTTATTAATTTGTGCTTAGGTGTTTATAGTTTGGTACGTATTCTTCAACCATGCATACTATCGCCATCGACAGTAGGATCTCATGTGTTAAATGCAACTAGTTATATTAAAAGTTGTTGTTAATGTTTTTTTCGATGTTGAAATAGTTACTTCATGGTAGAACACCATGATCACATAGAGTTATGATGAAAACAAATATAATTTTTCGTTCTATTTAATGATATCCACTATTTAAGGCTAAGAAATCTCTCATTAAAGTGATTATTAAATAACCTTTCCATTTCCCGACCATTCAACTATTTAAAGACTTAAACGTATGTACTAACTATAGCACAACTCTATATTAAACAAATTCTTATTCACTTTAAAAATGATAAGAAAAACCATATCACTGCTCAACATTCTCACGATACAAGACACAGACATCAACTAATCACTCCGAAGACAAACACTACATACGGACAAAGACATTATCAATACTTGGCTCCAAAAATCCTAAATTTAGTTGTAAAAAATAAAGATATTTTTTAACAGATTTTTAATTATCTCAATAGAGACGAAGTTGGAATATTTACTGTAGGAGAACCGAGAAATCAAGACACCTACAGGGCTTACGACCTGTCATCGGCTGGTTTACGTGATCAATTTATGCGCTTACGCAACGTTCACCAATTATGCCTTTTTAATGAGATCCCTATCAATTCAATTTTTGAAAGTTCTATATATTGCAATACTGAAATTCTTTTCGCTTGAGGAAATAAGGATTTTTACTACAGCCATCTATGTGTGAAATTATGAATTCTTATTATTTTATTTATTTTTGTTCTAACGCCATCTATTGAGAGAATTAAAAATCTGTTAAAAAATATCTTTGACTCCCGACAGGGAAAATATCCAATGTTTGCGCATATGCAATAATAAAAATATTCGAAAATACAAGACTTAAACATACAATACAAACATAGTTATATAACAAAGGGATCAACTATTGTCAGCAAATTCTCAATTCATAACAACATACATACAATACAAACATGGTTATATAACAAAGGGATCAACTATTGTCAGCAAATTCTCAATTCATAACAACATACATACAATACAAACATGGTTATATAACAAAGGGATCAACTATTGTCAGCAAATTCTCAATTCATAACAACATACATACAATACAAACATGGTTATATAACAAAGGGATCAACTATTGTCAGCAAATTCTCAATTCATAACAACATACATACAATACAAACATGGTTATATAACAAAGGGATCAACTATTGTCAGCAAATTCTCAATTCATAACAACATACATGTTTGTCTCACGCCTTCTGAAAAACCAAGAGCATCTAAAAATCTAATTTATGTGCGAACGTGTACCTGTATACCTGATGCAGTGTCACGCTAAAAATAATGCGATAAAAATGCTGAATTTTAAAAATATTTCAATAATTATTTTTTTCATACAAAATTTTCCAAGTCGTATCTGTCAAAAAAGTGTACATTTTGCACGCATATATCTGTTAGTTTAAAAGTTAGAAGTACGTATTTACACGAAAAAAATTTACTTTCAAGTATAACTTAGCGTTTAAGTGAAAAACATGGTGAATATTTTGTATAATTATAATGTTTAACTTATTTTTAAAGTAAGCGTTTTGTACATAAATGCCGCCATTTTAATATCTTTTCATACAATATTTCATTTTCCTACCGAATGAATATGTTCTTGAAAATAATAAACCTTTGAAATAAATATAAATATGAAATAATAAAATGAAACACAAGACATTACAGCAAGTTTTAAGACGTATATTGTAAAAGTCTGTTAATTATTAGTAAAGATATGGGCATAATAAAATTGCATAATTTGTATATAATATTTGATATTTCGGACAATTTTCATTTTTATGGCATCGAACAAACCAATGTAGGTACCTACATATTCAAAAAATGTATCCGAACCATTCGATATTACTTACGTGTTCGAATCGTTTCCATGGCTACAGAAAGAATGTGATATTCAAATAAAATTTGTTAGGAATCGAATTTATTTAGAAGGTTGTTGTAGGTAGGTACCTACCTAATACTATTTACTTACAAATCAACAATAATATACCTATACTGATTTCCTATAGGAAAATTATTTTATTTATTTATTTATCAACCGTTTGTCCGATTATAATGAAACTTTGGTGAATTGTCGAGCGTATGCCCAGGATGGTTTTTGGATTTAAACTTTTTTCTTATTCTTCTTCTTCTTCGTGTATTTGGTCGTTTTACCTATGAAGGGGGAGTATCCTGGGAAAAGAAGGTCCGACTGTCCCTCCATCTCTTCACAGGTCTTCCAGGACGGGTTCTGCATATAAACTTTTTCCTTCTTTTTCTTCAACGTGTACTTGGTCATCTTACCTATGAAGATGAACTATCCTGGGAGATGAAGGTCCAATTTTCCTTCCATCTCTTCGCAGGTTTCTGGATTTAAACTTTTTTCTTCTTCTTCTTCATCGTCTATTTGGTCATTTTACCTTTGAAGGTGGACTAACCTGGGAGAAGAATGTCCAATTTTCCTTCCATCTCTTCGCAGGTATCTGGATTTAAACTTATTTCTTCTTCTTCATCGTGTATTTTTGGTCATTTTACCTATGAAGTTGGAGAATCCTGGGAGAAGAAGGTCCAACTGTCCTTCCATCTCTTCGCAGGTATCTGGGTTTAAACTTTTTTCTTCTTCTTCGTGTATTTAGTCATTTTACCTATTAAGTAGAGCATCCTGGGAAAAGAATGTTCTTTCATCTCTTCGCGGTTCTTCCAGGATGGTTTCTGGATTTAAACTTTTCTTAACCGACTGATGGGACGGGATGTAATGAAGGGAAGGGATGCACTAAAGGGCCTGAAGGGACGGGAGGTATAAAACTGCCTGAAGGGACGGAAGGTAGTGAAGGGTCTGATGGGAAGGGACGTAATGAGGGATTAAAGGGACGGGAGGTACTGAAGGGCCTGAAGCGGCGGGTCCTGGAGTCTAATTCTGTTTCTTCTTAATTTTATGTAGACCTTTAGGGCAGTTTTTATACAAACTATTTCCTATTGTCTAATTCATCTTCTTCTTCTTTTATGTATACATTTGGGTCATTTTTTTATAAAAATTATTTCCTTTAGTCTAATTATTATTCTTCTTCATTTAAGTACGTAGACTTTTGGGAGAGTTTTAATACAAACTATTTCCAATAGTCTTATTCATTTTCTTTTATGTAGACCTTTTGGTCAATATTTATACAAACTATTTCCAATAGTCTAAATATTCTTCTTCTTCTTTTTTGTAGACCTTTGGGTGAGCTTTTATACAATCTATTTCCAATAGTCTAATTCTTCTATTAGGTATATGTATTTTTACTTATTTTATGTAGACCATTGGAATAGTTTTTTATACAAACTATTTCTTATAGTCTTATACTTATTTTTCTCTTTTTTATTTAGTCTTTTGGGTTAGTTTTAAGTCTAATAGTCTATTGTGCAGAAATATTATTAACGATATGCACACTTGATGAAAATACATATGAAATGAATGGGATATGGGATGTGACGATATAACCTGCACTAGAATCTTTTCAATACTTTTGTTTAATTAAATTTAAACCATTTATATCATCCTATTTTGAATAATTTTCAACACCTAATATTTAAAGAATGGGGGTTGTGGCCATTACTGAACTCTTCACAACATTTATATTCAAATTAAAAACTATTTACTATAGTTCAAGTCTTCTTCTTCTTCGTTAATGAAGACTTTCAGTCAAATTGAGCAAAAATATAATGCACACTTGATGAAAAAATATAAAAACGAATGGGATGTGACCAATACTAGATCTTTTCAGTACCTACGTTTGTTTAATCAAATTTTAACCACATCCCAATATCCAAAATTACTAAATTTTCAATAGGTACACATTACAATTTGTTTTCGATGATAATATTTAAAAATGGGGGTTGTGGCCAAACCAATCTCTTTACAACGTTGATAAACAGTCATATTTAAAACCATTACGCATAGTCCATGCGAGCAGAAATTGTATAAATATTATACTTCATTCACACTTTATAGCAATATATAAAAAAGAATGGGTTGTGGCCATCACTTGAACATTTTACAATACTTAAACTCAATCAAATTTCAAACCACTTTTCATAGTCTGATATTGCAAAATAATTGGGTGACAATATTATAAAAACGATTGCTTTTTCTTTCACAATTTTACATTCTTGGCCAACGGCGGGACATAAAAGCTAGTATGTAATAAAAAAAATATATCATATTTCGTTCTGACGAAGCTCGTCATTAAGCGATACCGGTGAATAGGAGTAGCGAACAAAATTAATTAGAACGAATAATTATATATTTTTGCATTATTTCCATTCCCAATCTTTTTTTTTGTTTTTGTTTTAATCTTTATCTTATTTTAATGTATACTTTCTTTGTTTTAACGCTGTGGCGATTGCGCCAATTGCGCCAATTGCGCCGCGCAGTGCTTCGCTGCGCTGAGTACTTCGGCAGGCGCCATCTTGCCCTGCGCCGTATTCACAGCCCGTCTCCTATTTAAGGGGAAGCACAGCGCGCCCACATCATTCCGCTCATCCAGATCTCGAAGCTAGGCATCACGCTGCCCGACCGCTCGTCGTCGTTCAAATCGTCCGCGTTTCAAATTTACATTTATATTCATTAAATAATAACTCGACATTTCTGTACCAAGTAATATTAGTAAACATCAATTGTAATCATCATCTTGATAAATAAAAGAGTAAGTTAAATTTCCTGTTATATCTTTCAATCTGTCAACCATTCCTACCTGAGTAATATTTGATAATAATATTTAATCTATTGTATACGGTATCGCAATT
Source organism: Molanna angustata (assembly GCA_963576475.1). Classification (NCBI taxonomy): domain Eukaryota; kingdom Metazoa; phylum Arthropoda; class Insecta; order Trichoptera; family Molannidae; genus Molanna; species Molanna angustata. The sequence goes on from OY754975.1 coordinate 22,454,370, forward strand.
GCTTGGTCGATCAATCTGTGGCTCAGCTGTCGGGACTATCCGAACAGACCGCCACCAGGTTCGAACCAAGCGGTTGAGATATCATTTGGGTTGTATGTAGCTAAAGGCGGACAAACAGGTAATACCTACACGTCCAACTGACCGACCTTACCACCTCAATTACAGGCTTGCATATCAGCTCACGCTGGTATGCAATCGCTTCTAACCAAGTGACCACTCTGGCACTTTGGCAAGCTCTACATACCACAAATCTTCCACCCCCAAAACTGGTGGTCGTCAAAACCGACGTCAACATGGCTACCCCAAAACTGGTGACCCGAACGTGTCTGAACATACCTTCTAAACAGTCCCAAAACTGGTGACTCCCGATCGTGTCTCTGAGCACCCACCAGTCCAAAACTGGTGATCCGAACGTGTCTCTGAACACACTCATACCTTCAGAAACTGGTAAAATTCCGAAATCGTTTAAAAAAACTCAGGTAATTTTATTTTGTGCTCATAATTTCAATTGTTATACTGTGGTAAAAAATCTGGTGAGCCTATCACAACCTATTGTGCCTTTTTAACGTAAAATCAGTAGTTTTATTAAACAGAACAATAATACGTGTTCATTAATATACTGCGTAACATTTTACTGCACGACAGAAACAAAGGATTTAACAGGAATTAATACTTGAACAGCGAGGTCTGGATGAACGGAATCACTCGAGCAGGTAACACATATATTACAAGCTAATATATTAAATACATTTGTCTTATAATTTGTCAAAAATTAATTACAAGTGTACCCGCTCAAAAACGTTCAAAAACGCTCATACGCAAATTCCACCTAACTTAACATATTAACAATTGTTTAATATATAACTAACATGTACTTTATATTTTTTCATGACTGACGAGACGCAAAAATAATCCAGACGGAACAATTAAAAAAGAAGCTGCCTAAAAAAAACCAAAAGTACCAGAAAATAAATAAATACATACAAAGGACGAAGGTATAAAAATAAAAAGCAAAAAGCCAGAGAACCAAAACGCCGAATAGAGGTATAAAAATTATAAAATTATTAAAAAAGCCTAAAGTCATTATAAATATTTTATTTCGTTCATAATTGATTAAACGCAAAAAATAAAAATTAAAAATAAATTTCATAGAAACTCATAAAATATTTATTTTTGCTAAATATCGTAATACGTAAAAATTAAAAAATTATCAATAAAAAATACATATTACATTCCCAAATAAGAATTAATATCATAAAAACTTAAAATTAGAAACATATAGTTAAATAATTATTATATTCGTAAAACGCATATTTTTATGTAAAAATTCAGAAAACCAAATATACATTTAAGAATGTTACACCACGTCCATCGGTAATAAAAAACAAAGGTAAACGAACTTCAAACAAAGGCCTGGCCGAATGAACCCAAGTAACCCCGTTATAACCGCGATAAAGAAAGAGAAAGTTTAAAACTTAGGGGCCGATGAACTCTGTTGAAACCCTTAACCATCACAAAAACATCGCGCACCAATAATTTGAAATACTACCGCAAATAATAATATAAGAAGACTACGTAAAAATAATATTATACCTCGCGTTATTAAATAAGTTACCAACGCAAAACAAATAATAAAATACATTAAATATTTAAATAAATTAGATACATCGTTTCTAAACATAATTATAGGAATAAAACAATTGTATACAATTACAATTAAATAAAATAAAATACGTACGCAAACGAACATTATAATATATTTTTAAAATATTTTTTCGAAATAATTTTTTGAAAATAAACTAAACTAATGCTTCTAAAACTATAATATTAAAATATTATTCTAAAAAATAAACTCCAACAAGCATACGATACGGAAGTTTAAAACTATTACTATAATATAGAAAGCAAATTTAAACAATTACTAACTACAAATAAACATTGTTTTTAAATACAATCGAAATAAATAAAAATAAAAAGCCGTGATACATTGAACAGCTACAAATAGCTAATGTTGAACAGCTACAATTAGCTAAATACAAAATATTTTTTATATACAAAATATTTTACTTTATTTTTTATAAAAAAACACTACAACTATAAAACCATGATCAAACAATAAAAATAATACGATACGATAGCGAATACGTTCCAGAATATAGAAACATTGAAACTATAATATACGGTAGTAAAAATACCTAACCATAATCAAACATTAAAACATTAAAACCTTATTGTATATTAACTATATAATACAGCAACAAACTGGTACTATAAACTAAACTATATTATATTAACTATGTAATACTACAAAAAGTATTATAAAACATTAAAATTATAAAACATTGAAACATGGCATACATAATAATAATAAATATTATAAACATACTCGTATATTAAATTTAAAAAAAAAACATTGTACAATACAATACGAAACAAACAAATAACATTATATGGCATCATAATACAATACTTCAGCAACGAGTATAAACATACTTATAAATCAAATCAAATGGAACTTATAATACTTATAAATACTTATAATCAAATGGAACTTGCAAATTATAACAAACATTATTTTATACCTATCAATCATCGCAAGTACAAACATTTACATTGTATAATTCTATTGTATAATTTTAAAATGTAAAATTGAGCATCAACAGCCTCATCACTATCTAGAAGAAATTATTTATGACAACAACTAGCTGCCCCCGCATTCAGCATCAACAAGAATCATCTGGACGACTTCATACAGCAACTAGCTGCCGCATTCTACCGCATCACTACCGGGAAGAAATTAATTATGGAGGAACCACTGCATCTTCACATCATACCAGCATTCAACCGGAGCATCGCTGAGGATCATCATTGGTACCGCCAATACTCACTGCTCAACACCGCTGAAGAACCAGCAACGTTTGCCTTTTGAGAACATCTCCGTGCCAGCATCACACATACACTTACTACAAGAGCACGCAAAGTCTTCCACAAGTCATCGCCATCATTGCTCTGACGAGGAACGATTTTGTTGGACATACAACGTCTCTTCCTTCATGGCCTGCACGCAAAGAGCTAATGTCAACCTCCTTGCGACGCATGAAGAAACGAAGCTGCTCAACATTTACGTGTCACCGCCCTGAGGAGTTCACAGCACCTCCTCCGGTTTCACGAAATGTACACAGGTTACACTGAAGTCCCATGCACTTCAAAGCCGTCAACATGGCGCACCGCAAATACCTACAGGTTACACTGAAGTCCCATGCACTTCAAAGCCGTCAACATGGCGCACCGCAAATACCTACAGGTTACACTGAAGTCCCATGCACTTCAAAGCCGTCAACATGGCGCACCGCAAATACCTACAGGTTACACTGAAGTCCCATGCACTTCAAAGCCGTCAACATGGCGCACCGCAAAACCTACAGGCTAAACTGGATATCGCCACATCCAAAGCTGTCACGCCTGACACGCCGCAAACCACAAGACACCCCCGTGCTTCGCCCCATGCCGGCACACGCAGGGAGCTGTCGAATATTTATATACAAGCATACACACGCTGAGCACACTGCAAACCATTTCGCCTAGCTGGATAAATACCTACTTCAGGAAGATATTCTCGACAAAGTCGAAGCATCCACGCATACAACTGCATCAATTTTCTACATACATAACACATCTACTTCATCATGAACAAAAAATAGAACTTCTACACTTCATAACAGAAAACTGGGGATCATTCACAATTAATGGTACACTACGAAGTCGCAATCAACAACACCCAACAAGCTATACCACTGAGGAACACATAAGGATGTCCAGCCAGCACACGCAGGACGACACTCCTTCATTCACCTCAATAGCAGAGCAACCACACGCCATCACAAGAGCAGCAAATCATACCAGCAGCAGATATTTTTAAAAGATAAGTAACTTCATACTTTGTACAAAAACAAATTTATACTTATAATATGATTAACTTTATATATGTATAGATTAAGTTGTATTTAAATAATTACATTACTGTGTATTAGGAAAGACTACTTTTCGTATAGAAATTCATTACATAACATGTACATAGCGGTTCAAAAGAAAACCCTATGCATAATAACATAACAAATCAAATGCTTTAAAAATTTTTTTTTATCTTCCACAGAACGCAATGTAAGGACTTTGAACTTCGAGGAGGGGTCGTGTTTCGTCTAAGCGACTGCCAGCGGGGTCTGTGGCGATTGCGCCAATTGCGCCAATTGCGCCGCGCAGTGCTTCGCTGCGCTGAGTACTTCGGCAGGCGCCATCTTGCCCTGCGCCGTATTCACAGCCCGTCTCCTATTTAAGGGGAAGCACAGCGCGCCCACATCATTCCGCTCATCCAGATCTCGAAGCTAGGCATCACGCTGCCCGACCGCTCGTCGTCGTTCAAATCGTCCGCGTTTCAAATTTACATTTATATTCATTAAATAATAACTCGACATTTCTGTACCAAGTAATATTAGTAAACATCAATTGTAATCATCATCTTGATAAATAAAAGAGTAAGTTAAATTTCCTGTTATATCTTTCAATCTGTCAACCATTCCTACCTGAGTAATATTTGATAATAATATTTAATCTATTGTATACGGTATCGCAATTGCTTGGTCGATCAATCTGTGGCTCAGCTGTCGGGACTATCCGAACAGACCGCCACCAGGTTCGAACCAAGCGGTTGAGATATCATTTGGGTTGTATGTAGCTAAAGGCGGACAAACAGGTAATACCTACACGTCCAACTGACCGACCTTACCACCTCAATTACAGGCTTGCATATCAGCTCACGCTGGTATGCAATCGCTTCTAACCAAGTGACCACTCTGGCACTTTGGCAAGCTCTACATACCACAAATCTTCCACCCCCAAAACTGGTGGTCGTCAAAACCGACGTCAACATGGCTACCCCAAAACGCTTTCATCCTTTGGTGATGTACATATACCTACTTATAATTTTGTCATACTATGTAATCTGGTTAATCGTAATAAATTGCCTAATGGCAATAAGTCCGCCAGTGTGCATTATATTTGCTTATATTATGTACAAAAAGATAAATAAAAAAAATATATATAATAAGGCATTTTAATAATTATCATATTATATTTTTATAATTATGACCGCATTTAAATATGAACCTATATAGTTTACTTGTGATTGCTATTTTTTTTTGGTTTTAACAAATAATTTAATAATAATTTCAAGACTATATAGGTGCTAAAACCAGGTATGTAAGACTGAAACCAAGACACGACCAAGTATTCAAGACCATAACCTCTCTGGTCTTGGTCTTTTGATTTTTTTGCTCATCACTTGCCCGCACCCCACGCAGCTTAGGACATTAATATTATTAAAAAAGTGTTGAGTTTCACAAAACACACAACACCTACATACCTTAACCAAGTGTTAATTTTGAAGAAATATAATTTAATAAATTGACTACCAAATGGTATAAGAGAAGCTCCGAGCTTAATGGTTTTCAAGAAGCTTCTGAAGTCACACTTCTTTATCCACATACCTATAATTCATTTATTCTTCATTCCTTCACAACCCATCCTTTTCCTATTTTTGGACATTATCATTACTATTTTTAAATTGCGTTTTTAATATTAATTTTGTATTTTGTATTATTATTTATTTTTCTCATTGTAATGTACATATATTAGTTTTTTTTGTAATACTTATATATATTTTAACTGGTGTATTTACTAGTGTGGTTGACTGGTAGAAATTGCCTACGGGCAATAAATCCTCAACATTAATTGATTATTTTTTTTTCGCGTAATAAGATAATTTTAATATTATTATTTTTACTTTGGTACAGCCATGTAAAATATATAATAATAGTATATTTAGCTCAGGTAATACATAAACATAGAAAATAAGTTGTAATCATCAAATAATTTATAATAACGACTCTTTGTTACAAATACCCCCAACTTTGATAAACTTGGTTAACAATTACCCCCCTCTCTTTCTTCCTTCGAATATCGTGTGAACTAACTTTATATAATAATCAACGTACGTAAACTAACTTTGTTCACCACATTTTAAGGTAAATGAAGTTATATAATATTATTATTATTATTATTTATCGAACAAATTTTACAACAGAAGGTACTAACAAATATACATGATATAAAGGTCACACTGAAAGTTTCCGGAATCGGCCACTTTTTTTTCGGCATCGGCACAATCGGCATTACAGAATTGAAAATACAACCGTCTACCCGGACAACCACCTAAAGCCCGCCTGACACGAGGTAATATTCCAACTCATGTGGAATATGAGTTGAAAAGTAGTGTTTGCAGTAATTTTTGAAGTCATATGAACTGAAACTGTGTATCTCTTTTGTCTATGCTTATCTATCTACTACATTGTCATTTGTCATACAAAGGAAGAAATATTTTATTAATTCATCATGTTTTGTAAAGTTTTTTTCGTATTCTTTTTGATTTTTGATTGATCCAGACGTACATGCCTAGTTATAAAAAAATATCGGCACATCGGAGTTCTTCGATATAATTGCTATGATTTGGAATGTTCTTACTACTGTTTTTTTAGGATATTGCTTCTCGCATCACTATATGTTTGGCATTTGAATGTATAGTTTTAAGTATTAAAAATACATTCCATTTATTTAAAAAAATCTCAATTTTCTATAAAAAAGGAATCTTCTAATGAGAGTTGTTCGTTTGATATTCTAAAAAACTCATTGATTTTTTTTCTTCTCCTAACCAATCAAGACCACGTAAATTTTTTGCTAGAGCGTCTCATTTGATTTTCTTAATATCGAAACAGGTAATCAAACTCAAAATGTAATAAAAAAAACAAGCGAGAATCATTAATGCACCCAAAAATGCAAGTTATTTGACAGTCAAGAGAGATAATTGCTATAATATCGATATGTAATTTCAGTATAATGTTTTTTGAGTGATAACATTTTTAAGTCATTTAAATGATATCGGGTCAGGCACGATGTCATTTTTTCAGTTCATATTCCAATGATTTGAAATACGAGTTTTAATATTACCTGGTGTCAGGCCGGCTTAAGAGAAGGAAGGATAGTTAGACTTCGTCATCTCAAGAGACATAGATTTAGTATAACAGACCAACAGGCACGTTCCCTCTAATTTTTCTATTGTGTGTGCGGATCTTCGACGCATCTGTGCAGTGGCGGTGCGATAAATTTACACCCCCCCCCCCCCCATAAACACACTCACAATTTTTCATTAAAACGTATATTTTTAGGGTTTTATTAATCTCAGTGATTTTATATAATAACAACACCAACAAAGATAATTTTTGAAAAAAATAAAAAAGATGACTAAAATATGGCAATGGAAACTTTCTTATATAATATTGACTGTGCGGAGGGTAAAACATGTGTGCGGAGACATTGTAGTAGCGCACACCTTACAGGGAACATTGCTCATAATTATGCCTAAGAAATTCGTCACTGAGATTTACATATCCAACCTGGTACCTTGTTACTTCATTTAGTTCTCAAAAATAAAAAAACAATATGAGCGGGAAGCGATTTTCATTACGAAATTGAGATGCCGAAGAGTATAAAATTAGGTCACTTCGAAGGATTGGCATAAATATTTAGTGTATTCATAAATTAATTTAGATCACATCGGAGGATTGGTATAAATGTTTAGTGTATTCATAAATTAATGTAGATCACTTCGGAGAATTCACGTAGGTCACTACGGAGGATTGGCATAAATGTTTAGTGTATTCATAAAATCATGTAGGTCACTTCGGAGGATTGGCATAAATGTTTAGTGTATTCGTTTGAATAAGTGCATTCACGCTAACGGAGAATATTTTGAGAGACAATGAATACATTTTTGACCATTCAGTGTAATTTTTTTCCTATTCATTCTGGAAACTTTCAGTGCGTCCCACGTATTACATGATAATAAAAATTAATTCTCACTCCACAGAATATGCAAAATAAGCAGGAAATGCTTTGAAATTGAAAATTTCGCTAAGGATATAAAGAATAATTAATTCTTAACTAACGCAAGTTGTTGAAATGTAGAAAATCTACCTATATTAACTTTAATAAGAGACAAATACCTACATGTGCTGATATTTTTAATGTGGTAGGTAATTCAGAGCCTATGTACTCGATTTTTAGGTCCTATAGTAGATCCAGCCCAAACTACATATTATAGTGAGATGTTGCATACACAAATCCAAAAGCACAATAAACTATGGAATAATATTATGTTGTATGTTAGAAAGAGAACTATTACAGAAAAATATCCAGGGGGGCAAGTCTGGTCCAACCGGCGAAATCAAAACCCTCATGATATATGATAATTATATCGTGATCCATATGATAATTATATCCATATCATGGAAATAATTATCATTTGGAGTTCTATGACATCTAAAGATATTATAGAACTGCATATAATAATTATATCCATGAAATGGGTAACCGTGAGGGTTTTGATTTCGCCGGATGGACCAGACTTGCCCCCCAGAACTACAATAAATGACAACTTACTTCCAAAGATCCGTTGACAGATGAGACTACAGCATCAAGCATCAGGACGAATATCACAAATTTGGCAGCGAGAAGATGTCTTCTTTTCCAGAACCAATCCTTTTCTTTCTTCGTCCTGATGTGTCCCTCTGATATCACTATCTTCATAGTCATTTTTAACCACTCTACTTAATTAATTGGCATGGTTGCCATTTATTTTAAAATCATATCTTTATTTCGAGAGTATTTTTTTTTTGATAACTACAACGGTTGATAAACTTAACTTCTGTGTCGTGTGTAGTCCATGTTCGTGTTTATAATAAACCGGGAACACCTGAAAAAAAAACAATTTTCAATAATGTCTATTCAACTTGTAGTTTGGGACAAAAATCACGGAACGCCATACATACTCGTTCGAAGTACATTCAGCTTGATTATAGAATAGTATAAGTCCGGATTTTTTTTATTTATTTATTTACCTTTTATCACACCATATTTATAATGACAACAATAAGTAGATTACTGCTGCCCAACTAGGATATCCTGTTCTAGGGCTAGCAGTTTACAATTTTTATTGACAATTATATGGAATTATGAACCAGGTGATTGTTCCCGTTCCACATTAAATATGTACATCGAGGGAGATCGCGATCCACTTCCACGCCGGCGACGCTATAGAGCTCATTGGCCCTGTTCACCACCGGACGCAGCCGCAACATCGGACAAACACAAATATCCACCATCCATCGGGTTCAACCACTGCCCCCGAGAATCCAACCACGCACGTCAGGGCCTCCGATTGGTCTCGAAATCGGCCGCTAAGAACACTCCGTTTCAAGTCGGAGGGGCTTGTACCCCGACCCCCCGGTCCTCGTGTTGGCGTCCGAAGGTTCCGCGGGCTAACACCGGGGGCATCCGACGCAATCATCACCTGTCAGATTTGACGTCTAGTTGTCAACAAAGGATGTCTGACCAGACGTCTGCGCCGGCGGTGTGCCCGAACCACACAACAACATTCGCCACAGTTGACGAGTAACTGCCGAGCGAGACTAGAGGCGTCCGTCCTGCTCTTCTCTAAGTACAGAATGACGAGGGCACAACAGCGTCGGCCGCCCACCCCCGCCTTTACTGCCTAGGCCCTTAGAGCCGCAACCTAGGCTTATATCCCGACGCATCGGTCCTCGTGTTGGCGTCCGAAGGTTCCGCGGGCTAACACCGGGGGCATCCGACGCAATCATCACCTGTCAGATTTGACGTCTAGTTGTCAACACAGGATGTCTGACCCGACGTCTGCGCCGGCGGTGTGCCCGAACCACACAACAACATTCGCCACAGTTGACGAGTCACTGCCGAGCGAGACTAAAGGCGTTCGTCCTGCTCTTCTCTAAGTACAGAATTGACGAGGGCACAACAGCGTCGGCCGCCCACCCCCGCCTTTACTGCCTAGGCCCTTAGAGCCGCAACCTAGGCCCAATATTATATAATTAAATATGTACACAATTTCAACTTTCTGCAATCACAATTATTACCTCAACAAACATATAGGCTCACACAAAACAGATCAACCAGATCCCAATGTCCGCCATAATACACCTGTCATAAATCCAATCTCTGACGCGATTTTTATTTCAGAGCCATAGAAAGAGACTAGTTAACCATGTTGGTGTAACTTATATGAATCACATGGTTCCCAAATCAAATCAAATATTTTATGTGTTACTCAAAGAGCATCGCAAACACAATACGGCATAGTTACAAATGTTGTTAATAATTTTAATTTTGAATTAGTTGAGTAGTTATTGTTGAATACTAAGTATTTGTGTTAGTTTTGTCCTCCCATAATTTATGATGTATTTTTTAATATTCATTTTGAATATTCTTTGTGATGTTATTTCTTTAAGAGAGGAAGGTAAACTGTTGTAAAGTCGTGGAGCAATAAATGCCATCTCAGGTTATTATCTATAATTAAGCCAAGATACGTTATGGAATTCCATAATACAATACAATATAACAAAACTTAAACATTATCATGGAATGTATCACCTCACTAGGCGAAGCCTGTTCTGTAATAATACTTACAATACATTTTCCTACATAATTTTTCAATAAGGTACTAAAGTAAAAAGAAGTATTAAAATTTCGTCGTCATATTTCGTTGCCAAACTCACTTTGTATTTTCAAGAAAAGACTAAAGAAGGAATATTTGACCATAAACACCTGATCCCGAATTCTTCTCCTTGTCCTTTCCCAATCCATTCTTTGCTATGAAGTGTTTTTTATGCAAATTATTTATTTTTATCTTAGTCTAATGTATTTTTTGTATCTTTTTTTTTTGTTTATCGCAATCAATATACCATTGTTATACATCATGTTGTTAATAATATAATGTTATCATTCTTTGTAATCTGGTTGGTTGGAAGTAATTGCCTAATGAATATATGCGCGTTCTTGTGCAACATTAGTATGCAGTGCAGATCTTAATTTAAATTTTCTTTGAATGTATTTTTATATGTATTTTTTTATTTTGTATAACCTTATCTCGTCTTTCTTTATATTTCTTTTTGCTTTTATTTTCATTGTTTGTAGATTGAGTATGTTTTTTTTTATATATGTATTTACACACATTATATTGTACTATATTTTGTGAAAACTTTGTGTAAATGGCAAACGCCGTAAATAAAAAAATAAATAAATACAAAAGAATAATCATATTAAATGTCGGAAAAGGAATGGGGCTTAATGGATGGACACCTACTAAACACAATTCCTTTGATATTTTATATCATAATGTGGGAAATTTATTTACCTACATAATATGAAGCCCTGTATCATTATTTTGTACGCCGATTGTAATGGTTATTTTGAGGATGTTTAAAAAAAATTTTTTTTTTTATATAATATGTCGTGTATAAACCTCCCACTCACCCTCAAGAAATTCTCCTACCTACACTATATTTCACAAAACGACTGGGCTGTAACCAGCACTAAACTCTCGACAAATCAAGTATTTTAGAATAAAAAAATATGTCTACGAAATATAAAAAAAACTCACCACAATAGATTTCGTTAAATTCAAAATACTGAATAGATATAAACGTTTTGTAGGCCTATAACTATCTATATATTCTGATATTTTGGGCTCTGTGTAGAGCGGATCAAACGTTATAAGAGGGGAGGGACACACACACACACACACACACACACAAACACACACACACACACCCTCACACACACACACACACACACACACACACACACACACACACACACACACACACACACACACACACACACACACACACACACACACACACACACACACACACACACACACACACACACACACACACACTGCCGCACAGACACGCTAAATGTTCTCCAAATTCTTAGTAAATCCATGCATGGAACATATATGCCTGCGAAGCCTCTAAGTTGGTGTTTTTTGTCTTTAAAGCTGTAAAAACCATGCAAAAACTATACTAGGTACTACATGCAATTCTATCACACGGGACAAGATTAATACTGTCGATTCAATAAATTCTCTTGAACGAATCGACAGTTGGATAATTATTAAATTATTTTATTTGGAATATCACCAACTTCTTCATTTAGTTTATTTCGTTGAATCAGAGCGAGTTGACTACAAAATTTGTTTGACGGTGTTTTATGCTTTGAATAACCTGGCACCATAATACATTTTGTAGCGTGTCCGGACAATTGGCCGTAGCCTATTGGCCGTGGACAATTGGCCGTACGCCCTTTTTACCGTATGGACAATTTATCGTGAGGACAATTGGCCGTGGGGACAGTTGGCCGTGAGGACAATTGGCCGTGGGGACAGTTGGCCGTGGGGGCAGTTAGCCGTGAGGACAATTGGCCGTGGGGACAGTTGATCGTACGGACAATTGACCGTGAGAACAATTAATCGTATGGACAATTGACCGTATGGACAATTCACCGTGCGGAAACTATTTTTAACATCAGAAAATTTTTTCGTTTGAGTTAAATAAATTGCGTGAATAAAAAAATGTTCGTTTATGGCGACGAACCGATTGCCTTATTTTTTTATTTCAAGATACTAGGAGAAATCCAAATCAAAAAAAGAACAAGAAGAAGTTTAAGAACAGACATCTTCTTAAATCTCAAAATGTAGCAAATTAAAACTCGATAAACCCAACATAATCATTCACTTTGAAAATTCATCCTTAAATCACGGCCGCCATATTGGTAGCAAATTAAAACTCGATAAACCCAACATAATCATTCACTTTGAAAATTCATCCTTAAATCACGGCCGCCATATTGGTTTCTCATCATTTCAAAAGAAAACAAAGAAGTTTAAATTGTTTCGAAATCTACACCTTCTTATTAGTATAAATCGATATCCATCTAGAAACATGATAAAAAGAACAAGAAGAAGTCTAAAAACAGACGTCTTCTTATATCTCAAAATATAGCAATTTAGAACTACATAATTACCGCTTATTTTGTAAAATTTCGTTTTAATCACTGTCGACATATTGGATTTCTCCTAGTATCTTGAAATAAAAAAACAAGGCAATCGGTTCGTCGCTATAAACGAACATTTTTATATTCACGCAATTTATTTAACTCAAACGAAAAAAGAAAGAAAAAATTTTCTGATGCTAAAAATAGTTTCCGCACGGTGAATTGTCCATACGGTCAATTGTCCATACGATAAATTGTCCTCACGGTCAATTGTCCGTACGATCAACTGTCCCCACGGCCAATTGTCCTCACGGCCAACTGTCCCCACGGCCAATTGTCCTCACGGCCAACTGTCCTCACGGTCAATTGTCCTCACGATAAATTGTCCATACGGTAAAAAGGGCGTACGGCCAATTGTCCACGGCCAATCGGCTACGGCCAATTGTCCGGGAATCATTTTGTAGCTTTTTCGAGAACAGAGGTATCTGGGAGGCGTCGCACCTCCAACTTATCAGTTGCCCTGGAGTTCTACATATGATAGGAGAAAGAGAGCTGCTAACCTCTGTCAATTAAGGGACTCAAAGCCCCATATTTTGGCCACATATTCCGTGGTGATAGATATGCCCTTCAACAACTTATAGTGAAGGGAAAGATAGAGGAAAGACGGAGTATGGGTCCTAAAAGAATATCGTGTCTTAAAAATCTAACTAATTAGGTTGGCGCACGATTGGGATGACTTTGGTGTGATGGTCGCCGACCTCCGCTAGGGGCGGCACAAGAAGAAGAAGCATATACTTACATATATCATAATAATTCATTATTTAAAAATTTACATATTGCACTTTTAATTTTGTTTACACTGACAGCGTTTACTATGTAGAATTCCATTTTTAAAATAAATTAAACACTTGTTTTTCTTTCTACATTTATTTTTACTCTCCAGACCTAGGCAATAAATGTGGGTATATCCCAAAGATGACAATTCCCCACAGCTGCAATTAGGTAAAAATTCTCAGGTAAGAATAAGAGATTAGAAATGGATATAATTCTTAAACTGTAACAACCACCCACCTTTTTTGCTTTGTATAAATTCCATCTAATGTAATAGTATATAAGAAAAAACCACACCATGTACTTCACCAGTTGAAAAGGCCTTCACCAGGCGAAACGGTCGTTCTGGAGAGTAAAAATAAATGTAGAAAGAAAAACAAGTGTTTAATTTATTTTAAAAATTTACATATTGTTTTTGAGTGAGCACATTCTTTTATCGAGCCATGGTTGAACCCTTCACATTTATTTTGTAATTTACCTCGATGTATGTACTGTACACATGTAATAAAATGCTATCGATGGTGCCACTCGGTATTATTAGTTAATCTCCTATTGTACAGGTGTACAAATATGGATTAGTTGTCTGTTGCATTAATCTAATTAGCAATCAAGTAATCGGTTGGGACACCACGTACCAATTTGTCAATACCACGGCCCATGACACAGAGAAGGGAGTTAAATGGAATACCTACATCTTATTTACATTGGTTAGATTTTCATAGAAAAATAAAGACACGCGTATTGACAGCAAGGTCAGAATGTATACGACATGCGTGCGACCAATCATGACCAATCATGAACCAAGGGCTCCTAATGACAACTGAAATTAAGGTTCTTAGGTCAATCACTGGAAAAAATCGTTGAAATAAGAAAAACTTGTGAAATAGAGGACATCTTTCGGTGAAATAGATTAAGAAGAAGATATTGGAGGGACCACGTAGCCAGAACGGACAGTGGTAGACTTGCGTATATAGCAGCAAATAAAATCTGTGCTGATGACCTTGAAAAGCTTAGATAATTAATATTACTGGGAAAGAGATTGGTCTGAGCATGAATATATCAAAGACCAAATTTATGATATTCATCTTGGAAGTCTTCTCACTGATGATTTAGATGATCCTGACAAAGAACATAGTTGCCGCATGGAGACATTTTCAGAATGAAGACACTATTTTGCGACAATAGCCAAAACCTTAAAATAGGGCAGCGCCTGGTGAAATGCTACATATTGTCCTATATGGAGTTGAAACCTGGACCACAAAGGTCACAATATGCTTTACCTTCTGGAGGCCTTTGAAATGTGGCTGCATCCCCGCATGCTGAAAATTTTCTGGGTCGATAAAGTATCAAATGTGGAGGTACTGAGGAGAGCAAAAGTAGAGCGCGAGCTGGTTTAAAAATATCAAATTTGGATCACGTTCTGCGAGGCAAAAAATTCAGGTTGCTCCAACTGATTATGAAGGGAAAAATAGAGAGACGCGAGAGAAAAATAGACATATCAACGGTAGGAGAGGATATATAAAAAAATAACATATAAGAGAGTACATAAATTAAAAACCAAAGAATAAATAAACAAAAAAAAACTCAAATAAAAAATACTAAATAGCATGAACATAAGAATATTACTGACTGAATAATATAAAAATGAATGGTGTGAACTACCTACATACTCAGCCACACTGAATCAGAGATTGCTGCCAGATGTGACTATATATTACATTATTGAATTAAATAAAATAAAAATCAAATGTATAAAAAATATATAAAATATATAAAAATTTAAAAAAATATATATAAAAATGTAAAAATATATAAAAATGAAAACAACTGACTACACAATCATTTGGGGGTATGTTTTTGAAAATGTTTTAATAAAGTAAATTTATATTCATTAAAAGAATTGAAGAAAGGGTCAGTCAGATAACCAAAGTCATTGCCCAATCGATGGATTCTATTCAATGGAGTGTTGTATAAATAATTAGTGTTGGATGTCTTACATACAAAAGTTATAATTTGGCGGGTATTTCTTGTTGGAACATGGTAATTTATCCGACTAACAAGGTAAGAGGAGCTAAAGTTATTATTAATTATTTTATAGAGAAGCAAGAGATCAGACACAATCCTTCTATCAGAGAGGTCATGAAGTTGGAGATAGTCTAGTAGTGAATCATAATTTAAATCCTGTTATAATTAAATCTAATTAGATATATATTAATTAAAATACATATATATTTTTATTATGAAGCTTTGATATTAAATGTGATTCATAAATAACACTTTCATTAACCGTTGCTGCAATATGTACAATAACCTTAATCATCAAAACAACTATCATCAATATTATAGTGAATACATTCTGTACCAAATTGCATAATTTTTGGTATGTCCAATACAATATTAATATGACAATCGAATATTTTTATTATTGCATATGCGCAAACATTGGATTTTTTCCCTGTCGGGAGTAAAAGATATTTTTTAACAAATTTTTAATTATCTCAATAGAGACGAAGTTGGAATATTTATTGTAGGAGAACCGGAAAATCAAGGCACCTACAGGGCTTACGACCTGTCATCGGCTGGTTTACGTGATCACTTTATGTGCTTGCGCAACTTTCACCAATTATGCCTTTTAATGAGATCCCTATCAATTCAATTTTGAAAGTTCTATATATTGTAATACTGAAATTCTTTTCGCTTGAAAATAAGGAATTTTTATTACAGCCATCTATGGGTGAAATTATGAACAACAATCTTATTATTTTTTATTTATTTTGTTGTAACGTCATCTATTGAGAGAATTGGTTTTTTTGTAAATAATGAAAGCTACAATTCTTATATCTGAGGTGACAATGCATTTTTCGCATAGAAGTCACCCCTGAATTGCGCCAGACTTATAAGGTCATTTTTGTCTTATTTACCTACTTGTACCAATGTGTAAGTAATCGTGAACGTTGCGCAAGCGCATAAAGTGATCACGTAAACCAGCCGATGACAGGTCGTAAGCCCTGTAGGTGCCTTGATTTCCCGGTTCTCCTACAATAAATATTCCAACTTCGTCTCTATTGAGATAATTAAAAATCTGTTAAAAAATATTAATATGACAACTCACCCTTTCCTTCTCCATGTTTGTACACTTACACCACTCTTTTGTCTTTGTTATACTGAATTGTTTTTGTTATATTAATCTGTGGAACAATGTACAATGTGTGGCTTACTTTCCTGATTACTATTTTATTATTAATGTAAAATATGTAATGGCTGTTTTGATTCCCAAAATAAAATAAATAAATAAATTAAAATAAAATCATAAGCCAGATATTTTTAACAAATAGCCTACAATCATTAAAAAAAGCAACTATCATCAATATTATAGTAAATACATTATGTTCCAAATTGCATAATTTTTGGTATGTCCAATACTATATTAATATGACAACTCACCCTTTCCTCCTCTCCTACCCTTCTCCATGCCCCACCCTCACTTCATAAAATACACACACACACACACACACATCACAAATTGTACACTTACACCACACTTTTAACTAATCACAAATATTTTTCTTTTCTTTTTTCGTATGAATTGTCTATGTTATATTAATTTGTGGAACAATGTTATTGGCATACTTTCTTTATTACTATTTTTTTATTAATGTAAAATATGTAATGGCTGTTTCGTTTCCTTAAATAAAGTAAAAAATAATATTTCTTCTTAGAAGAAAGAATTTGATTTTTATTCTTTTTCCTCTAAGAGGAAAAAGAATAAAAATAATAGAACTACGCAGTTAAATAAATATCGATTTCAAAATATAGTCATTGATAAGATTAATCATTATCTCATAAATTCTTTAAAAGAAACAATATGGATAAGATAATTTTATCTCACATTGCTAATAAATAATCAAATCTTTTGAAAATATATAAAAACAGATTTTCTAACGAACTCCCCATATTATTTTGATCCAATTGAATAAATACAAATGATGAATAAATAAAAATGATGAATAAGTATGAAAAATGTATGAAAAAATATCATAGTACCTACGAAAGTTGATAAAGATTATGAAGGTATTAAAGTTATGGAGACGCCCATCTGCAAAATATTTTAAGCCAATTCGTTTAATGTCTAAAACCCTCTCCATGCCAATACGACAAGATACAAAAAATAGTGGCGAAATATAGATTAGTTATTGGTGGAAAAGATAAAGGTATAGGGAGTTACCTTGCCTCGATATTTATTGTGCTGGTTCTGAATAATCTTTTCACCACATTCACAGCGTATGAAAATTTAGACACTTCACTAGTAATTCACAAGTTAATTAATTTCAGCGGATTTTGAAGATATAATTTTAAGAGCGGTGCGGTGCGGTGTGTTAGTCAAGATGACAGTTGATAGAATGAGAAAATTTATATGCAACAATACTTTTTTTGCATATAGCTGGCAGGTATGTAGGTAGGTTGTTTTTAGGCCGAGGTAAACTAGGATAGGATAGGAAAGGTGTGTGTGTGTGTGTGTATATATGCGTGTGTACCCAACTTTGCGTAACCATAACTCCCGGCCTTGGAGTATTACTCCAACAAAAAATTCAAAAAACATATGACTCACCGGATGGTAAAAGAAGAATACAAATTTAAACAATAGAGTGAAAAATTTAAATAAACGTAAACTAACTTAAAAAATAAAAAGAAATATTAAATTAAAAACATTTTGATTATTGGGAAGGTAACGGACATAATCGAATAGCTGGTCTTAAATATGTACCATTCCGGGTTCGAACTTTTACAACTCGAATGACGTTGTCTTTTCCCGGATATATTTCCTTAACTATGCCAAGTGGCCAAGATAATTTAGGGAGATTTTCCTCTCTAATAATAACTATTTGGCCAGGTGTAATGGGTTTTGTGTACGTATTCCACTTTTCACGCATTTGTAAAGAGGTGAGATATTCTACATGCCATCGTTTCCAAAATGACTACTAATTTATCGATCAACTCATATCGTTGAATGCGGGTTATCGAAATATCATCAACGTTGTAAGCGGGTATGTAATTTAGCGGAGTTAAATTTAAAAAATGCGCAGGGGTTAATGCGGCAGGATCTAAAGGATCATTGCTTAATACACAAAGCGGTCTAGAGTTCAATAAAGCCTCTATTTGAATCAATACGGTATTCATTTCCTCGTAAGTTAATACTTGTGAGCCTATGACTTTAAATAAATGTGTTTTAATACACTTAATATTGCTTTCCCATATACCACCCATATGAGGAGAATACGGAGGATTTATTCGAAATTCTATTTTTCTAGGCGTCAATTCATGAAGTATTGCTTTATTATATTCATCAGAACAAACAAACTTATATAATTCATTTAAAATTTTACGAGCTCCAACAAAATTTCTTCCACCGTCACTTACAATGAGAGTGACAGGTCCTTTTCTGGCTATAAAACGTTTAAATGCAGCTAAGAACATTTCAGATGAGAGATCTGAAACTAATTCTATATGTAAAGCTTTTGTTGCTAGGCAAACAAATAAACAAACATATGCCTTTTGCTTTTTAATGCCTCTTCTCTTTGCCAGAGTTACAAACACTGGACCCATGTAATCTACTCCACATTTTGCGAAACATTTTATTTCATTTACTCGAAAATCGGGTAAATTGCCCATTAACGGGAAGGTTCCTTTTGGTTTGTTTTTAAAACAAATGTTGCAAGAATAAACAATCTTACGAACCAAACTACGACCAGATAAAATCCAGTACTTCTGTCGTAATAATGCTAACAATAATGCAGGGCCTGTATGATAATGTAAATAATGATAATATTCAATAAGTAACTGAACAATACGATCTTTAGAAGGCAATAAAATTGGATGTTTCGTTTCATACATTGATGATGAATTTTGAATTCGACCACCAACTCTAAGGATATTATTATTTAAAAATGGTAAAAGTTTGCGTAATACAGGACTACTCAATTTATTCTGTTCAAGAGAATGTATATCTTGAGAAAAATGGTTATTCTGAATGCATTTAATTACATGATTTTCAGCAGTTTCTAAGTCTGAGACCGTAATCATTCCAGACGTATTAAGTTTTCTTGTAAAACGAAGAACGTAAACAAGTATGTTTAATAATTTACTCCATTTAGAGATCCTGTTAGCGATTAAATAAATAAAGTGAGGCTCAGATTGAGTCTTAATTTGTATGAGAGCAACAGTTTTAGATTCAGGTATACTCTGATAGGCATTTTCCTTTTTAAAATTAGTCACAGGCCATTGACTCTGTGGCAATGAGATCCAGGCTGGACCATTAAACCAATAAGAGGTTTTCAAAAATTCATTAGGAGTAACGGAGCGGGATACAATATCGCTTGGATTTTCAGTTCCAGGAACATGAAACCAATTTTCTTCAGAAATAATTTCTTGAATAATTGCGGTGCGATTGGCAACGAAGGTTTGCCATCTATGCGGTGAGGAATGTATCCATGAAAGCACAATAGTTGAATCAGAAAATGCAAACATTTTGTCAATCTTACATCTAATCTCAATAGTTGAGAGAACAGATTTCATTAATAATGCAAGAAGGTGTGCGGCACATAACTCTAAACGTGCTAAAGATACCTTTTTAAGTGGGGATACTTTTGACTTGGCACATAGTAGTGATACATTTGAGGTGTTAGATTAAAGTGACCCAATGCGGATATATATAACCGCCCCATAGGCACGTTCACTAGCATCTGAGAAACCAAGCAAATTGATGAATGAATTATTTACTATACCTATATGTCTTGGTATATTTAAATTTGATAAGTTTTCGAGTTCACTCTGAAATTTCAACCAAATCTTATTTATATCCTCAGGAACCCGTTCATCCCAAGACAATTCTCTTTTCCAACACTCTTGCACTAGAAGTTTCAAACCGATGATAACTGGAGCAAGGAGACCTAGAGGATCATATAATGATGCCATATTAGAAAGAATTAATCTTTTCGTACATACTAACGTATCTAAAGAGAGAGGTTTGATTTTAAAAGTGAAACAATCAGAGGTGGGACTCCAAGACAAACCTATAATTTTGGTTTTATCGTCAAAATCTGAATTAAAAGTAATGTGTTGGTTAACACGTAGATTATCTGGAATGTGCTTTAAAAATTGTACAGAGTTGGAAATCCACTTATTTAGACAGAAACCTCCAGAGGAAAATAAGTGAACTAAATGAGAATAAATTTGTAAAGCTTCCTCAGGTGAATTGACTGAATAAAGAAAATCATCCATATAAAAATATTTCATAGCAAGTTGTGTGGTTTCAGGCAGTTTATCGCCTTCGTCTGTTAAGAGTTTGCGAATGACTTTCATTGCTAAATAAGGGGAACATTTAAGCCCAAAAGAAACGCGTTGAAATTCATAAATGTCAATAGGATCTGAGTTATTAAATCTAAAAAGTATCCTTTGAAAACGTTTATGATCTGGATTCATTTTCAATTGAAAATACATTTTTTCTATGTCAGCAGAAATAACTAACGAGTACAGGCGTAGATTTATAAGTAAATCAAAAATATTTGTTTGCAAATTAGGTCCACAATGCAATATATCATTGAGACTTTTTCCAGAGGAAGTTTTGCAACTGGCGTCTAAAACTATTCTAATTTTAGTAGTATCTTTATCAGGCCGATATACAGCTCTATGTGGTATATAATAAACACAATCTGAAGATTGTGTATCTGTAACTTTTTTCAAAAAACCTTTGTCAATGTATTCTTGAATAGTGGCATTATAACCATATTGTAAATCTAAATTTAATTGCAACTTCTTTTCCAATGAAAGCAACCTATGTTTAGCGTTTTTTATTGAATGACCCAAAACTGTGGGACTTTCACGAAAAGGTAATGATACAGTATATCTACCCTCGTTGTCTCGCAAGACTGTTTTCTCAAAAATTTGTTCACAAAGTTGCTCGTCAGGACTTAAATACTGACGTGATGGTACAGATTCTAGTTTCCAAAAGTTTTGAATCATTTCATCTAACTTATTTTTTGAATTAGAATCATCAATTGCGTGTAACGTGCGTTGAAATTGACATGATGAGAAGTTATCTATTTGCGTTTCGCCCATGATCAAATAACCAAGAGTAGTCTGTAAGGCGATCATACGAGTTTCTTTATGTGTTAATTTCCCAGGTAAAAGTAAATGCGGGAATAAACCAGCTCCGATTATGCAATCGATACTAGCAGAACGATTAAAATTATTATCCGCTAACGGCAAATTCTTAAAACAATCTGTCATTTCTAAGGCTGACGTAGGCAAATCATTAGTAATAGTTTCGACAACCGAAGCCTTAATATCGTAAAAGAATCTTGTATCATATCTTGAATAAATTGTAAATATAGCATATCCTAATATTGGTTTTACAGCAGACCCAATACCGTACACAAAAGCATTTTCGTACGTAATGTTTATATTAAATTTTTTACATATCTTTTCCGTTATAAAATTTGCATTTGATCCTGTATAAATTAATGTGCGGATGGTATTTTTTTTAATTCCATTAATATATACTATAGCGGTTGGTATTACATGATAACAGTTTACATTATGGATCAACAAACAATTGTCGATTTGACATTTAGGTTCATATGGTTGATCCAAATGTCGTCGACCGATATTATTCACCGAAGTGCTCGTATTGCGGTCAGAATTGACGAATGAGGTAATATTATCATCGTTTTTAACAATATCAGCTGCGCTAGGAACCTGTTTTGAATGATAATTATCTTTATTTTGATTATCTTCATCATCACATGTTGGTGAAGAAGGAAAATGAATCAATGAATGATGCCTTTTATTACAATAAAAGCAATTTTTTTCCGATTTACAATTTTTTGTTAAATGAGTACCAAAACAATTTTTACATAGTGATCTTTTGTTGATTATTTTGAATCTTGTGAATACATCCAACTGTAAGAATTTTTTACATGAATACAATGGATGTTTATTACATTCACACAAAAAACATTTTGTGATATCCATTGGCGTATTATTTATAACAAATGAATGTGAATTATTATTATTTTTTCGTCGATCATTTGGCGCACTTTTGTGGAATATAACCTGCGTTCTAGAGAGAATTTTGCTTTGCTCTCTCAGAAAAGATTGTAATAATTTAAAGTTTGGAATTTTTTCATTTCTAATATGTTGCTCAAATAAATTTAACGTCTCTCTATCTAACTTAAGAAGAGCAATGTGCGTTATGATGAAATCAGTTAAATCAGAAATATCTAATAATTTTAAAGCTTCAAATGAAGAGCAAAAATTTTCTATGAAATAATCCAAATTCTTTGAACTTGATTGTGTTAAGGGTTTAAAATTGATTATTTTTTCTAAATAATGCGTAGCTAAAATTCGTGAATCCTGGAATCGATCAACAAGCCTATCCCATATAATATCATAATTAGATGCGACAGGAAGTATCCCAGAAATAACACTTAAAGCGGTACCTGTCAATTTTGACACTAAATATTGTATTTTTTCACCATTCGACAAATTAATATTGTCGTGTATTAGATCTTTGAAATTTTGATAAAATAATGGCCATTTCGTTGGATCACCATTAAAACTAACAAGTTCCAATATTGGCAATTTGTGACTTGAGTATTACTATAGTTTTAAGAAAAATATGCTTGATGAGTTTGTTTGGTGTAATATGTGAAAAGATGGTTTACATGAGCGTAAAAGAAACTAAATGTGTATGAATAAAAATATTTAACCTATGTATAAAAAAGATACTTTGTAACATACATATTGTATGAAAGGGTCTCAGAACAGTTAAGGTTATACACACTTATTACAGTATTATCATAAACTTACAGCAACTGTTTCAGGTTCAGATAAAATTACTAAAGGTTCAACTCCTATCATAAATTTGAATGTTGATTTGCCTGCTTGTTCGTGATAATATTTGATATTCAACAGGAATTCTGCAAAAACAAATAAAATAACACCATAAACTATATATGAACAATTCAACTTATAGCTTCATTTCTTATTTACTTATAGTATTTCTTGGAAAACAAACACATTTTTCAACGATTGCTTAGTGCCTTATACGTTTGTATGAAGTTTATCTGTAAGCGCTATGCCTATGCGCCGCTGCACCTTAATTTATCAACTTATATAGTAGAAAATAGTCATGTTTTTGAGTCTTTTTCAAATGATTTAATAATTGGAGGAACATAGTCAACTTTAGTTTTTAAAGATTGTTCAATATGCTTGATGTTACAGTATAATTCGTCAAGGGCTTCAATAGATTGAAAAGACGGAACATATTCTGGATTTACAGCTATTTTTCCCAAATTTAATTCTTCTACAACTTGACAAAATTCAGAACGAATTTTATCTATCGATTGTATGCGGATAAGAAAATTAGTTTTTTCTTCAGCGGTATTTAATGATTTCGACAAGTCATAAGCTTTCTGAATAATTGCAAATAAACTTAGCCGTTTAGCTTCCAATAATTTTAAAGAAGCCATTATTGATTAAACAACAATAAAATTAATGAAACAAGAATTTGATTAAGTACTTAGGTACTACAATCAATGCGGGTATGTATGAAATATGTAATGTAAATAGCGTATGTATAATGTTAATTTTGTATAAAAATGTATAAATTTGATAAGTAATGCGTGAAAATTCAAGATATGCGGGACAGAGGAACAAGGAATGCGGGAAAATACAAGATATACGGGACGAAGGACCAAGGAATATGGTGGAAAAGATAAAGGTATAGGGAGTTACCTTGCCTCGATATTTATTGTGCTGGTTCTGAATAATCTTTTCACCACATTCACAGCGTATGAAAACTTTGACACTTCACTAGTAATTCACAAGTTAATTAATTTCAGCGGATTTTGAAGATATAATTTTAAGAGCGGTGCGGTGCGGTGTGTTAGTCAAGATGACAGTTGATAGAATGAGAAAATTTATATGCAACAATACTTTTTTGCATATAGCTGGCAGGTATGTAGGTAGGTTGTTTTTAGGCCGAGGTAAACTAGGATAGGATAGGAAAGGTGTGTGTGTGTGTGTGTGTGTGTGTGTGTGTGTGTGTGTGTGTGTGTGTGTGTGTGTGTGTGTGTGTGTGTGTATATGCGTGTGTACCCAACTTTGCGTAACCAGTTATTTTTATATTTCCACCATACAAAGAGGCGTTGTTATGAGAGTAGTTAATTATTGTTTTTCATTGATAAGATAATAAAAATAACAAATAACTTTATCATTATCATGATACATAAAAATGAAATAATTATGCGTGAAACATGATGTGCCAAATTAGACGCGCGCCAAAACGTACCTACCACTGTATGGCGCAAACACTATAAAAACATATTACTCAAATTGATATAAATGTTATAAAAGTAACAGACTTATTGTTAATACTAGTTGCATGTATGTATAGTTGAAAAATACTTACCGAACTATAAACCCGTATAGTTATAAATTGAAAATACAGACAGATAAACACATAAATTTGCTAAACACATAAATACATCATATCATGTTTTTCTAAATAAGTAATTTGTGATAAACTTTATGGAAATAAGTTAAAAATCGATTGCGAAATTCCATTACAGACAGACAGACAAATGAAGTTAAAGAAAAGGGTGTAAAAATGAAACTTTTTAATTTTTCTCTGCGTCAGATTACATTCTGAAGGTGTTAGCTGATCATTTTCAGAATGTATGTAAACTGATAGCTTATTGTACGGTCAGCATAACTCACTTGCGCTACGATTAATAAAATCATAGACGAAAAATCACGAACGATTGCGTAATTATTACGCCACTATTGTGGATATTGTCAAATTATCGGGTATTACGTCATGTGATAGAAAAACAATATTTAATATCTATAATACGACGTCATGATCCCATTTTATCTTAAATTTCAAATATGAAAACTCCAGTTTTTTACACTACAATCCGCATTCACCATTCCGCATTCTGTTTCCGATTAGCTCTCTGATTGGTTGAGATCTCGTATAGTATTAAGTCAAATGAGCTGTGAAATTTTTTATTGAAAGCGAAAATTTTTAAAAGATTATAAATTTAATTTATTTTTAATAATTATAATTCAATTTATGAAGCAACTCGCTCACGCGAGTCGCTATTATTATTATAAACAATTTTAAACCTAACCTAAGACTGTAGAAAAGAAAAGCTGGGACTAGACGCTACTTTTTTTAATTGCTATTTTTTAATGCTGGCGGATTTAAACCTCTAAGTTTAAAAAATAAAATAAACGCTAAGCTTTATAAATTTTACACAAAATATGTTCATTTAATAAGCCACGCAAAACTAACTTTGAATGGAAAAAATCTGACCTCATTTCAGCCACGCAAAACAAACTTAGAATGGAAAAAATCTGACCTAACGGATAATGAATTACACAAGCGATGATCATGTAAAATCAAAACAGCAGGCCTTCTCATGAAGTTGATTAAGATTAGACCTTATAAATCTTATTTATTAAAATTAATTAATCGATTAAAATATTATTATATTATTTTATTTTGATTTTTTTTTTTTTTTTTTATATTTATACAAAAATTAATGACAATTTCATACTAAAATTTGATTTTAACGAATTTTTATAATTGAATGTAGATAAAAATTAGATTAATGATCGAGTACCGATTTATACAATTTTAAAATTAGGACAAGATAATAACGAATTAAGATCTCGAACTTGTTCATTAAAAATTCATCATTTTTGACTAATGAATCTTAATAATGATTAATTTAGTAATATGTTTTACAATTTAAGAAAATATCTTCTAAACAAGTTATTGCCTATATTTCATATTATATAATTAGTTTTCTATTATTTTACGTTCGTATATTTTGTGCATCTTAATATTT
Organism: Molanna angustata; assembly: GCA_963576475.1. Taxonomy (NCBI): domain Eukaryota; kingdom Metazoa; phylum Arthropoda; class Insecta; order Trichoptera; family Molannidae; genus Molanna; species Molanna angustata. The sequence continues at coordinate 22,481,096 of OY754975.1, forward strand.
GTGATGATAACTGGTGGCAGAGCACAGATGTAGGGAATGTATGAGGACCAATTAATAATAATAATGAACACTTCCTTGCATACAATATTTGAGTGAAAAATAAATTTCTCCTCTGCCGGAAATTGAACCCAAGACGCCCGCACAGAAACCGAACAGCATACCACGGCGGTTGGCATATTCATACTTTGAAAAAACTGTCTCTTTTAGTCCTAATATTTTGATATTCTAGATGTTTGATAAGATTATTATATACATTCTATTATTTTGGATTTGATTAACGTATAGACCCCAGCAGAGGTAGATATGTATTCACTTACCTAACGGGGGAATAAACTATTGTGTGATTAAATATGTAATTTTATCATTATAATAAATAAGGATAAATTCATCACACTTTTATTTAATGAAAAATAAATTCAATAACATATAATTTTTAGCTTAAATGAGAATATACAATTTACAAAAATATGGGTACAACATTTTTCTTCTATTTAAATTTGTTGTTGGAGGATGAAGAAGACATTTTGCTAGATCGGAGACTGTCATTTAAGTCTTTTAAGACTGTCGATCTTTTAAAATGTGTTGGCTTCACTGCATTTTCAAGATAACTACGCTCAGATTGAAATACAGGTACTTTTTCAGTGGAATGTGACATTTAAAAAAATAAAATGAAATATTATGCCAAAAATCAAATCTCGTAAAAAAGGATCTATAGAGTAAAGGTATCGCATATACCATACATAATTTATTTTGTGTTCCTAATCCACATTTCAAAATCATAAAACTACATTGTTAAAAAAATATCGTCTTCAGACATTTTAAATATTCTTTCTTTGCTTAAAAATAATACGCTCCTCCCCAATTGCTATTCTCCTGTTGGCTTAAATAACAATATTAAGCTGCCAGATATGTCTTAAATATAATATGTTGTTTTTCATTCTCTTTAAACCGCCTGTTTTGCGATTAGCTTACGAGTTTTAAATTGATAAAAGATAATATTTTCTTGGCGAAATACTTTGCATGAAATAATATTCATGTAAGTATATACATAATTAATGTTTGACGAAGGGAAATTAGATGAAAATTGTTATTTTTCTCGTGTTTCGTAAGAAAGTGCTTATTTTCTACCTTTTAAGCATATTTTTGTTTTGTACTTAAGTATACCTATTATATATATGAGTACGTACCTAAATATGATTGATGTTTCAGAAATTATTTTGAAATATAATTTACATCGCAGATTCTTTAATATTAACAACACGTTATCCCCTACAATAGATTGAATTTTTCGATTATTCTTTTACTTGTTGAAGACTAACTTTCCGTTTCTATTTATACTTCTTAACAAATTTCTGTGAGGTTTAGAATAATGCTTCTACTATTTTCTATTATCATCGTTTTAAGGTGTCCCGGAAAAGCCGGTTAATCAATCAATCAATCAATCAATCAATCAATCAATCAATCAATCAATCAATCAATCAATCAATCAATCAATCAATCAATCAATCAATCAATCAATCAATCAATCAATCAATCAATCAATCAATCAATCAATCAATCAATCAATCAATCAATCAATCAATCAATCAATCAATCAATCAATCAATCAATCAATCAATCAATCAATCAATCAATCAATCAATCAATCAATCAATCAATCAATCAATCAATCAATCAATCAATCAATCAATCAATCAATCAATCAATCAATCAATCAATCAATCAATTAATTAATTAATTAATTTATTTATTAATTTATTAATTGATTAGTTAATTAATTAATTGATTAATTAATTAATTTAAGTATTTATTTATTAATTAATTAATTAATTAATCAATCAAATAAAAAATAAGTAAATCCTTTAATATTTTAGACATATTATTCGAAAAGCCCCTAATAACATCGATAAACTCGAAAAACATTAAGGTTGATAATCCAGACCCGATGGAGTGCTATTGTCAAGTACATAATCTTTTATTACCTGATCTGCCTATGACCATATATGTATATAGAGGCAGACTATTCGTCGAGTAAATGTGTTTCGCTGCTACCCTCAGCCATGAAGCAGCTCTATTTTTTTGTTTTGAAAGAAGAATAATACAATGTCTTGAAATATTTCTTCATGTCAAATGAGTATCATTTTAGTTCAAAAAAATTTTTTCGTATCAAAAAAATCAATTTCGTTAGATAAAGAATGAGATTTTTTTTAAATATATTTTGATTCATTAAAATATACTTGGTTCATAACAAATTACTATTTGTTGATCAACATAAGTCAAAGATCAGTTTCAGAATTTAGAAATCTTTGAGTTTCAAAATAATTAAATACTTGTATAAATTTATACTAAAATTAATGAAAATTTCATATTAAACATTTATGATCAAATGTAATTTTTTTATGATCAAATGTAGAGAAAAATTAAAATTACATTATGATTGAGTACTGATTTATACATTTTTTAGATTAAGGCAAGATAAGCACGTATTAAGAATGTGTCACGAGTAGCCCCCTTGGTTTGAACAAACCGTCGTTATTTTAAGTCAAAAAATGAATGATTTTGATCCAAAATTTCATTTGTTTCATAAAAATAACTGCAATTTCATAAGAATAAGTATTTGGTTTAAAGAAACCATTGTAATTTTAGGTAAAAAATGGATAACTTTGATTTAAATTTATGTTTAATCTATGCGAGTATTTTAAAATGTTCCATAAAAAACATCTGATATTTCATACTTGATTTAAAACGAATGACTATTTGGTTTAAACAGTGTTATTTTAAGCCGAAAATGTAAGATTTTTATGTAAAATTATGTGAATAACTGTGAATATAATATGTTTATTTATTTTATTTTATCACTTTATTGTATACAAGTGAACCCCCGGCAAACTTCGTATTGCCAGTATAATTAAAAATCGTCCTCCATAACCACCCGTTGCTTCAGACTCTTCAGTACTTCCCGTCCCTTCAGTTACTCCCGTCCCTCCAGTTACTCACGTCCATCCAGTTACTCCCGTCCCTTCAGTTACTCCCGTCCCTTCAGACACTCCCGTCCCTTCAGTTACTCCCGTCCCTTCAGTTACTCCCGTCCCTTCAGTTACTCCCGTCCCTTCAGTTACTCCCGTCCCTTCAGTTACTCCCGTCCCTTCAGTTACTCCCGTCCCTTCAGTTACTCCCGTCCCTTCAGTTACTCCCGTCCCTTCAGTTACTCCCGTCCCTTCAGTTACTCCCGTCCCTTCAGTTACTCCCGTCCCTTCAGTTACTCCAGTCCCTTCAGTTACTCCCGTCCCTTCAGTTACTCCCGTCCCTTCATTACCTCCCGTCCCTTCATTACCTCCCGTCCCTTCATTACCTCCCGTCCCTTCAGTAGGTCTCGGTCATACGCTCGACAATTCATCAAAGTTTCCTTGAAATTGAATGAACGGTTCCCAGGATAGTCCACCTTCATAGGTAAAATGACCTGATACCCGATGAAGAAGAAGAAGAAGAAGAAAAAATTTTTAATCCAGAAACTATCCCGGTCATACGCTCGACAATTCACCAAAGTTTCATTGCAATCGGATGAACGGTTCTCAGGATAGTCCACCTTCATATGTAAAATGAGATACACGATGAAGAAGAAGAAGAAGAAAATTTTTTAAATCCAGAAATCATCCCGGGCATACGTTCGATAATTCACCAAAGTTTCATTGCAATCGGATGAACGGTTCCCAGGATAGTCCATCTTCATAGGTAAAATGACCTAATACTCGATGAAGAAGAAGAAGAAGAAAAAAATTTTTGATCCAGAAACCATCCCTGGTATACTCTCGACAGTTCACCAAAGTTTCATGGCAATCGGATGAGCGGTTTAGGAGCGCATTCAACACATACATAGATACATACATAGATACATACAAACATTCAAATTTATAATATAGATAACATTTTGTGCCAGTACAAAAAGAGGACTTACCGCCTAATGGAAATTTCTTCCAGACAACCATCCTTTTCTCAATTAAAATACTTTAGTAGGTACTATTTGGTTTTAATAATCCATTATAATTTTTAAGAAAACTTTTTTTAAGATTTAATTTAATAGCAGTGTATGGACAAAAATAATGTTACAAAAAATAAATATTTTCTGTTGGCTCGTGCATTAAAAATAAAAAAAAATCATTTGAATTAAAAACTAGCATTTGTTAATTAGTTAAGGGGATGTAAATGTACTAGTAATGAATTATTTCACATTAAGAAAACCTACATGCATTGAATCGAGAAATTTTGAAAACAGAATATTTATTTCATTGAAAAACGAGTGGGTTGTGGCCAACACTAAACTCTCCACTACACAATGAAGCTTCCCTGCTAATATTACACTCTAATATCAATATGAAATCAAATATGTAACTAAACATTGCTAAACATAAAAATTCTCCTATATATTTTTCATACAAAATATCGATTAATAGAAACATAATTATTGAAAGGATATATATTTTTCTTTTAAGGTTGGCAAACTCTGAATGCAGTTTTGTGAAAATTCTTTTTTTTTGCATAAATAATTCAAATAAAATGAAAATATCTCAAATTTCCAGGTCGTGAGAGCATTTTTAAAGTTTTAACAGATGAAATCATAGAGAAATAATTAACTGTTGTGTATGGAAAACTAATCAGCCCTAAGTTTATGTACTTCACACATATGGTATCAATATGAAGTTCATCAGTCATTTGGTTTGGGATGTACAGAGGACACAAATTTTCAAATTTGTGTACGGCATACGGCATACACACAAAAACATCACGATGAAACTTAAAGTATACACTCTCTACATGATACCCATTGAGAAATTGATGTAAAAAAAAATACGCTTAAAAATTGTGAAATCATGACTCTCCACTATTCCATAGTTGGTAGTGGAGAGTAAAAATTGAGGGAATGATAATCTTTAACCAAGTAAGTAATGTTTGTTTCGTTATAATATGAAAAAATATTTTTTTAAACCAATGCGTATTTCTTTGATTTAACAGAACTTGTTTTTCCAGAAAACGAATATGATATATAACAAACAAATACATGCACACAAATTGGTTTCTATTGTGTTTGTATCATTTTTATATAATATTGTGATGTTAGAACAAATCCATTTATCTACCAACCAGCAAGAGAATCGAATATCGAAAAATGATATACAACATGAGCCTAGATCAAAAGAATTAGGTACGCCATTATCGGTGACACGACAAAAAACTATCAATATGAAGTTTGTACTTAGTTTTCATATATTATATGTATACATAATATCAAATTATAACAATGATATTTTCCAATCCAGAAAGATATACCATCCCTCGTGGCATGTACAGTGTGTACACCTGTATATTTCCCAGAAATAGATCAAAAAGCTACTCCAATATTTATTTTGCTGTCCATTATGTCACTTGGCTACTTACATAAGAGTATAATAATATTAATGTAGGTTGATATTGTTATCTATGTACAACAGTATTCAACCAAAGCTAATCTGTTTTGCGAATCATTCTGTTGTATCCACTTATTTTATTAACCCGTAGTTTACACAATTATGAGTAGGTATAATAAATAACATGGAATAAAAGTAGGTAAAGTCTGATTTTTTTTAAAGTGCCAATTCTATACATAAACAAAAAAATGCATAGTATTTACGCATGTAAATGTATTAGTAGAATCGTGGTTGCTGATTGGTTTACACCATTTGGTGTCCTTAACAACAAACATCAACAAACCCGACAGTACGTATCTATCTCTCGAAGTGCGCGCACGTTTGATTTTTTATGGTGACCATGTGTTCTAACAGTGATTGTACATTGGATTGTGATGAATGATCGTAAATTGTAAACAATAATTAAAATATTTTAATATCTATTGTACCTATTTAAAATTGTTTTCATTGATGATTTTTTATTTCGAACTCATGTATTTTATTTTTAGTTTAATATTCTCTATATAATTATTATTATAAAAATGTGTTATCACCGTGTCTTAGTATAGAATAAGTGTCCATTATTTATTTGTATTAGTTACATAGTTATATCATTTATGTATGTGTGTTTGCCTCAATGAACTATTATATAAATATTTTGTATAATATACTTATTTTATTATTTTGTAAAATAATATGTAACTGTTTATTATTATAAGGATTAATTACTTCATAATGTATTATTTTTATATTCCTAATAAAATGTATCAAATAAATATTTTGTTTAAATATTACTTTCCCAGGAGATGCCCATTAACATTTGCAGAAAATACCTAATAATGTAGACCCATCAAAGCCGCATGGTACCGGGGGTAAGTAAAGGTATGAGTAGATTTGAAGGTTTTGAAGATATATGCATGTGCAAGTTACAACCGTTTTATATCATGAAATGATGAAAAAAATCCCATAATATTTTTTTTCTTTTACACCATGGTCACCCTATGAGCTTTGGCACTTTTAAAAAAATCAGACTTTACACATTGTTTATTTGATTGTCAAATAATCATATCTTTTGTTATTTTTTTGACAAATTTACTATCTCAATAGAGACGGAGCGAAACAATTTATTTATAGGTTTACACCGTTTCAAAATAAGCTGAGAAAATAATCGCCACAGGGCCGGATAAATCATAGAACAATCAGGAACAAGAAGTCAGGGCGGTTGTCTTAAAAAGGGCGCTTAAAATTCTAAAATGTTAATCATATAAATCAAAAATTCACAGGTATGGAGCACGGTTCTCTTTGCGTACCCGGATAGAGGCTCGTCATGATGGTGTGCATGTAAAAAATCCCGCTTAGTCATTTTAGACCCAATGTAATTTTACATAATTTTAAATTGTTCTACATTTAAAATTCCAAAAAAAAATGGGGGGGGGGGGGCGGATTTAAATATATCGCTACGGGCGCAAAAACACGTTTATCCGGCCCTGAATCGCCACCTATTAAATGACAATGAAACTAATTTCTTACGCCATCTATTGAGAAATAAGCAAGTGAAAAATTGAACAACACAAAAGAAATCGATTGGTCTTTTGCAATTAATTACTCTTTTTATATCATATATTATTTTTATATATACAGTTTTTAAAATAATATGAAAAACAATACAACTTAGTATTTTTTTACAATGATAACTCATGAGAAATAATACACTTTGATTTTCTTAATTATATTGGCAATAGAAATTATATTTTACAAAAGAAATAGTAGGAATTGGGTTTTAAAGAAAGTCTATTTATTTATGGAAGTATAGAAGAGTTACAGCATATTGTACGAATGGTATATTTATTTTATTGTAATGAAAAACCAACAGTACATACAAAAGATAAGATACAAAAGAAAACAATACCTAATTAAAACATACACCAGTTACAGGTTTTCACGTGTTAACAAAACATAAATAATTAATAAGCTAATGGTCAAAAGTCAAAAACATAATATAAACAAAAAGGATAATCATAAAAGTATATATAAATGAGTGGGTTGTGGCCAATACTAAACTCTCCACACCACATAGTATGCGTTCATTTTTTCTTCTTGAAATGTTGACAATCTATAAATGCATTTTTATGAAGTACATTTATATTGGATTCTTAAACAAATATAACATTCCCAGCGGACAGAAGTTTTCACAATACACCATACACATAAAAACATTGTCACGAAACTCATAGTATGTATTTTCTACATGATACCTGTTGAGACATTTTAAGTAAAATTGCATTACTAGCAAGATGAGCATGTATGAGACAGAGTATCAATGTTGATGAGGCGATGTATGTGTCAAGATAGAAGAATGCGGTGTTCGGTTCTCTCTGCCTACCCCTTGAGGAAGATAGAAGTGGAGAGTAAAAAATACACTTGTCTATAGAGACACATACAATATCAATATGAAGTTGATCACTCAATTTTCCCTTACAGAAGCTATTTTACTTCTGTTATATACATTTTTCATACAAATATGAAATTTATTTCACATTGATATGGCAAACCATAGATTTTTTTTCTTTGAATTTTGACAATCCTTGAATGCATTTTTGATGAGTGTATTTTTTTTTTGTTTCGAAATTTCAAACAGTATTCAAAAAACTCGATTTTCCTGACCGTTAGAGCATTTTGATAATTTGGACAGATGAAATCATAGAGAAGAAATTAACGGATATCTATGGAAAACTAATCAGCTCTAGGTCTATACACTTTATGATGTAAATATGAAGTTTGATCGGATAGTTTGGGCTGTAGGGAGGACACTAAAAGGATAATTCCAATGCCGTACGCCATACGCCGTACCTACGCCATACATACAAATACATCACGACGAAACATGACACCCGTTGAGAAATTGATGTAAAAAAATACGCTTAATAATTGTGAAATCATGACTCTCTACTATTCCATAGTGTGGAGAGTAAAAAAAAGTATGTAGGGGAAAGAAACATCTGCGAATTGAAGAAAGGGGCGGGCGGGAGGTGTCCTTTGGGAGAGGGATAGTTGGGAAACGGGAGGTGCTTGAACCTAATTACATCCATAGAGTTCCATCCTGACCTACATCACATGATGGATGGTATATGAAGGATGCATAGAGAACGGACTTTGAATGAATGCCAGCAAATGCAATGAGGTAATGATCTTTGAAATGAGTGAAAGCAGAACAGCTTGTCAAATAAAAGTAGAGAATGAATGGCTCGAGCAAGTCGATGAGTACCTATATCTATTTGGGAAGTATGTTCCAACGGAATGGATGGTCTGATAAGGATATCGAAAGAAGAATTATGGCAGGTAACAGAGTGAATGGAGCACTTAGACTTATTATGAATGATCGCAACATATCATAGGATGCCAAAGTTGTCATTCATAACGCAATCGTAGTGCCAACCCTGACGTATGCAAGTGAAACCTGGACATGGCAGAAGTCGCTCGGAAGCAAAATATATCCGGTTGAAATAAGATCGCTTAAAACAATTTGTAATAGAACGATGTATGACAGGGTACGAAATGAAGACACAAGGAAAGAATTTGAGATGAAAAAAGACGTAATAAATAAAATGAAAGTTAACATATTATTGTGATGATGTGACCACTTAGGTAGAATGAATGAAGAACGCATGACAAAGAAAATATACAAAACTGACAGAAATGGAATAAGAGGTCGGGGGCGCCCAAGAAAAGGATGGCACGACCATGTAAACGATATTCTGAAAGACGGAAAATGTTAGAAGCGTGAACAACAGACGAACATGTATAAGACGATGTATGAATGTTGACGAGGCGATGAATGTGTGTCAAGATAGAAAAATATGGCATTCGGTACTCTCCTACCCCGTGAAGGACATAGTGTGATGGTTTGAATATTATGTATCTATTTATTTATTTTTACAGGTCATATTAGAGCATTTAGTAAAAAGAAAAATAGTTAAATGATAATAAAATAAATGATAATAAAATCATGTATTTATTTATTTTATCAATTAACGCCTAGTGAAGGGCCTTTATACAACAATTGCACAAAAAAATAAGGTACAGTACCAACAATCTGCAATATACAAAAAGCAACAAAAAGCAATACAAAAAAATACAATAAATCAAAAAAAAACAAATGATTAAAAAAAAATAAACATAGATATTCAAGACTCAGTATTTCATTAAATATTTTATTTATATCTTTATCACACCATTTAAATAATCGTCATAAAAAAATAGATGACTGCTGCCCAACTAGGTATACCTGTTCTAGGGCTAGCAGTGTATATATTATTATATTTCACAGGAGGCATATATATAGGTTGTACCTATTTGCATTTTTAAAAAGTATCTAACATATTTTTACAACAACAAACTTATGTATGCTCCATAACCCAATGCATAAAAATAGTACCTTTTCATAACATAAAAATAGTACCTTTTCATAACATAAAAATAGTACCTTTTCATAACATAAAAATAGTACCTTTTCATAACATAAAAATAGTACCTTTTCATAACATAAAAATAGTACCTTTTCATAACATAAAAATAGTACCTTTTCATAACATAAAAATAGTACCTTTTCATAACATAAAAATAGTACCTTTTCATAACATAAAAATAGTACCTTTTCATAATATAAAAATAGTACCTTTTCATAACATAAAAATAGTACCTTTTTATAACATAAAAATAGTACCTTTTCATAACATAAAAAAATAAAAGGCACAATAAAAAAGGATTATACGATGAAAATGAAAGAAATGAAGAATTTGGAACCCCACATGCCATTGGCTGACATTAAAAAAACTGACATTGTAATCTTAGGGCACGGATAAATATGTATTAAAAAAATCAAAATATGTACATATAATATGGACTAAAAAATGTAAAATATGGAAAAAATATGGGGTATAAAGTATGAATATCTTTCATAGCATTGTTTATTGTGAGAAATTACTATGCAGTAACAGTTACATTAAAAAATTATTCAGGTAATTCAAATAAAAAAAATAAGTTTTATTCATCTTCCTCTAAATCTGTCTTATTAAATTGATTGAGTACACAATCACATGCTTTTTTAGATTATCGAAATTAAAACTTCGATAATCTAAAAAAGCATGTGAGGGCAAGGGCGCGGGGGCAGACAATGTGGAATAAATGAATTTAGAGAATCAAAAATCAAATTACGACGTACCTATAATGCGCGAGAGAAATGAAACACGTGCGGCCGTGTGGTGGCGAGAATGCAAACACGTAAAATTATATCAATTTTTGTGGACTAACTCATGTTTTATGATATAAAAATCGAAAATATTGATGATTGTGATATTTTTTTGTAAAATATGGACTTAACCATGAAATATAGAAAATAAAAATTAGTTTTTCACAATCTATACATATATGATAATCCAACTGTCGATTCGTTCATGAGAATTCAATTCTCTTAATGAATCGACATTATTAAGCCAAGATGCGTGTACGAAGGAAAATTTTGTATGGTGTAGTGGACTTTTTGCATGCTAATAGCACCAACTAGAGGCCTCGCAGCATATATGTTCCCATACATGGATTTACTCAGAATTCGGAGTAGAACATTTTATGTGAGTTTTGTGTTTGTGTGTATGTGTGTGTGTGTGTCTGTGTGTATGTGTGTGTGTGTCTGTGTGTCTGTCTGTGTGTCTGTCTGTGTCCCCCCCCCCTTATAACTTTTGATCCGCTCAATTCACAGAGCCCAAATTTTTAGAATGTATAAACAGTTATAGGCCTACAAAACTTTTATACTCAGAATTGTGAATTTTTGTTTCAATCAGGGGTTATCAACTTTTGAAATTTTGATTTATTTTTCCATATATCTCAGAAACCGTAAAAGCTAAAACGCTGAAAATTGGTATTAACATAGACAAATACAAAGTCTCAAATTACTTTTTTTTTAAATTCCAGGGTTTCTCAAACATTTTTTATTAAGAAAAATATTTTTTTTATTATAAATTTATGAGTTTAACTGCCTATATTTCCATTTTTTTTAAAATATCGAAAAAAGCCGAAACACCCCAACTAGAAAATTTAATTTTCTATAAAAAATATTGACATTGTATTAACACATCTCAAATTTTTTTTAACAATTTTTATAAAAATTGAATTTAGTGACGACATTGCTTCATACAATTTGTATGGAAATAGCCTACTCACAATATCTAAGAAGACTTAATAATTTGATACTAATCTCCAAACATACATACATACCATCATGCTGTTTTCACATTCTGGGTAGGATCAAAGGACTGACCTCCATACTATCCTATCTTGACATACATACCTAGGTACATGTGTTGTATAGAAAACCAAATATCTTAAAATATTAAATAATTTGTATTTATGGGTTTATAGTTTGGTACTTATTCTTCAACTGTACATACTATCACTATCGACAGTTGGATCTCATGTGCTACATGCAACTAGTAAGTATTAAAATTCAATGTGCAGTATGTTTTCTAATCTGTTGGAACGTCGCTAAATTTTATAAAAAATCCACAATTTCCTTCGTGTATTTTTTGTATCAAACGTACCTACAAAATAATACTCATTGTATTTATTGAAATGTTGCTGTTTCTGGTGTTATGTTATGAAATAATTAATTACAATTAATCGAAAATTGAAGAGAGTTTTGTGTTATCTTCGAATCATATTGAAATCAATGGTTATTTTCTTTGGAAATGAAATAATACATTTTTGTTTTATTTATCTTTTTGTACATAAAACAAACAAATATTATATTGCACTATATAGTATCAAACCTTCATGTTTTGTGCAATGGCGGGCTTATTGCCACTAAGCGATTTCTTGCAACCAATCAGATTTCAAAGTATGACAACATATTATATAATATGTACAACCGCAGAAAGAACATAAGAAAAATTTATTACACCAAGATAAAAATTGGAAAAAAAAAACAAAAAAACACTTCATTGGAAAGAAAAAAAGATTGGGAAGGGATAAACAGATGAATCAGGTAATGTTACACAATAATTTTGTTTTATTACGAATACAAAAAATTACATTATTTTAATAAAGCAATTTAACTAGTTAATTGGGTTGGTTTGTACTGCCATACTAGGCCAGGCCTGTTCCGAGGTGGTAGACTAGTTACATTATATCAATTACTTAATCATAGTAAGCTGTAATATAGTATATGATTGTGTAGCCCATGGTCCATTATGTGAGTCTTATGTTACTGGATTTGTCGTGTATGAAGTTAGATTTTGCTGACAATAATTGATCCCTTTGTTAAGGTTTAGTCTTGTGTTTTCTATAAATGTACATAGATATTATGTTCTTTATAACTTTTGAAACTAAATTTAGGATTTCTTTGGAGTCAAGTATTGATAATAATGTATTTGTCCGTATGTACTGTTTGTCTTCGGGGTGATTAGTTGATATATGTGTCTTGTATCGTGAGAATGTTGAGCAGTGATATGTTTTTTCTTATCTTTTTTAATGTGAATTAGAATTTGGTTATATAGAGTTCAGCTATAGTTAGTACGTTACCTTTAATATTGTTCCTGTACCGTATTGGGTTTCTGTGTCTCTAATTTTCTGCTAACACCTATTGAATCCTTATTACATACAACACCTACATGTCTGACTGTGCGTCACATACCCTTGCAGTTCACGGAGTATTGGAAACAATATTGAAACCTAATGTGCAGTTTCACATGGGCTACGGAGAAGGTCACTTTTTACGATTTTTACTTATTTTATTACAAACCCTAAAAAAGTGTTGGTACATACCGTACATACATAGTATCTATACAAACATACCTGTTTTACGGTAAGTTTTACTTTACATACTTTGATACCACGAAGCAGTCCAAGATAACGTTATCGAGTTAAATTATAATGAATGTGTTTATAATTTAGCTAAAAAGATGGCATAAATATGCGTATTAGTAATCTTAAACGAATTTGAGGTATATTATGTGCAGGAATATCTATTGTAACTATACTAATTGAAAGCGAAAAAAAAACAGCATCTCTTTAATGTGTTGTTTTAGTCTCTTTGTGTAAGAATCAACGTGCACAGCTAATAGACAAATTGAATGTCTAATTTTGAGTTAATAACAAGATAATAGTTGTTTAAATTTTCCAGCATCCAAGTTTCAGTGTGTATTCAGACATCTACGTATATACAATATGGCCGAGAGGAATCTTATAAACACGGTGTAAATATTTTTACGCTCTTGTTTAACTTATCCGGCTGGCTTGCTAAATGAAATATTTCAACTTGTAAATCAATTATGACTCACAAATTAGGAAAGGGAACTTTGAACCGTCTCAAAATAAAATAAAATGATATTGGATTTATGCTCTGGAAAAGATCATTGGAATTAATTTAATTTTACGGAAGCTTAAACTTTTGGATTTTCTATATAATTCTATGTATTTTTAATGATATTCCATCTGCATTCTTAAAATCCCATTGTTAAAAATCCCAATTTTTATGATCTCTCTGTTTTCTGTTGTATTTCACTTTCATCCTCTTATGAACTTTATAACTACTAATGTAACAAATTCACTTGATGGTTAGAAAATATTCTTTTTATTTTATTTTGTTTACACAATATACGGCGTAAGCCATTTACGTGTTACTTCTAAAAATAATTAATATCACACAGATCAAAATATAGTAAAAGATAAAAATATAGATACAGTTAAAAATATAGAAACATATAAAAATATAGATTGAGATGAAAATATAGAAACAGATAAAAATGTAAATTCAGATAAAAATAATACCAGATAAACATATAGATTCAGAACATATGAAAATATAGATTCAGATAAAAATATAAACAGATAAAATGCAGATTCAGATAAAAATACAGAAACAGATAAAAATGTAGATTCAGATAAAAATATAGGTACAAATAAAAATAAAGAAACATTAGACACCTTACTAACAGTATAAAATAAAATTGTTCACACAAAGATACAAATGTATCAATTAATTAAACTTCAATGAAATGATAAAATAAAATAATGAGGAAAAAACAAATGTGGAATCAGATCGACTGCAAAGTTAACAGCTATCGATATAGGAAAGACCCTTATTTTTTTTTTTGATGATCGGCAAGCTATCCCTGAAAATATCTGCATCAACACACAATTCATTTCCAAACCTATGCAATCTCGGTATTGGAATTAATAGTTCGTGGAAGCTGCTACTTCATGAAACATCACAAATTGTCTTGTCCGTCTATTCGGAACGTGAATATTAACTGCACTCACAAGTTCGATGCAGTTCGTCTCTCCGTTGATTAACTTATATAAAAATGAGACATCAAAAATCTTCTTCGATCAAACATGGAGTGCAATGGAAAACCAGGCATCAAGTCGGGATAATTTTATAGCAATAAACTGGCCTGGGTGCCGTTTGCCGAATGTACAATAAATCAAATAAATTTAAGGACGTTGTAATGTTTAGCTCCAAAGACTCTTGGGAAGATTTTCCTACTGGAGATAACGTCCATGAATATTTACTCAATTATAAAATGAAACGTAAACGCTCATAAGTGTTTTTCAACGCGAAGGGAACTTGATTTCATCAATTATTACATAAGATAAGAAATAAGAGTCCTTGTAGGTTATCTTTCGTTATACCTAACAAGAACGCTTATCAACTACAATGATGGTTGTTTACCTCAACAATATTATTTAAATTGTATCAAAATATAATATATCTATGAGATTCATTTTTAATCTGAATTTTTGATATGTAATGGTTAAGTGGGTAATTTAAATGATTAAATTAAATTTGCGGGCATTTTGTCATTCGGTATTTCGGGCTACCAACGAAGAAAAATATTTCTTTACGTTTTAATTATGTCCTGTATAAATTCTTGTAGAAAAATAACGGCATACCCCGATTTTCGACGCTCTTCTCATATTTTTAATAATCTATAAGGCGTAGAGCACTATATATTTTTTAATTAAAGAAAACAAAAACATCTGGAAAAATATATCATGACATTTACATTTGTGCTTCAGGTTTAATAAAGAAAGTTAAAAAAAACATTTGCTTTCCATTCAGCGTCATTGCGAAATAAAAATTTTTGAGGTTTCTTTTCTAAACCATTAATGCAAATGTCATGACATATTTTTCCAGATATTTTTGTCTACTTTAATTTTTAAAAATATATATATTGCTCTATGCTTTATAGTTTTTTTATTTAGAAATATAAGATAAATATGTAAAATCGGGTTATACTTATTATTTTTCTACAAGTATAACATGCTGCAGGCACTCGTAATTGGAGAGTTGACCTTACATGTTATTTTGTATTTATATATTTTGTATTTTTTAATGTCAATTTCTCTGTGAGTGTTTCTTAAATAAAAAATAAAAATAAATATATACAGTACATACATACTCAAAAAGTTAAGGAATATTTTTCTTTATTGATATCTCAACTATCTAAGTTTTTTTTTCTCATAACGATTTAATTAGTAATAATGATGGAATATCAAATTCAAAAATTGGTTCGCTGGTAACAAGGGTCCTCTTAAGTTTATCTAAAGTCACTTCTCTAGAATATTTTTTTCACATGTTTTAAATTAATTTCCCCACAAATAAATGTGATACGTATATGTCGTGCTAATTTTGGGTGTATACTGTATGTGGCGTATGAATATAAAATCAATTGATTACATATTTATACGACGTCATTAAAGTGCATTATAATCTGATTCTTTTTCAAAAGATAACTGATCTGTAATGTCACAAAGCACTTCTTGCTGGATGAAATGTCTTAAGATGTAAATTTAATGTTTCTAAATTTTCAATACTAACGGTATTCGTGGCGTAGAAATCCATAGTACTAGTTATTTTTTCTCATTGTGGATAATTTATGGTCCATTTGATAAGGGCCTAGTCAGCCCAATCGGTCGTATTTATTATGTAGAACATAATATGTATGTAGAACCATAATAATTAAAAAAAAACAATTATCGATACAAAGTTGTTTGTTTAATTATTTATTTCATATAGACTATTTTAAAAATTAAAGATTGATGAATAAATTGTTTAAAATATATACCTATACACTATAGCAAATTATAAAATAGTATTTTATACTTACATTTCAACAGAATGAAATCATTTCTATCCTAATGCTCTTCAACTTATACACTTCACTTCATGTGTATGTGTATAAATTGTATATGTATTAAATTAATTGTATAAATATTAATCTATCTAATAACTTCGTCTAAATCACAACAGACTATTTTTATAACTTGGTGATATTTTGAATAAATGACACATGTTAAATAAACGCTTAATTACTTAAGTTGACATTTTTTTAATAACAACAAACACTTTCGTATTTTGATTAGGTTCTCTTTACAATTATTTTCTTTAGTATCATCCCAAAATTAATATATTTTCAACGCACAACATTTTCCAATACTCAATTTTAAACTGATGTGAAAATAAGTTCAACAAATTGATTGATTATTATGACTTTTCACTAAACATTGCGTCACATTGTATTTATTACCCACAATAAACATATTGTTTTGTCAACAATTTAATCTCAATTTCATTATTATATTAAGTAAACACGTTTCGACAAAAAAAAGCATTTCATCTAATGTTTATTATCATTAAACAATTGTTTTAATTTTTTTTTTGCTTCGATTTATTTTCAACGCGAAAATTATTACGACACGCACAGCGACGCAAAACCGACGTCTACGTTCATAAGCGACGCCGCGACGACGCTACCGTTTGACGTCCAGACGCCTACTGACATGTCCCGCCCCTATCTCTTATCACAGGATCTGCCTTCTCAGTCTTGCGTACTTGATTATTTATCATTTATTCTCGAAACTGATGTTATTTATACCTATAAGGGCTAAGTAAATAAAAACATAACGGATCAGAAAATCCGCGCAACCATAAGAGTATGAAATATATACTTGGTCTGTGCGCGCAACTTTAGTTTCACGTCAACTATCATTAATGATTTGAACTTTATAACTTAATTATACATACATATTACATATATGCTTATAATGTATTATTTCTTAAGTTAAAACCTGTAATCAGTTAGTATCCTTGTTAGTATTGCCTAATAGTTAAATCAATTTTTTGTAAAAAAAAACTATTGTTCTTCAAATAAATAAATTAATTATATGATGTATAGATTCAACGATTATTTTTTTTTATCTCAAAGTTTATTGAGGGAGCATATAAATCTAATAGAAATCAAAACCTAAACCTTCCCAGACACACACATCTTCTCCAAGTCATGCGCAGTATTCAAACATGAAATACAACACATTCAAAAATCATCACCACAACACGCTATGACATAATACACATACACATACACCACTTGTACTTTTGAATTGTAGCTTCTTAATTTTTAATTACAATATTTAACTATTTTTATGTTTTCATATAATTATTGTTCTTTTTTCCTGTTTTTGTATAGTCAATTTCTTAACTATTTCATATCCTTATTAATGTTATTTCTTTTATTACTTCTTTACTTGTTTTTATCATTTATGGCCTTTTATTTGTTATTGTGTTATTCTGCAAACTACATTGTGAATGCTGTAAGGTTTTTTTATTTTTTATTTTATTTTATATATTTCGGTAAACATACAGCAATACAAAACAAAAATCTTATACACATATAACCAAAAAATTAGCCAGCAAAGTTTACATAATATTACTATTAGCTCATGTACATTAAAAAAGATAAATCATAAGAACTGAAACTAAAAGTGTAAAAGAAAAAATTGAATGAGTTATGCTTGATTAATGGGAAAAGGAAAATGAGGACAGTAAGGGGGGGGGGGCGCACGCACTACGATGACGCTCGAAGTAAAGAGTTTGTAATGGAAGTCCTAAAATTTAAAAACGTATTATGAAACAAATCAATATCGTTGAAACCGTTAAATGTATTACATGATCTGTATATAAAAGAGTTCTGAGCATAGTTGGTATCGCAGCCGGGAGGTCTGAAGGTATGGGCAGTTCTTGTGAGCCTTATTGGTACATGTACGGCCAGTTTACTCAACAAGAGGCTCGAATCTGCAATATTGTTTGTAATCTTATATAAGAACATCATGTCGGCCAGTGTGCGTCGGTTCTCTAAAGAAATTAGTCCATAATATTTAGCGGATTGGGTTGAGCTGTTGAATGCCTGTCTTTCTCGAAAATCTAAATGTTTGAGAAGTTTATTTTGTAGCTTCTCTATCCTATCTATATAAGTTGTGTATCGTGGGTTCCACACAACAGATGCGTATTCTAAACAGCTACGGACATAGGCATAATACAAAATCTTAATAGTTTTTGATGACTTAAAAGGTTTAGATACTCTTATGATAAAATTCAATTGTTTGTATGCTTTTTCCATAATTTTATCTACGTGACTTTTGAAAGTCATTTTTGAATCGAGTAACACTCCAAGGTCTCTTATTTCATGCTTTCTGCCAAGCGTTTTATTATTGATAGAGTAGTTTTCCAGAACAACATACTTAGAACGAGTAAAAGTGATAATGTTGCATTTATCAGTATTCAAAAACAAACTGTTTTTGGAGCAATATTCATATAAGCGGTTTAGGTCGGATTGTAAAGCTAGTGAATCATTTTGTGTACATATTTTTTTAAAAAATTTAATATCATCCGCATATACTATAAAATTAGAAGAGGAAAAACAATTTGAGATATCGTTTATATATAATATAAAGAGAATAGGACCCAAATGAGACCCAAAGGTTGCAGATAAACGACTTAACATATTGTTATTTGTTATACACATTTATATTATGTAACTGTTTGTATTCCTTAATGAAAAAAATAAATAAATCAATCTGTGCTTTTATTAAAAAAATACTATAATTATTTTTCACGTATACCTATCTAGTTTGTCACCCAATTTTTTAATTCAGCATAAATTCGCCTAAAAAACTTATTAAAAATATCCTTTTTAAAGCTTTATTTTTTTACATTACTCCATTACTTTATGTTGTAGCGAGATAAATATTTTATGTCCTTAAAGATTGCGTAGAATAAATGTTAATGACCGATAAAGTTGTTTCATTTCAAGTTTTTCTTAATATTGAAAAAATAAATAAATATTTTTCTAACGCACGCGATAGTTACCCATACTAACAAGTAACGATTTAGCGTTGTATACCCTCTTAATTATTTAGCGTTGTAATGCCCTCTTCAGATGGGTCGATGGCATAGCGGTTAGTGCACTGGGCTAGGGATCCAGTGGTCGCGAGTTCGAATCCTGCCTCGACCGATTTCGTTCACCTAAAGCACAAGCATTTATGCTTAATTTAGGGAATGTAGGAAGATGTATATATACTTGTTTAACAAGGACATATTCATTTTTTTTTAAATGTTGTTCGAGTATAGAAACGAACCTGGTGTGTGGATATACTACACGTCTCTGGTTTCCCCACATTGCGGATCGCAGGCGTGACGTCATTTTTGTGACAATACTGTCACTCGGACTCGCTTCTACTTCACTTCTATATCCACACTACTATAATAATGCTTCATACTAAAATTTTTCTTCTTCTTCTCAGCCTGATCCCGTCCACTCCTGGACGAAGGCCTCCTCCATCCCCTTCCACGCCACTCTATCTTGTGCTCTGAGCAACCAATTGACACCAGCATGACGGCTGATGTCATCTCACCATCTCATTGGCAGTCTTCCAACACCTCTGACTGTCATTCTCGGTCTCCAAGCCAAAACTATCCTTGGCTATCTCCACTTCAGGGAAAGAATGCGGTGGACGACATCAACCAATTTTGTTCTTTCCCTGATGGTGTCGTTTCGCAACCTGTCTCTCAGACTTAATCCTAACATGGCTCTTTCCATGGCTCTTTGGGTGACTCTTAGTTTTTCAGCACTTTTCTGAGTCATTGTCACAGTCTCCAAGCCATAAGT
Organism: Molanna angustata; assembly: GCA_963576475.1. NCBI lineage: Eukaryota > Metazoa > Arthropoda > Insecta > Trichoptera > Molannidae > Molanna > Molanna angustata. The sequence goes on from OY754975.1 coordinate 22,501,536, forward strand.
AGCTACTGGCAGTACACAAAGCACTGAAAGTACTGTCCGGTGGTGTACCTGAAATTCGCCAACATGAGTACTAAGGGGTGGAGGAGCCCCCCGTGATGATTGGTCGGCACGACTCACTCGGCGGTACCCGAGTTGATGACGAGACAGGTGCAGCTAACGCTGCGCCTGAGGTGGTCATGAGGCCAATGTCCATTACTGGATGAATGAGGGCTGAATAAGAAAAAGAAGAATAATAAAGAAGAAGAGGGCTGAATAAGAAGCGTGACACCGTCATCTTATTTATAAGGACCGTTGCCTTTATTGTATACAAATAAATTATTCTCAATAGATAGCATTACAAAAAGGTTTTTCCGTTACTCCATAGATGGCAATAGCATAGTCCCTTATTTTCAGGTGAATTGTTACACATTATTCAAATATATAGAACTTTCAAAAATTACATTGATAAGGGAACTCAATAAGAAGGCATAATTGGTGAACGTTGCGCAAGCGCATAAAGTGATCACGTAAGCCACCCGATGACAGGTCGTATGCCCTGTATGTGCCTCGAGTTCCTGGTTCTTCTACAACATCCCAACTTCGTCTCTATTGAGATGTTGGAAAAAAAAAATTATCATTTGACTCCCAAAAGGGAAAAAAATCCAATGTTTGCGTTATGCAATTAAAAAAGAATAAAAGAAGAATACTTAATTTGATGTACCTACTTTGACCTCAAGCTTTTTGTGTTTACCCTTCTTGCGATCGATTTATTTATTTATTATTAATACACAAAACAAATATGACATGTCATATAAATTGACAAATATAAAAGTATATAAGAAACAAATATATAAACTGACTAATAACGCCCCACTAGGCAAAAGCCTGTTCTGGAACTGTTATTTTACACAGTTGAGTATCTTTATTCAGCTGTTATTTTCATATTTTCACATGTTATAAAAGAAGAGTAAACAAAAGTAAAACGAGTAGGTTGTGGGGCGTTGTGGCCAACACTAAACTCTCCACACCATAGTAAGCGTTCATATTTTCTTCTTGAAATGTTGACAATCTCTAAATGCATTTTTATGAAGTAAATTTTTATTAGATTCTTAAACAAATATATTTACTTTATTTTATTTATTTAACTTTTTGTACATACGATTCCCAGATTCCTTTTTGTAATATAAGATTCCCATACGACAAAAGTTTTCACAACACACCATACACACAAAAACATTGTCACGAAACTAAACTCTCTTTCCAAAATCATGTAGATGACCTCTCCAATAGGATAAGGAGACTGGGACGCGTATACAAAATTTTGAGAAATGTACTTGATAGTACAACTTTGAAAAGCGTGTATTATTCTCTCACCCAGTCTGTCTTGTCCTATGGAATTATTGGATGGGGAGGGTGTGTCAAGACAGTTATGAGTCCACTCAATAAAGCCCAAAAATGTATCATTCGTATAATTAACAAAAGACATAGTACCTTCCCTTCAGATGATTTGTTTAAGATATTTACTGTCCTTGATCCAAGGCAACTGTTTTTGAAAACTATTTTAATCCATTTCCATAAAAATATAACTATGTATAGTAGAAGCCAAGAAACGCGCTTCACTAGGCAAGCCAATGATCTAAACTTCGCTGTGCCTATAACGAAAACCTCGTTTGGACAGAGACGGTTCGGAGTCATTGCTCCTAGAATATTCAACAAACTTGTTAAGAGCATTAAAGAAACCAAAAATAGTCATTCATTTAAATGTAAAATAAAGGAATGGCTATTGGTATCGGGCAGACACTATGCAGAGGAGAGTGTTTACCTATAGCTTTCGACCACATTTTAATTTTATATCTTATTAATGACTGTTCCACGTATGTTCCAATATGTATGTATTTTTTTTTATTTCAATTTGTGTTTATTTATGTGCTTTAATGTAATTATGTATCATATAAATTTTATAAATAGCCATTAAATTATATCTCTAACAACAGCCCCAGAACAGGTAATGCCTAGTGGGGCGTTGTTGATCACCTAACATGAATATGCTGTATTGTGATATAATAAATAAAAAAAAACTTATAGTATGCATTTTATACATGTTACCTGTAGAGAAATTCTAAGTAAAATTGCATTACTAGCAAGATGAGCATATATGAGACAGTGTATCAATGATGATTAGGCGATGAATGTGACAAGATAGAAGAATGCGGTTTCAGTTCTCACTGCCTACCTAACCCTTGAGGAAGATAGAAATGGAGAGCAAAAAATACAATTGTCTATAGAGACACATACAATATCAATATGAATTTGATCACTCAATTTTCCCATACAGAAGCAATTTTACTTCTGTTATATACATTTTTCATACAAAAATATGACACATTGATATGGCAAACCATGATTTTTTTCTTGAAATTTTGACAATCCTTGAATGCATTTTTGATGAGTGTATTTTTGTTGTGTCGAAATTTCAAACAGTAGGTATACAAAAACTCGATTTTCCAGACCGTGAGAGCATTTTGAAAATTTGGACAGATAAATTCATAGAGAAGAAATTAACGAATATCTATGGAAAACTAATCAGCTCTAGATCGCACATTACATATAGTTTGGGCTGTAGAGAGGACACAAAAAGGATAATCCATACGCCATACATACAAACACATCACGACAGATCAAATTACTGAACTTTTCCATGCATAAGAAATTTATCTAACTAGTTGCATGTAACACATGAGATCCAACTGTCGATAGCTATAGTATGTACCTTGATTTTCCAGACCGTGAGAAAATTTGGACGGTTGAAATCATAGAGAATAAATTAACAGATATCTATGGAAAACTAATCAGCTTTAGGTCTATGCACTTTACACATATGATGTAAATATGAAGTCGATCGGACTTATAGTTTGGGCTGTAGAGAGGACACAAAAAGGACCATTCCGTACGCCATACGCCGTACGCCATACATGCTCACAGTGTGAACTCTCTACATGATACCCGTTGAGAAATTGATGTAAAAAAAATACGCTTAAAAATTGTGAAATCATGACTCTCCACTATTCCATAGTGTGGAGAGTAAAAAATATATATATGTAAAATGAATGATTCAATGATATTTTGGGTATTTGTGTTTTGATTTTATTTTGTTTTTAATTTTGTTTATGATACTTTATGTATGTAATATGTTTATGATACTTTATGTATGTAATATGTATGTTGCTACTGAATAAATATCACCCGGTAATTTTCTTATCTATCAATTTAATTTTTTCACTCACCTATAATATATACATGAAATAATTCTTATCAATTCAATTATCATCATTTTTATCAAATGCGATAAATATTTGTATTATAATAATATTTAACGCACAACTGATAGCATATCTGGGAACGGTCTAGGACACTTGGCTGCAACCGCTTGTGTGCGGAATACTTATTATTGCAACTCGCTCACGCGAGTCGCAATAATAACTACATACAAACCTGACCGACCTATTCTAACCAAAATTTTGGTTAGAATTGGTTGATTAAATAATAATATAATATATATGTTATTGGTATATTTGAAATGTTAATTTTATTAAAATTTAGTATAAACAATATCTTTTAACATAGTCTATAAGCAAGTAGGTTGTTTTTCAACCTTATTTTAAAATTATAGTAATAATATAAACCCATTAAATAAATATGAATAGTTAATGTAGGTAATAATGAGAAAATAATATTTTTTTTTTCTGATATCTCTTTGTAATTTTAATGTCTGTGTATTTAAATAATTGAATATCAACGACATACATATAAACAGCATTACAAAAATTAGTACAAAACACTTCATTCCAAAGCAAAAAAAAATTTTTGAAGAGAGTAAGTCGCGGCCAAGTTGGCTCGCACCCAAGTGCCTGTCGCACCCAAGTGTCCATCGCACCCAAGTGTTCCGCACCCAAATGTCTCGCACCCAAGTGTTCCGCACCCAAATGTCTCGCACCCAAGTGTCCCGCACCCAAGTGGTCTAAGCCATGTATCCCTTTCCGATCTGCTTGAATAGGTATAATGTACATTATTCATTGAATTTACTTTCTGCACCTGCTTTGATTTTTTTTTCGGTTAAATATTTTTGAGGACGTTCATGTTATTAATAAACCAGCGCCCTAAATTTGATCGAATCGCAAAAAGGCATCAAATCATATGGAAAAAAATCATAATATTAAGCATTATTTTGGTGAAAAAAATTAAATTTACCATGTTGGATAGTAAAACAATAGTATTTCAAGTCGTAGCGTCCCGTTTTGTGGTTCGTATTATTTGATGTTATTTAAAATTTGACAGATAATAACCACAGAAAAAGTAAAATATGTCTATAATTGAAGATTTAGTAACTGACATGTCATATTGCACTGTAATACGGAAATGGATTCAATCTCCCCTTAACATTAATCTTGAGTTTAACAAACTCAATGAGTTGAGGGCCGACTGTAAAACCGGGCCATAATATCATAAGCAAAGTAAGTCAAATCGTGCGAAAAAAAACAAGAAAACATTTTTTGACAAACGTTTTAACAGGGAACCGCCAAGGAAAAAAATCAAATGTTTACGTATGTGCAATTAAAACAAAATATTGAAAAAATCATATAGAATAATAATATATGAAAAATCAATTCATTTACAAATGTTCTGGAAAATCAAATGTTCTGGAAAATCAAATGTTCTGGAAAAGAGTAAATCGACGAATATATACATACCCCGACAGACTGGAGAAACGCAGTGATTGTGCCCCTCTTTAAGAAAGGGTCAAAACTAGACTGCAAGAACTACCGAGCTATCAGTCTGCTGAGTTCAGTTGGAAAATTGTATGCTAGGATACTAGATCAAAAGTTGAGAAAGGCTACAGCAAGCAAGGTGTGGGATGCACAAGGAGCGTTTGTTGGAGGTAGAGGATGCACCGACCAAATTTTTGCCCTTCGAATGGCGACTGAAAAGGTTTTGGCAAAAAACCAGAAGCTTTTCTGCGCTTTCATAGACCTGGAAAAGGCCTACGACAAAGTAGACCGTGAAAAACTTTGGAACGTGCTATCAGTGTATGGAGCGGGGAGCAGGATGATAGGGGCAATATCATCTCTGTATGAGGAAAGCCAAGCCTGTGTGAGAATTGAAAACTCTCTCACAGGATGATTCTCCATTAATATGGGAGTGAAACAAGGGTGCGTACTATCACCGTGGTTCTTTAATCTATACATTGACTACTGTGTGAGAGCACTAAAGAATGAGAACATTGGGCTGAAACTGGAAGGTGTGACTGTATGTGATCTAATGTATGCGGATGACAAAGTATTAATGGCTGAAAGCGTGGAAGACTTGGAATGTTTGGTTAATATAGTATTCGATGGATGCATGCAAAATGGATTGAGAATGAATGCAACTAAATCTAAAGTGATGGTATTTGAGAAGAGCGAAAGACGAACAAAATGCGAGATACGAGTGGAAAATGTACAATTAGAACAAGTGGATGAATATTTATACTTAGGAAGCATGTTTCAGCGTGATGGAAGATTGGAAAAAGATATTGAAAGGAGAGTAACGGCAGGTAATAGAGTGAATGGTGCATTAAGAACGGTAATGGCTGACCCAATTATTTCGAGGCAAGCAAAGCTCGCGGTACACAATGGTATCGTCGCACCGACTCTAATGTATGCTAGTGAGACATGGACATGGCAGAAGACGCATGAAAGTAGAATTAACGCGGTTGAAATGAGGTCACTAAGACGAATGTGTGGTAAAACGATGTATGATAGAATAAGAAATGAGGATATTAGACGAGAATGTATGATTGAAAGAAATATCGTAAGTAAGATGAAAATAAATGCCCTAAGGTGGTTCGGCCACATAGAAAGAATGAGTGATGACCGTCTGACAAAAAAAGTGTACAAGGCTGATAAAAGAGGAACGAAAAGTAGAGGTCGGCCAAGAAAAAGTTGGCACGATCACATAAATGGGATTTTGAAAGATGGTGATGTTAGAAGTAAGAATAATAGAAGAGCGTGTATGAGACGATGTATGGACGTGAATGAAGCGAGGAATGTGTGTCAAGAGAGGGGAGTCTGGCGTTCGGTTCTCTCTGCCTACCCCAATTAGGGAGATGGCGTGATGGTATGGTATGGTAATTCATTTACCTTTCTCAACAATAAATCATCCATTCCTCATTTCTGAGATTACTACTTACTTACTTCCGATGGCCATACAACTCCGGTAGAGTTTTAGCCTCCTGAACAATAGCTTTCCAAGTCTTCCTATCAGCTGCAGTGGACTCCCAATCACCACAATCATTCAGCACGTTCAGATCTCGGGTAACATTGTTCATCAATCTCTGAGATTATTTTTTTTTATTTCAAAATTATAGTTTATTTTTAATTATTGCTTCGCTGACATTTACTGCACCGAATTAATGGAATGGATTGTAAAATGAAAAAAAAAATCATCAGGTATAGTTGTCGCCTAATATCTTGAACCTTTCTTTTTCCTTCCCTTCCTTTCGCGTCACGGGCAAATGTGTGAAATATATTATGAATATGTAATAATTTTAAGTATATTTAAATTTGTTTTTTGTTGTATTGTAGGTACATACTTCTATGATTATTTAATGTACATCAATTGTGGACAAAAATAATTGGTGTGTCTATTTTTTTATTTCATAGTTTTTTCTTTGTTTACCTTGTAAGACTGTATTTGTCCCTTGATTAAATAAATGAACCTGCCTTCCGGGTGCGTAGAGCGCAAATTTGTGTCTTTTTCTTCGTTGCGTGGTCCCTCCAATGTCTTCTTCTGGATCTACTCCACCGAACGATGTCCTATAATTCACAAGTTATCCTTATTTGAACATTGCGAACACGATCGCTTTTCCAGTGAGAACCTTCATTTCCTTTGTCCTTAAGAGCCCCTTGGTTCGTACAGTGTCTGCTCGCGTTTCCACAGCATACGTCATGATCGGTCGCACGCATGTCTTATATATTCTGACCTTACTGTCAATACGAATGTGTTTATTTTTCCAGATCATATTTTAAGACATCCTGATACGACCGACGCTATATTAACTTGTTCAAGGACTTCAGTGTATAGGTCGTTATGGTTACAAATCTCTTCTCCTGAATATTTGAAACTCATTACTTGTTCCACGGGCTTATCATCAACAGTTAGCTTACACCTTGAAGGTTGTATGGATATAGTAATAATTTTTGTTTTACTAACTGATATAGCCATGTTTAACCTCTGTGATTCCACATGGAATTTGTTCAACGTTCTTTGCGTTCGTTCTCAGTTTCAGCACGTGCGTGCGTGCGTGTGTGTGTGTGTGTCTTATAATTTTTAATCCGCTCAATTCACAGAGCCCGAAATTTCAGAATATATAGATAGTTAGCCTATAGAACTTTTATATTCAGAATTTTGAAATTTTGTTACAGTCAGGGGTTATCAACTTTTGAATTTTTACTTTATTTTTCCATATATCTCAGAAACCATAAAAGCTAGAACGCTGAAAATTGGTAAAAATATAAACAAAAACAATATCACAATTTATTTTTTTTAAAAATCCAGGGTTTCTCAAACATTATTTATTGAGAAAAATTTTTTTATGATAAATTTATGTGTTTAACTGCCTTTATTTCCAAAGTTTTCATATATATCGAAAAAAGCTCAACACCCCAACTAGATAATTTAATTTTCTACAAAAATTATCAAGTGAGGTGTTTAGGAATATACTAATATCGAACTACGATATAATCTGCTTGACTGAGACGTGGCTAAATGAATCTATATTCAGTGGAGAACTTGTCGACAACCGTTATGACATTTTTAGGGTCGATAGACAACATGACACAAAAAAAGATGGAGGCGGTGTTCTCATTGCATGTTTAAAATACCTTAAATCCAAAATTATTAAAACGGATTACGATAAGCAAATTGAAGGCGTATGGGTCCAATTCAAGCTGAAAATAAGAAATAGAGTTAAAAAAATTAATCTTTGCACTGTATATATTCCACCAAACAATGATTTAGAATCGTGTTATAAATTTTATGATAAAATTAGACTTTCATATGTAGAAAATCCGAATGCGCTTAATCTCATACTCGGAGATTTTAATAGGCCTGATATATCTTGGACCCCTGATGAATCCAATACTTTAACCCCAATACTCTTAACTACAAATGCAAGCTCATCAAATCTAATCGATACAATGTACTTTTGTAGTTTTACACAACGAAACAATGTGGCGAATGCTAATAATAGAATTCTCGACCTAATTCTAACGGACATATCAGAAATATCTATCACTCGCTCAAAAAAACCTTTGTCTAAGGAAGATGCGCATCATCCGGCATTAAAAATTAAAATTCAACATGAAGATGTTAAAATGCTAGCATTCAAAAATGATAACAGACCAAACTTTTACAAGGGAAATTATGAAGAAATTAATAATGAGCTTAATGAACTAAACTGGGAAACCTTATTTCATAACAAAACTGTCGACGAAACTGTAGAACAATTCTATAAAACTTTGGAGTCACTGATTGACAAATTCATTCCTAAGAAAATATCAAAAAATAATTTCCCGCAGTGGTACTCGAAGGAATTAATAAATGTCTTAAAGCAAAAAGAAAAATACCACAAAAAATATAAAAAATATGGAAACGAACTTGATAAACTAACATTCAGTATAATGAGAAAAAGAGCCAAACTACTTACGGCCTCGTGTTATGATAATTATATCAGTAATATGCAAAAAGAATTCAAAGCAAACCCAAGAACTTTGTGGAAACCGATTAATGATAAACGGCAATGTACAACCACTATACCAAATCAGATGATCCTAGGAAACGAATCAGCTATTAAAGGCGACAATATATGTAAACTTTTCTCCAAATATTTCCAGTCAGTATTTAATCCACTAAGTAATCATTTTTACCCCTGTAATCAAAATATAGCGACATCGCGGATATTAACCAAAGTTTGTTTCTCACTTGAGGACATTATAAATAAACTAAAAAAGACAGACATAAATAAGGGAGCAGGCCCAGATGGTATATTGCCTATTTTCATATTTAAATGTTTTTCAGGTATAGCCAAACCCCTTACCATAATTTTTAACAAATCGATTTCAAATGGGCACTTCCCCACCAGATGGAAAAATGCAAATGTGACACCGATCTTAAAAAAAGGTGCCAGAGATGATATAGCTAACTATCGACCAATATCTAAGTTAGATTGCTTTAGCAAAATATTTGAATCACTTGTTCATGAGGTTTTATTCAGTCATGTCAAACAAGACATAATATATGAACAGCATGGTTTTCATCCTAAGAGATCTGTAACTACAAATCTATTGACATACTCACAATTCATTGCTGAAAATGTGGATAACAGAATCCAAGTTGATAGCATATATACAGACTTTTGCAAAGCATTTGATAAGGTAAACCAACGTCTTCTAATAAGAAAACTGAAAATATATGGCATTAATGGAGAATTACTTAAATGGTTTGAGTCTTATATTTCTGATCGATCGCAAACAGTAACAATAGGAGGGCATAAAGCGCCACCATATAAAACAACATCGGGAATCGCACAAGGATCACTACTTGGACCGCTTCTATTTTTACTATTCATAAACGACATAGCCTCGTCAATTAAATACTCTGAATTTTTGCTTTTTGCCGACGATCTAAAACTGTACCGTAAAATAGAATCTATCACAGACTGTAATCTACTGCAGAAGGACCTTGCCTCCCTATATACTTGGTGTAAACTTAATGACCTTTATTTTAACTACAGCAAGTGCCAATATATTTCCTTCACAAATAATAAATCTAAAATATCTTTCCAGTACAACATAAACAACAATTATTTAGCAAGATGTGATACTGTGAGAGATTTAGGAGTCCTATTCGATTTTAAACTTAAATATGACGCGCATATAGATGAAATAGCCAAAAAAGCTTCTAAACTACAAGGGTTTATATGCAGGCAGACAAAGGACTTTTCGGACCAAACAGTAGCATTGAGTCTATACAAAAGTCTCGTAGTTTCTGTTTTAGAATATAATTCGGTTATTTGGTCACTGAATTATGAAGTGCATAGTCAGAGAATTGAGGGAATTCAAAAAAAGTTCCTCAGGATTCTGGCTTATCGCTCAAAGAAATCAAATCTAGATACATACGAAAAAAAAATGAACTTTTATAAAATAAACTCCCTGAAGGAAAGAAGAAGAATGGTTGGTTTAATTTGCCTATATAATGTCGTCAATGGCAGACTAGATGCCCCCAATATACTGCGTCTATTAAATTTTAACGTAAAAAAAATGTATACAAGATCTCGGGACTTTTTTATTTTAAATTCATATAAAACTAATATAGGATATTTCTCCCCCCTCCCTAGAATTACTCGCGATTTTAATATTATATCGTTGTCCAGACCTCTTGTAGATATTTTCTCAGAGTTAAATGAATTTAAAAAATATATTTTCTTGCCTTGATTTGTGGAGCTTGTGCAATCTGTGCCCACATAGTATGCAATGCGGGATAGTTAATGTGTGCGATTTTTTTTGGTTGTTTCTTTCCTACCTACTTCGATTATATTTTTGTAAACAAGCGAATGACCCTTGTATGCTTTAATTTATTTTGATTTTATACCTACTACCTTGTATGCTTTTGGATTGTTTAAATTTTTATACTTTGAAATTTGAAATGTTATACAAATTTGATGTAATTATTTTTTTATGATTAATCGTGTAAAATAATTGTAGGTTTAATCCTGTATATTTTACCTAAATAAATAAAATAAAAAATAAAATAAAAAATAAAACATTGTAGTAGTACCTACATCTCGAAGTTTTTTAAACAATTTTTATAAAAATTGAATTAAGTGAATTGAATTTACTTAAATCTCCAAACATACATACATTCCATCATGCTGTTTTCATATTCTGGGTACTGACCTCCATACTGTCCTATCTTGACATACATACCTACATGTGTTGTATAGAAAATAAAATATCCTAAAATATTCAATAATTTGGACTTAAAAGGTTTATAGTTTGGTACTTATTCTTCAACTATACACACTATCGCTATCGACAGTTGGATCTCATGTGTTACATGCAACTAGTATAAGAGCAGATTTTTTGCATATATTTTTATAATTGTTGGAACTTTGAATTTAGTAAAAATCTCTTCAGTATTCGTTCGAATAGGTACCTTAAGTATAACTTTTATGATAGCTTTTTGGGTTATGTCTATTTTCTTTATTATTGTTGGCGTTGCACTTCCCCATCCAATAATTCCATATTCCATTATTGAATGACAAAGAGCATAGTATATATTTTTCAAAAATGTTTTAGGTCAATAACATTTCTGATTGATTTAAAGAAGTATCTATTTTATTTATTTTATTTATTTTATTTCATTTTAAAGAGTGCAAACAGTCAAATTCATATAATATATACAAAAAAATGAGTTACCAGTAATGAGTTATATCTATCTTTGAATTATAAATTAGCTATAAACCACTTGTTTTTTGAGTCACTTCGCGACATGTTTCGGAAGCGCTGTCCTTCCATCGACCGGCGTGTCGAGACTAACATGTTGAATTTTGAGTGTATCTGTCTGTGAAGCGAGGGGGGTGGCGGTTGAGGGTTGGTTGGGTTAGTGGGGGGAGGGGAGTATTGTGAAGTGTTTTTGATGGGAAATATATTAAGTATTGGAGAAGTGTTATGAAAGGTATGGTTATTTATAAGTTTTATACCGGAATTTATGTGTTTATGTATTTCGAGCGTTTCGTAGTTGTTAAGTCGGTATCCTTTATTCTGTGTTTCCGGTCGATGGAATGACAGCGCTTCCGAAACATGTCGCGAAGTGACTCAAAAAACAAGTGGTTTATAGCTAATTTATAATTCAAAAATGGTTTATATTAACTACCACAAAATATCCGCCGAATCATTAAATGATATTAAGTATCTATCTGTTCATTTTAGCTATCATGCAGTCAATGTGGTAGTCCCATCTCAAGTTTTGATCAAATATATTTCCTAGATTATTGTATTTATTAATTCATTTTGAAAATTTATGTTTATATTAAAAACTGTATGTTACCTTAAGAAATAAATAAATAGATATTTCATGCTCTCTGTTCGTTCAATGATCGAGCAGTTACATGTTGGTTGATCACTTAACTTTTCGGTACAGTAATCATGAATTCTTAGTTAATGTTCGTCACTAGGTTTATTTCGGGAGGTTATGCTGTATGCAATGTATTTTGTTTTGTTTGTATTTAGTGCTAGAGAGTTCCTGTCAAGCCATTTTTTTACTTGGGTCAATTCAGCGACTTTATATAGTTTATCCCAAGTTTTTTCCGCAATAGATGAAAACTGTGTCATCAGCATAACTGATGATATGTCCTTTTGTGGGTAGATTGCCCAGGTCATTCATATATATAAGAAATAGTATAGGCCCTAATATACTTCCCTGAGGCACACCACAGTTAATTGTTAGGTTTTCACTTATGTGACTTCCCACTTTTACACATTGATTTCTGCATGTCATGTAGTCTTTGAGTATTTTTAGGGTAGTATCTTTAACACCAATGTTTTCAAGCTTTTTGAAGAGCAAATTGTAGTTTGTGGTATCAAAAGCTTTGTTGAGGTCAATAAAAACTGCAAGACACTTGTTGCATTTATCCATTAATTCTTTTATATGGTCAGTGACATACGAAATTGCATCTGAGGTACTTTTATTTTCTCTGAAACCGTATTGGTTTTTAGAGAGGATGTCATATGTGTTTAAATAGTTCATCAGTTGGTTCTTTATTACCTTTTCCAAAATTTTTGACATTGAATTTAGTAATCTTATTGGTCAGTAGTTATTTTTTATTGGTCTGTATATTTTCTTTGTTCTTTTTTAGCTTTCATATTTTGTTGATGTACATATATAATTATGTCATTCTACAATCTGGTTGCTTTGAAGAAATTGCCTAATGGCAATAAGCCCGCCAGTGTGCATTATATTTGTATGTACATAAAGTAAATAAATAAATAAATAAAACTGCTAGAAAAACTCTTGTGAAAAAAATACATAAAAAGAATTTTTATTATGTAAAGATTTTCATCTAAAAAAAGGGTATCCATTTATAGATAATTTTCAGGATGTTACATGGTATGGCTTTCACAATTGTTGAATAAATTATTACATTTATGGTCCCCTGGCGATTCCTTGTTAATTGTGTTTTTTTTATTTTTAAAATTACCTACCATAAATTGAATTCCAGCAGGCCTATTCCGCAGGTTCTTTTATCACGGTAATATATTTAAGTTTATACGCTACATGCGTTTCTTATAGCAGATCGTTATTCCGCGCCTTATGCCGAGAAAACCTTTCGCCGTTCGTAACGCGGTATTCTGATTGTAGCGAAATACATACGTACAACATTCGACAGGTGAATTTATTCACAAACTTTAATGCGGCATATCGAGATGGTGTTAAAGACAAAAAGCGACACGTACACACATTCGTTCATTTCACAGATTATAGTTATGAATGACAGCTCCTGATACGTAACTTTCACTTTACAGACTTAAAGATTGACAGAACTTATCGCAAAATATTATACGTGGATAAGGGCACAGATTCTGAATTATTTATTGCGAAATTCGGCAAATAAGTAGTACCTAGATACATACATATTTTTAATAAAAACAAGTTAAATATAGTAAAACAGATATAAAATTGCAAATGCCATAGAATAATATTTATTTATTCTGTTTATTTAAAAAAAAAAAAAAAAATATATATATATATATATATATATATATATATATATATATATATATATATATATATATATATATATATATATATATATATATATATATATATATATATATATATATATATATATATATATATATATATATATATATATATATATATATATATATATATATATATATATATATATATATATATATATATATATATATATATATATATATATATATATATATATATATATATATATGTTATAATATTTTTATCTCGGTTTTCCCGTGTCAGTAGGTCTTGACTAAGACCATTTGTCTTCCGACGTTTCGCCTGAATATCACCAGACATTTTCAAGGACTTAACGAAAAGCACGCAAAAAAAAACACACTTAACGAAAAGCAAAATATATATATATATATATATATATATATATATATATATATATATATATATATATATATATATATATATATATATATATATATATATATATATATATATATATATATATATATATATATATATATATATATATATATATATATATATATATATATATATATATATATATATATATATATATATATATATATATATATATATATATATATATATATATATATATATATATATATATAAACCCCCACCTCAATGACACTATAATATTATGTCTATTTCGATGTAGATAAATTCAAAGAATGAATAAGACACTATTCAACATATTTCAGGTACTAAAACATAGTTAAGTATAGCCATAACCACATTCTGGAAACTTCTGAAATTGACTTAGAATCCAACGATAAACTGTGTCGTCGCCGGGAATCGAACTCTGAACATTTGACTTAGGAGTCAGATATCTTACTAACTTAGCTACGAATACCGAGGACATAGGACGCAATGCACGGACGTGATGATAATGTAGCTTTCGGCTCTCTCTGGCTAACCCAAAATATGTTATTATATTTTGAGAGAAGGCTGCAAAAATGATAATCCTTATGAAAAACTAAATGACGTTTAAATTTTATTATGAAGAGTTATCCAACTGTCGATTCGTTCATGAGAATTCAATTCTCTGAATGAATCAATTCTCTGAATGAGACAATTTATTTAACTCAAACGAAAAAAATTTCTGATGCTAAAAATAGTTTCCGCACGGTGAATTGTCCATACGGTCAATTGTCCATACGATAAATTGTCCTCACGGCCTATTGTCCTCACGGCCAACTGTCCCCACGGCCAATTGTCCTCACGGCTAACTGTCCCCACGGCCAATTGTCCTCACGGCCAACTGTCCCCACGGCCAATTGTCCTCACGGCCAACTGTCCTCACGGCCAATTGTCCTCACGATAAATTGTCCATACGGTAAAAAGGGCGTACGGCCAATTGTCACGGCCAATCGGCTACGGCCAATTGTCCGGGAATCCCTAAAAACAATTCATTTTTAACAGCTGTTTTTTTTTATATTCCCTTCCTTATTGAATATATGTAAATATAAAAAGATAAGTCTTGCACCTGGGTGTGGTCCCCTTTCATTAATAATAATATTAATAATAATAATAAACACTTCCTTGCACCCTGCGCAAATAGCGAGATTATTGCCGTATGGCCAGTAACCAGTTCATTGGGTGAAAATTGCAGATTTTAGTATCATTTGTATAATTATAAGTCCATTTTGTGCTCTTATTACCATCCATCTGATACGAAAACACTTGGTGATTTGTTCAGCGCACACCCGGAAAAATTTATAAAAAAAAACTTTTTTTTAACATATTTCGGTAAGATTTTCTTTTTCAATTACAAGAACATTGGTTACGAGTAACAATAATCAAAAGAATAGTATAAACGGGTGGATTTTATAGGTACAAATATGTAGCATACAAGTACAAATTATGTTGAAATACCTAATGTAAAAATCTTCACCTATGAAGAGGATCATCATCATCATCATTGGCCCTACAGCCCGTTGTGGGCCTTGGCCTCCTTCAGAATCCGTCGCCATTCCTCCCTGCACTCTGCAGCTTTCTGCCAGTTGGTAAGGCCCATCGCTCGTACATCAGCCTCCACATCGTCCAGCCATCTCATTTTTGGTCTGCCTCTGCTTCTTTTTCCGTCTGGTGTGGTGTTTAAAACCTTCTTGGGAGTACGATCATCACTCATCCTGTGGACATAGCCGAACCATTGCAGTTTTCTTATTTTAATGAACTGTACAATGTTAGGTTCGCCATACAGTGCCTCTAATTCGTGATTGAATCGTCTCCTCCACACTCCATTTTCGTTGACAGGACCAAATATCTTTCTGAGGACTTTCCTTTCAAATATCAGAAGTGTATTTTCATCTCTTTTGGTCATTACCCAGCATTCGGCGCCATATGCAATGATTGGACGGAGGAGCGTTTTATAAAAGGTTGTTTTGGTTTTTCTGCCGAGCGATTTGGACCTCAGATGCTTATACAACCCATAATAGCATCTGCTTGCTGCTGATAGCCGTGCTCTAATATCGGTGCTGTAGTTATTATCGTGGGTGATTTCAGTACCCAAGTATTTGAAGGAGTTGACGCTTTCTATGTGGTATGACCCTATGTCTAATGGTGGATGTGTGTGGTTTGCCTGTGACTTGCTTGCCAGCATGTTTTTAGTTTTAGATGCATTTATCCTGAGTCCCATGTCATTTGCAGCAGTCTCTAGTTTTAGGAGATCTTGTTCAGTTGAGGAAGAGTTCTAGACACAAGATCCAGGTCTTCTGCATAGGCTAGTATCTGGGCAGATTTTCTAAAGATACTTCCTGTTGTTTCTACTCCTGAATCTCTAATGGATTTTTCTAAGGCAATGTTGAACAACAGACATGCCAATGCATCGCCCTGTCTCAGACCGTTGTACGTCAGGAATGGTTCTGATTTGCTATTTTGCACTTTTACCAAGCACTGTGTTTTAGTCATTGTCATCTTGGTGATTCTTATTAGTTTTTTGGGGATACCCAGTTCAGTCATTGCCTCGTACAGTTTGGTCCTCTTGATGCTATCATATTCTGCTTTGAAGTCGATGAACATGTGGTGTGTTTCAATATTATATTCAAGCACCTTCTCCAGTATGATCCTCAGTGAAAATATTTGATCAATGGTAGATCTGTCCGGTCTGAAGCCACTTTGGTATTGCCCCACAATATTCTCAGTGTATGGGAGAAGTCTTCCAAACAAGGTTCCAGCAAAGACTTTGTATGCTGTGTCTAGCAGAGTGATGCCTCTGTTGTTGTCACAATTCATGGCATCTCCCTTTTCATGTAAGGGGCATATAACACCAACATTCCAGTCATCTGGCATCCTCTCCGTCTCCCATACTTGACCTATTAAGTGGTGTAGCTTTGCGCGAATACCACTGCCACCATATTTGATCAGTTCTCCGGGTATATTATCGTGCCCAGGTGATTTGTTATTCTTGAGGCACTTGATTGCATGGCTTATTTCATCCATAGTGGGTGGCTGTTGCTCTTCGTCGTCTACACCCACATCCACGTCTATTATATTGCCTACCATTTCGTAATCTCCGTTAAGTAGTTCGTCGAAATGTTGCATCCAGCGCCTCAGGATGTCTTCTTTGTCATTGATAATATCGCCCTCCTTTGATCTGCATGCGGTCAGTCTCGGCTTAAATTCCTTTCTTTGCTCATTTATACTTCTATAAAATCTTCTGGTTTCAGCATGTGATCTCATCGTTTCCAGTCTATGTATTTGTTCCTTCTCATAGTGTCTCTTTTTCAATTTATGTATTCTTTTTTCCTCTCTCCTCCTCTGTTTATACCCCTCCTCCGCACCTCTGGTTTTCTTTTGTTGCATGGCCAGTTAGGCTTTGTTTTTCTGTTCAGTGACTTGTTTAAACTCTTCGTCATACCACAGTGTCCTTCTCTCCTGTCTCCGTACCCCAAGCACCTCAGCAGCCACATTCGTTATCGCATTCTTACACTCATTCCAAGTTTCGTTCACATTCTGGTTTTCAATGGTATTCTGGAAGGACTGCGTAATTGCTGCTTTATATCTTAATCTTGTGGGCTGGTCCTTTAGTGCTTCAGTGTTAATTTTAGGTACCTTTTCCGTTTTGTGCATTTTGGCTCTATATATTCGTGCTCGGATTTTACTTATGACTAAGAAGTGGTCCGAGTCACAATTAGCGCCTCTATAAGTTCGGACGTCGAGAAGATTGGATACATGTCTTCCATATAATAATATATATGGTCTATTTGGTTGAGTGTATTTCCATCAGGTGATTTCCATGTTATCTTGTGAATATCTTTATGTGGAAATAAAATGCCTCCTATGAACATACCTCTTGATGTTGCTAGGTCTATCAATCTATCACCGTTATCGTTGGAGCTGTTTTGGTGACTATATTGCCCGATTGTTGGATGATGGATATTGTCTTTACCTACTTTGGCATTCATGTCTCCAATGATTATTTTCACATCACTTCTGGGACATGAGTCATAGGTTTGTTCCATTGTATTGTACCATTCGTCCTTCTTATCGTCTCCACTGTTTTCGGTAGGGTCGTGGCCGTTTATTATACTGTAATTGTAGAATTTACCTTTAATACGTATCTCACACATTCTTTCGTTAATAGGCCTGAAGTCAATAACCAGATGTTTGACTCTTTTTGATACTACAAAGCCCGTCTCTAAAATGTGATGTTTCTTATGACAGCTAAAGTAGATATTACAGTCCCTCTTCTCCAAACTACCACTTCCCAACCATCTCACCTCATGTAACGCAGTTATATCAACTCTATACCTAGCCAGTTGATCACACAAAACTCTCAGCGTGCCTACTTGATACAACGTTCTAACATTCCACGTGCAAATTTTAAAATCGCTATCCTTATTCCGTTTGCCAGGTCTATTGCAGTTCCGTCCGGTTTTGTTTTCTTTAGGTTTCGTAATCGTGTGGTGTTTTTGGGTAGACGGATGATTAACACATCGTACCCTAGGTCCCTGGTAGGGCTGCTACCTTAAGGCCTGAGACCATGCCTTGGTTTTCTGTCGGGGTTTTCCTTCCCTTATCCTAATTCAGTTTTGTGGCGCTGAGGGCTCGCCATCGTCCGCTCTCTATTAGCTATGACGCTGATGTTGGTATGTTAGGAGTCACATTGCCCGGGGTTCGCGGGGTCTTAGAGACCACTCTAGGACGCTAGAGAGTCGGGCTTGTCGGTAGTGTTGCAAGAGTTATGCAACTTTGGCATTACATGGCATTTTATAGAGGTATATCCTCGGAATGATATACCCCACCATGACCCTACCGGCCTTGGAGCCCCCCTATAAAGAGGATGTGCACTGGTAAATGCAACCACTCCCAAGTGCCAGAAAAACCTTTTTCATACCTTTATTCAATAAGAAAAAAAATATCAAAATACAGATTCATCGAAAACGTTGCTATCTCTCAGACTATAAATATTTCTCAAAATTATTGCGTCACGTCCTTCTAAAAATAAAAAGGTATCCCCAGAATATACATAAGCAAAATATATATTAAATTCCTTACAAATATACAATGTAACAACATACATTTTCTTATATATAGATGGTATAATAATTTTTCACCACGCCACACTTTGAAAAGAACTGTTTCTACGTGACCTAATAATATTTCATTTATATACAGGGTTACTTCCCTGAAGGGAATATCAAAATTCTGAACGATGATATAATATCTACTTGATTTTCATACAAATTCATATCCTAACTTATTCTAAAAATATTTGTTACTTAGTAATAATAATATATTATACCTGTTAGTATAGTAATAATAATACCTGGGAAAATTCGGAATCGGAATTTGAACTGAGATTATCATCCTCCACCACCACTCGTTCTGCTAATGGGAATAGTCCGAAGCACTTTAAAATCTTATAATATATATATATATATATATATATATATATATATATATATATATATATATATATATATATATATATATATATATATATATATATATATATATATATATATATATATATATATATATATATATATATATATATATATATATATATATATATATATATATATATATATATATATATATATATATATATATATATATATATATATATATATATATATATATATATATATATATATATATATATATATATATATATATATATATATATATATATATATATATATATATATATATATATATATATATATATATATATATATATATATATATATATATATATATATATATATATATATATATATATATATATATATATATATATATATATATATATATATATATATATATATATATATATATATATATATATATATATATATATATATATATATATATATATATATATATATATATATATATATACATATATATATATATATATATATATATATATATATATATATATATATATATATATATATATATATATATATATATATATATATATATATATATATATATATATATATATATATATATATATATATAATATATATATATATATATATATATATATAATATATATATATATATATATATATATATATATATATATATATATATATATATAATATATATATATATATATATATATATATATATATATATAAACGAATGGGATTATGACCAACAGTACTCTTTTCAATCAAATTATAAAACATATCCCATCATACAATAGCGTTAAAACTGTCTACACACACTTGACTCCTGATGAAAAAATATAAAAACGAATGGGGATGTGACCAACACTCAACTCTTTACCATGCTTTTGTTCAATCAAATTTTATAGCATTTCCATCGTCCAATGTTTCTTAATATAAAATACACATTTGCTTTCAATGACAATAATGAATGAAATAGTTGTTGTGGCCAACACTAAACTCTTTACAACGTTTATATTCAAATCAAAAACTATTTCCGATATTTTTATTCTTCTTTTATCTAGATCTAGATTTTTTGCTTTTAGTCTGTTTAAGTTCAATATTCTTATTGTGCAGAAATATTATAAACAATATGGACACTTGATATATAAATATAAAAACGAATGGGATATGGCCAACACTAGACTCTTTACAACGCTTATATTCAAATTTAAAACCATTTTCCATAGTCTGTTTGCAGAATAGCTTCATTATACCAATTTTTAAAAAAGGCGATAGAATGGATATATCCAATTATAGACCAGTGTGTATACAATCTACGATTCCCAAAATTTTTGAGAAAATAGTTCTGGAAAAAATAAATTATAAAATAAATTCTATAATTACGAAATCTCAACATGGTTTTGTTACTAATAGATCTACTTTAACAAATCTGTTGTTATATGAAAATTTTATTGTAAATGCTTTTGCTGAAAGAAGTCAGGTAGATTCTATCTACACTGACTTCAGTAAGGCCTAGGATTTGTCATGGTATATTAATAAATAAATTGGAGAAAATGGGTGTAACGGGCATTTTTTTGAGATGGGTCGAGAGTTATTTATCTAAAAGAAAGCTATTTATAAAATTAAATGATGTACACTCTGTGGCTTTTACAGCTACAAGTGGTGTACCACAGGGCTCTCATTTGGGACCGGTTTTGTTTATATTATTTATAAATGATATTGTCGATATATTTTCAGGGGTAGAATATGTAATATTTGCGGATGATTTAAAGATATTTAAAAGAATAAAAAGTCATGATGATTGCCTTATATTGCAGGAAAATTTGAACAAGCTATTTGAATGGTGTCAGTGTAACAAACTTTCTCTCAATGCAAATAAGTGTCAAGTAATAAGGTTTTATAAAATAAAAAATCCCCTGGTTTATGATTATGATATAAACTTGATACAATTAACTTCAGTAGATGAAATAAACGATTTAGGTGTCATTTTTGATTCGAAACTTTCTTTTACTTGTCATATTACTAACATAGTAAACAGAGCTGTAAAGATCTTAGGGTTTATAATACGTATCACAAAAAAGTTTACAGATACATATAGTATTCGCTTGTTATACATATCACTTGTAAGGAGCATTTTGGAATATAATTCAACAATTTGGTCACCATATTATAATAATCAAGTTCAACTAATTGAAAAAGTACAACGCAAATTTCTTAGGTATATAAATTTTAAAATGAACATACCCAGAGAACTAATGGATTATAATCTCACTATGCATTGCACTAATTTAACAAAGTTATCTGACCGTAGAATAATTTTTGATTTAATTACATTACACAAAATGGTACATTCGAGTTTTGACAGCCCTGCTCTTATTGAACAAATTACATACCATGCGCCAAATCGTTCTAACAGGCAAACGGTACCTTTTTACTATTCTAACACACGTACACTGCAACAATATTACTCGCCAATAGCACGGCTTCATTATTTGGGTAATGCATACTCTGGTCTAGGCGATATTTATTACTTGTTATTGACAAAATATAGAAACTTATTGCATCAATATTTCTTGATGCAAAATGTCAATTTTATTTCCCTATAAGATGTTATTATTATTTTATCAATTACTCTTTTATTTTGAATTTATATTTAGTTTCATGGCTTATTTTTCAACTGTTTTTATGTTTCATTCTTTTTTAATGACACTTTTGAAATTACTTTATACCTAGGTATATAATTTATATATGCTATTTTTGTTTCTTTTTGTTTTTGATATTTGTTTCTTAAAAAATGTTTAGATATAATATGCAAAAAATGTTCTGGTAGATATTTCATACATTTATACATCTCTTTTTGTTTTATTTTATAATATTATTGTATGCATGTATTAAACGTGTTTATACTAGTTTATTTTGTATGTACTTGTAAAAGGCTATTTAGCCGTTGATGAAAATAATAAATAAATAAATAAATAAATGATATATACTTTATTCATATTTGGTGGAAAAATATAAAAACGAATGGGATGTTGCAAACACAAGACTCTTTACAATGCTGCTTTTGTTCAATAAAATTTCAAACAATTTCCCATCATCCAATATTGCTAAAACTTTCTACACAAACTTTCTTTTGATGATTATATATAAAAAAATGGAAGTTGTGGCCATCAATAAACCCTTTATAATGTTTATATTAAATCAACTTTACCCATAGTCCAAAAGTCCATGTCAATACAGCAACTTAAAAGAGACAGGACTCAATTTCTTTAGTTTTTTTTTATTGATTAGTGTCAACGCTTATTTGATTTTTTCTGTACATTTTTCCCTGTGTATATTTTTTAGTGTTATAGTGTATTATTTTGAACTCGAGTGGTTAAAATTTGTTTGATATTTTTTATTTTCATGAATGTGTTCATAAGACTTATTTTCGCAAAACATCGATAACGACGGCCGACAGTGCGCAGGTGCTAGAGTTTCCCTTGACCAATGGTCGACTGACTGAATGCTGCGCGCGCATTCTTTCCATTGATACAGGTCGTCCGTCAGCTGAGACTCGATACACCACACCCCACCCCCTGCCTGCCCTGTTTCCGACCGTACTACACAATATTTGTGTCTTGTATGCCTACTCTTTAGAATATTATTTATTTCGGTTAATATAGTCTCTCGCGAGATATTTTAGTAATATTTTCTTTTTTTTTTTTCTCTTTTAGCCTCTTTTTTTATTTAAAATTGATTTGGAACATCATCTTGCTATAATTGTTTTTGTTTTCTTTTACTTTGTATTCATCAATTACTATTTTTGTATAGGTGTATACCTTAATATTATATTTTGTTTGTTTTCTTGCATAATTTAATAAGTAAGGAAAATATATAAGTATTTTTTTTTCTTTTTTATTAATCTTTATTTACTTTTATAGACTTTCTCTATTCTTGTATACTTTATTGAGTTAATAAAGAAGTTTTTATTCTCCCATTCATATCGCATGAAAATTTGTCTCCTAAAATCTTACTTCCATCGCTTATTTATTTATTATTATAACTTTTGCCTGTCCCAGTCAACTGGAATAATCCAATATCTGCAAATTTCGTGGGCTAGTTTTGGTTGTACAGTCGTTTGCTATTCCGTTAGGGCAGCTCTGTTGAGATCCTCCAGTGACTTACCTTTCCCGCAATCCAACCCATGACCCTTCACCACGATGGAGGTTTCAGATTATAGGATGACGAAAAGGGAGCGAAAACGAAAGAGGCAAAAGGAACTCTTGAGTCTGCCAGCAATTGCTAATGATTCCCCTCCCAGTACAAGAACCAGAACTTTTAGTCCCTCTGCAGTCCCGTCCTCTCTTGTCTCCATTAAACCTCCTCTACCCTTATCGTCTGCAGTCCCAGCTCCCACTGCTGAAGCTGAAATAATGAGCGCTGATTCCAGCACAGAAGACGATGACGAAGATGATCCTTTGCCTTCTTCCAAAATAGAAGGAGCCTATGTTTGTGTAACCAATATACAGGAGATAGTTAATAAACACTCTAAAATCTCGAAGACACATCTCGTTCGTGTTGGTCGCGAAGCGCAGCTTCTTCTGTCAATTATTGGTGGATTATCGACTGAACTAGCAGAAGCTAGAGGTACCATCTCCAGCCTTACCGCAACCTTATCCAGCAGAGATGAAAGAATATCGCACCTCTGCGAAAAGCTTGAAACAACCGAATCCCAGATTGCTCCAGTAATGAACCAAATTGCGGACAAATTGAAAGAACTTTCTCCGACCTCCTTGTATGCCTCAAGCGTGGTTAATAACAATCCACCACCCTTGTCCAAGGGTGGATTTCCTGCACTCCCTGCAAAGCCAGCCGTGTGTATTTTTCCCGCAAACGATGAGGTTAAGTCCTCAACGGAAACGAGGAAAATTTTGAACGCTGCCATTAAGCCATCTGATGTTGGTGCCCGTGTCACAAGTGTGCGCACAATAAGAGGACATGGCGTCGTTATCAACACAGCCACTGCAGAAGACTCCATCAAGTTGCTGAATGCCCCAGCAATCAAATCTTCGACGACCTTGACTGCACGGCTTGCTGCAAAGAGACAACCTCGTGTGAGGTTCAGTCACGTGCCACGGGACTTGTCGAATGACGATTTTCTGGAGATTGTGGCAGAAAACACTAAAGGTCATGCCATTAAAACTGCCGTCTTCAGTCATTTATCAGGACCTATGGTCGGCCCGACGTGCGATAGAGTCTTTTCAGTGCCTGCCGCCGTTCGCCACAGCCTAATCGATCTAGGGAAAGTATATGTAGACTGGAATGTCTGTCATATAACGGACTTCCTACCAGTTAGTGTTTGTGGCCGTTGTCGGATGTACGGCCATGGTTCGAAAACCTGCAAGGAGCCTACTAGATGCTCTCACTGTGCTTCAACTGATCACGTATATGATTCTTGTCCAGATAGAGCAAATCCACCAACATGCACTGCATGTAAAATATTTAACAAACCAGCAGCTCATCGATCCGGTACCAATGACTGTCCAGCCTATCAAGCAACAGTCAGCAGAGCCTTGCTCAATATTGACTATGGCGTTTGATGTTTCATTTAGTTTTGGCCAACTTAATCTTGGCCGTGGTCAATCAGCTTCAGCTGAACTTAGTCAGTATGCTCACCGCATGAACATTGATATTTGTTTAATTCAAGAGCCATACTCGCGAGATGGAGTTGTGTCATTCGGACCAGGTGTTCGAGTTGCTATGGCCTCGAGCTGTACAATAACAAATCCTCCAATGAGTTGTATAGCTTTTTACAATCCTAACATCAATTTTATATGCCTGGATCACTTATCTTCTAGTCATTTGGTTGTAGTCGAGATTTCCTCTCCAAATGATTCTTTTTACATAATTTCCGCATATTTTCAGTATAGTGAATCCGTATTTCGCTTTTTGGATCAATTAGATGTTATACTGGGTCAACTTGGTAACGCATCATTGATTATTGGAGGTGATTTTAATGCCGAATCTATACTATGGTGTAATTCTACAACTTTCGGATCCCGAAAATTCACCAGAGGTGTAAACTGCGAAGATTTTATCTCTCGCCACAACTTAACTGTGCTGAACAATCCATTCAGTGCACCCACCTTCTCCAATCATATGGGTTCAAGTCATATAGATGTCACCTTAGCTACAGCTCAGATTAGCCCTAGAGTAAGGAATTGGACTGTGGACGAGGATGCCTCGTGCAGTGACCACAACCTTATCTTGTTTCAAATCATCTCAAATGTACCCTCAATTCCTTCAGCGAAACCCCTTCCAAGAAGATTTCGAACTAGATGTGACAGGTGGCGTTGGTCTGACTTTGACCGGGACTTTGAATGCTCAATGGATCGCTTATCGTGCAGATCTTATTCTACTATGGATATGGCCTCATTCATAACGCAAAACATAATTAATAGTGCCGAGAAGGCGATCGGTAGAACTTCTCCTAGTCATGTGTCTCCTAATGAATGGTGGCATCCTGGCTTAGACATCTTAAAACGGTCTTCGACCCGTGCTCACCGCGCCTTGAGAGTGGCTCGTCGTCGAGGAGGTTCAATTGACTTTATAACCGTACTTCAACGTGAGTACAGACGCTCAAATAATATTTACAAACGTGAAATTGTTCGTGCCAAGTCTGAAGCATGGCGCCGCTTGGTTTCTGAGGTTTCAACCTCTGATCCTTGGGGTGCTGTTTTTAGATTTGCCTCGATGACAAAAGATCCAAATGCGTCAGTCTCGTGTATCCGTGATCCACGAACTGGGATTCTCACCAAAGACTCTGATTCGACGACGAGTACGCTACTCGACATACTTATTGCTTCTGATGACATTTCATCTGATACTTCCCTTCATTCTCAAATCCGTAACCACCAATCCAATATCCCACAAACTTCCATATCGACCCTAACCAACTTTGATGAACTTGATTTTATCATTAAAAATCTTAGTCAAAACAAATCGCCTGGAATTGACCGCATTGACGCAGCTCTTATACAAAGGTGCTGGCATATAGCTCGCTGCGAAATAACGACATTATACAACAATTGCTTGCAAGAAGGCTACTTTCCGGATTGTTGGAAAACTGGATTGATGACAGTTATTCCCAAGCGTAGCGATCTAGATCCTTCTGACCCAAAATCTTATAGACCTATTACTTTATTACCTATATTGGGTAAGGTCTTAGAAAAACTTATTTGTCGACGCTTAGAAGTTCATCTTTCTAGTACGCACCCTCTGTCCGATCGTCAGTTCGGTTTCCGCGCTGGGAAATCAACGGTTGATGCTATCCTGGCTATTTCAGATTTTGTCAACACTACAGACAGTAAATATGTGATATCAATATCCCTTGATATTGCGGGAGCATTTGACAATGCCTGGTGGCCTTTAATCCTCAAAAAACTCAGAGACCGAAAGGTTCCCTGTAATATATACAAAATTGTGAAGAGTTATTTTACCAACAGGCATGTGGCCATGCCCGGGGGACGAGTATTGCACAGGCGATCTATCAGCATCGGGTGCCCTCAGGGTTCTGTTCTGGGTCCACTTTTATGGAACATTTTGTTCGACGACCTTCTCTCACTTTCAACTCCTACGGGCTGCAGCATTTTGGCATATGCCGACGATGCCACAATCCTTATTCGAGGTGACTCACGAGCACTTATTGAGCGTTCAACCACTCAGATACTCTCTACTGTTGCAGACTGGGGTGTAAGCCACAGACTCAATTTCGCACCCAAAAAAACTTATGGTTTAGTGTTAAAAGGCATAATGAAAAGTCCTCCTTTCATAAAATTTCTAAATACGCGTGTAATATTTAAGGACAGAGTTAGAGTGTTAGGTGTTACACTCGATAGAGGCTTAACTTTTCAATACCATGTTCGTGCTATATCCGATAATGCTAAAGCAGCCTTCCAAAAGATTTCACGCCTAGCTCGAGTTAGTTGGGGCCTTAAATTTCCAGTAGCAAAACTGTTTTACAATGCTACCTTTCTAGGGATTATGTGTTACGCCGCCCCTTGTTGGGCTCACCGTTGTGAAACCCAATACATCAGACGTCTGCTGCTTTCTGGACAGCGCTTCGCCCTTCTGGCTTTAGCGAAGGCTTACAGAACCTGCGCAACCGACACACTTCCTATTCTTACAGGTGTGGCTCCTCTTGATCTAGAAACACAACGACGAGCTTCAATATACAACCTGTATAGGGGTCGAAGCTCAATTTTGGGTGGAGTATCTCTCACACCCGTGAATTTACCCACCTTTCATGGAGTGATTGAAAACTTAACTCAAAATTCACTTCTAGACGCTTGGCAAAATCGCTGGTCGTCTTCTTCCGTGGGCAGACTGACATTCTTATTTCTTCCTGATGTGAGGACCCGTATTTCATCATCTTGGATTATTCCTGATTATTGGACAACGCAATTCCTAACTGGACACGGCAGTTTCAAAAGTTACCTTTTTCGTTTTCACTTATCCGATTCCTCCTCATGTCAGCTTTGTGGTAACTCTGATCAGACTTCTGAGCATATCCTATGGGAATGCACTAACTTCTCCGTGTCAACATTCCGACGAGAACTCTACAACGATGTTCGAGGGAATTCCTTTGGCCCCATTGGACATGCGGACCTTGTAGCCACGAAGAGCAACTTCAGAGCATTCAAGACTTTTTGTCAAAAATACGGTGAACTAATATCTTCACTTTCAGTGCACAACGAACCTACTGCTCCCTTATAATCTGCTCTCTTTGGCACTCTAAGTGCAGTGTCTGCAAGGTTTAAGAGTTCTCCGGACTCTTCTTACGTTCTTATGTGTTCTTTCAGAGTTTTGCAAGGGGCCGTTTTTAGTCCCCATAAGCAGAACGGGTGGTGGTGGGGGAAGAACAGTCCAAAAGTACAGAAATTGTATATAAAAACAAATTCTTTACAATGTTTGAATTCAATAAAATTTCATATCATTTCTCATAGTCCGAAATGCAAAAAAATTGTATACATTATAATATAATAGAGTTTGTTGACAAACACTGAATTATTTACAATGCTTATAATAAATGAAATTGTAAACCACTTCCCATCTTACAGAAATTTAGTATATAGACTTCCTTTCGACAAGGAGATACCATATCACCTAAACTGTTTACATTGGTTTTGGGGGGCATATTTAAAACTTTGAACTGGGAAGACAAGGGAATAAAAATAAATGGAATAAACTTAAACCAACTCCGCTTTGCAGATGACATAGTGCTTATAAGTGATGATCTGGAAGAACTTCATATTATCATAAAAGAACTCCACGATGCTTCCCTAATGGTCGTCCTGGAAATCAATATTAACAAAACAAAAACCATGAGTCCATCTAACAACACTATCATACATATCAACATGGATCGAGTTGCAAAACTTAAATGGCAATGGGCAGGTCATGTTGCCAGACAGGGTATGGACAGATGGGCACCCAGAATTCTAAATTGGAGACCATGGGATATGAAAAGGGGAATAGGCCGGCCCCAGAAAAGGTGGGCCGATGATATTGTCCCTGTCGAAGGAAGCAGATGGGTTCAAAAAACCCAAAAAAAAAAGACGAGTGGAAGCTCTTAGAAGAGGCCTATGTACATCCAGCAGTAGAGAGATGGCTGAGAAAGAAGAATATTATAAAAACTATTGCTTATTCCTACATATTTACATTCACAAATGGCGGGGCTTGAAGCTAGTATTATAAATAAAACAATAACATGCTTATAAATATTTTTTTATTGCAAAACATACAATTCATAATTCTTATTTGTATAACCCAGTTCACAATGGAGGCTTTAGACTTTAGTGGCCAAGTTTGAAATTTATATATGAGATGTCGCAATTTATTATTATGAAACATAGATAACTTCAATTCCCTAAAAATAATATGTATTTATACTTTTTTGGTTCACATTCGTTGATTGTTCCTTTTGCACTATGGAACCGAGATTGCTAATTTAGAGGGTTCCGTAAGCTACTCTTCGTGCTGTGCATTATTTTGTTTGTCGCTCACTTAGTGTTCTGCGAAAGTAATGAAATAAAATTGTTGGTCTTGACATGTATTGTTCTGGAAACCAATCAATTCACATAGCAAACATGTGATATAAAATAAGTTGTTAGCTCTGAACGGCAGGACTTTAGCTGTTATTCTACTTTGACTAGAAGAAGTTTCCTTACACATTTCATCTTCTGACCTGTCATATCAATTATGCCCAGAATGCTTTAATCTTTAATGTGCTATGACTGATATTGATATATTTGCATGCTCTACTAGTGCGTTCATAGCTAATAAATAAATAAAGCAAAATTTGTAATAAATTATAATACATAATCTTAATGCACAGCAATTTGATTAATCAAAAATCTATATATATATATATATATATATATATATATATATATATATATATATATATATATATATATATATATATATATATATATATATATATATATATATATATATATATATATATATATATATATATATATATATATATATATATATATATATATATATATATATATATATATATATATATATATATATATATATATATATATATATATATATATATATATATATATATATATATATATATATATATATATGTTATATTTGATGTTTTCACGGGTGAAATATGTTATAATATTTTTATCTCGGTTTTCCCGTGTCAGTAGGTCTTGACTAAGACCATTTGTCTTCCGACGTTTCGCCTGAATATCACCAGGCATTTTCAAGGACTTAACGAAAAGCACGCGCGCGACACACGTCTACTCACACTGAAAGCTCACCGTCAAGTGACTGGTAGCGTACAAGATGGCCGCTTATGTCAAATATTGTTAGCGCGACGTGATTGGCTCCTTGTGACACGCCTACCTGCTGTCGTGTTCGTTGGTAATAATATTTTATCATTATTTTTGTGTTGTGATTTATTGTTAATTTTAGTTGTGACATTAATATTATTATTGTTGTGTTTTGGGGTTATTTTCGCTATGGTATTATTAATATTATTATTGTATTGTTTGTCATATAAAATGTTCTTCCAGGTACTAGGCAAACGAACTCCGTCGTCCCGATTGTTCATTATATCCCTTCTCTTATATATTTCTATAGCTTCCCTGTAAATTCTGAGAGGTTCACTGTTTAAACTTGCTATTATTTTTGAATGGTCAAAATCTATTGTATGTCCTTCTGTGAGCGAGTGTTGTACAAGTGAGGATGTAAGTTTTTTGTTTCTCATGTCGACTCTGTGCTCCGCTATTCGTGCTTCAACTTTTCGATTGGTTCTTCCTACATAAGTCTTATTGCACGATCCGCACGGTATTTCATATACTCCATGAGCTTCAAGTGGAATGATGTCTTTCGGGTTTCTTAGAAAGGTTGATATTTTATTTGTTGTGCTGAAAACGGTACGTATGTTATTTTTGTTTAATAGACGGCTGATTTTATCGGTGACGCCTTTGATATATGGTAGTCGGGCTGTTGATAATGGTGTTTCATTGGATTTTTCTTTCACTGTTTTTGGACTCTTTAATGCTTTGTTTATTATATAGTCTGAGAAACCATTACAACGTAGAGCATTTTTCGTGTATTCTAATTCTTGTTTTTTATGCTCGTGGTCTGCAATTCTTTTTGATCTTGTTATTAGTGTTTTTGCGACTGAGCATATTTGTGCGGGGTGATGATTGGACGTTGCGTGTAGGTATCTATCGGTGTGTGTGGGCTTTCTATATACTGTGTGCCCCAGTTTACCGTTTGCTTTTTTTAACACTAAAACGTCTAAGAAAGGTATTTGTCTGTTATTTTCCTTCTCCATTGTAAACTTTATATCTTTATGAATGCTGTTAATAGTGTTCAAAAAATTATTTAATTCTTCTTCTCCGTGAGACCATACTACGAATGTGTCATCCACATATCTTAGCCATTTCTTTGGTTTGAGTATTACTTTTTTTAAGACTTCTTCTTCAAACCTCGTCATAAATAAGTTGGCGACTGCTGGTGACAATGACAAACCCATAGGTGCTCCTTTTATTTGTTTGTATGTCTTATTGTTGTAATAAAAAAATGTGTTATTTAAACAGTGATAAAATAAATTTAAAATATCGTCTGTAGTATTGAGTGTTTCTTTGATTATGTCTAGTGTCTCGTTAATTGGAATATTTGTAAATAAAGAAACAACGTCAAAACTCACAAGAATATCTGTACTTTCCAGTTCTAAGTCAGTGATGAGTGATATGAAATGTTCTGAGTTTTTGACATAGGAGTCTGCGGATTCTACATAGGGCTGCAACATATTCGCGAGGAATTTAGAAAGCATTTGTAACGGCGAACCAATGGAACTAACAATTGGTCTGAGAGGAATGTCTTTCTTATGAATTTTTGGAAGACCATATAATTTTGGAAAGCGTGACGACTTCTCTCGTGGAATAAGTGACTTTTTGATATCATCACTAAGTTTTGTTTCCATTATTTTAGTTTTCGTGGTTTTCTCAAGATACGTGATTGGGTTGCTTGCATGTATTTTGTATGCTGGGTCTTCAAGGATATCGGTCATTTTCGATTTATAATCTTCACTGTTCATCACTACTGTGGCATTGCCTTTATCAGCTGGAAGGATTATCAAATCTTTGTTGTTGCGTAATTCTTTGAGGGCTATTATTTCTAGTTTTGATAAATTGCATTTTGGTGGTGTATTTTTTCTTAAAATCGAGCATGTTTCTTGTCTAATTGTTTCGGCAGTATTATTGGTGCATTTGTGAATGGCTGATTCAACCGCTGTAATTATTTCTTCTTTAGGAATAGTTTTATATGATACACCATAGTTAAAACCTTTTGAGAGGACGGAAATAGCATTATTATTCAGTTGAAAATTTGATAAATTGTGAATGACCTTGTTTGTATCTAGAGCGGCTTGGTGACAATATTTATTTTTCTGTAGGTTGGTAAATTTCTTTATTTGGCGTTCCGTGGTGTATGTTGTATTGGTGTCAACACGATATTGCACAATATTATTTAGTTGATCCCATATCACTGGATGTAATGTGTTTGCGAGGTTTAAATGAAGTACACGTAGTTGAGAACTCACTTGATCTAGTTTGTACCGTATGTATTTAATTTCTTCACGAATTAGAGTCAAACCGGTATTTTTTAATATTTTGGATGTTTTTA
This sequence comes from Molanna angustata, assembly GCA_963576475.1. Classification (NCBI taxonomy): domain Eukaryota; kingdom Metazoa; phylum Arthropoda; class Insecta; order Trichoptera; family Molannidae; genus Molanna; species Molanna angustata. Next base: position 22,534,427 of record OY754975.1, read on the forward strand.
CTGATTTTCTATTTGTTTTTAAAATAAAAGACACTGGTATTGTTTCTGTATCACGACATCGGCGTAAGAAAGTTAAATCACATAGAAGTTTTGCTCTTTTCGTATTTAACTTTTCAAATCGTTTTGTTGAACGATACACTTCCTCACCGTAGAGGTTATATATGTTATATTTGATGTTTTCACGGGTGAAATATGTTATAATATTTTTATCTCGGTTTTCCCGTGTCAGTAGGTCTTGACTAAGACCATTTGTCTTCCGAGTTCGTTTGCCTAGTACCTGGAAGAACATTTTATATGACAAACAATACAATAATAATATTAATAATACCATAGCGAAAATAACCCCAAAACACAACAATAATAATATTAATGTCACAACTAAAATTAACAATAAATCACAACACAAAAATAATGATAAAATATTATTACCAACGAACACGACAGCAGGTAGGCGTGTCACAAGGAGCCAATCACGTCGCGCTAACAATATTTGACATAAGCGGCCATCTTGTACGCTACCAGTCACTTGACGGTGAGCTTTCAGTGTGAGTAGACGTGTGTCGCGCGCGTGCTTTTCGTTAAGTCCTTGAAAATGCCTGGTGATATTCAGGCGAAACGTCGGAAGACAAATGGTCTTAGTCAAGACCTACTGACACGGGAAAACCGAGATAAAAATATTATAACATATATATATATATATATATATATATATATATATATATATATATATATATATATATATATATATATATATATATATATATATATATATATATATATATATATATATATATATATATATATATATATATATATATATATATATATATATATATATATATATATATATATATATATATATATATATATATATATATATATATATATATATATATATATATATATATATATATATATATATTTGATTAATCAAAATATATTTGATTAATCAAAATATATTTGATTAATCAAAATATATTTGATTAATCAAAATATATTTGATTAATCAAAATATATTTGATTAATCAAAATATATTTGATTAATCAAAATATATTTGATTAATCAAAATATATTTGATTAAATATATTTGATTAAATATATTTGATTAATCAAAAATATGTTTGATTAATCAAAATATATTTGATTAAATATATTTGATTAATCAAAAATCTCCTAAGATAGCAAATACTTCTTTAAATTACAAACAATGGAATTATCCACAGAAGTCGTAAGTACAATTTTTTTACATCGATACACAAAAATGCTTGTATTTATGTTTACAATAAACGATAAAGTTACTAATTGACAATATACGGTAAATACAAAAAAAAGAACAAATCATTGATTATGGCGTATTTTATTAATTTTTTTTTTAAATGTATATTTCCTTGTTAAACAAGTACATATACATCTTCCTTCATTCCCTAAATTAAGCATAAATGCTTGTGCTATAGGTGAACGAAATCAGTCGAGGCAGGATTCAAACTCGCGACAACTGGATTACTAGCCCAGCACGCTAACCACTCTGCCATTGTTCTTTCATTAGGCCCAGGGCCTGCTTTATGCTGCATTTTCAGCCTCCTGTGATATGGACTGCCAACTATCTCGCCATCTTTTTGGTGGGCGTCCTCGTGGTCGAGACCCCTCCGGTACGTTGTCTCGGGCTATCTTTGGGATCCTGTCTTCGGACATGCGGCTGAAGTGTTCGTTCCAGTACCTTCTCCTATGGCGCCCCCATCTTACGGTGTGATTACGATATTGATTATTAATTTTTAAAAATAAGTTTATTTTAAAAAATAAAAAAGGACAGAAAAATACATCATGACAGTAAAAAAAAGATAAGTTATTTAAATTTGAAATACTTCCCGAAAATAAGGAAACTTTGTGCTTAAGGGAGGATGCTCTTCTGTAAAATATTTTTTTTTGCACTTACCACTACTGTGCATAATACCATCGATAATATGTACCAGGAAAGGTCAAGTGCACTAGAAGGAATCTGAGATTCCATAAGTATGTCTTAAAAATTACCATGAAGGTATTAATATGACAAATTACAATCAAGGGAGGAGAATTTTTGTGTTCAGGTTTGTTTGCCTAGCTTTATTATTTTTTTTATCTTTACATAATTCTTCTGTACGTGTGTATGTCACTAAACTCCTAAACGGCTGAATCGATTTTGATGAAACTTTTTGTGTGTTTATGCGAGTCCCTGAATGGTTTAGATTCGCAAAAAAAGGGATTTTATACATTCATATAATAAAAGAATAATAGTAAAAATATCAAAAGTTATAAATTATGTTTTTTCACAATGCTGTCTGCGGTATTTGTTTTCATATTTTTAATACTTTATGTAATTATGTAACCAGCTAATAACAGGCAAGCCGACATTTGTGTAGGACAACGCCTGTTTAGTCCGCTAACTTCTCAGGCTACTAATACATACTGATGTAAAAAATCAATTGTAAAATGCAGCCAATAACAAGATACATACTAAATAAGTAATACATCTTGTCATTGGTCATCTTGTTAAAGTTTATTTGCTCCTGGAACACGTTATACAAATAACAAAAAAGTGTAGTCAAATAAAAATCACACTTCAGTCTGTCTTCAATAAATTTGAATGTCCTTACAAAACACGAGATTAATAATTATTATAATTTCCGTCGTTGTTGTAATAGTTAGGCGGAGGGGGGGGTCCTCTCGGCGGCATGGGTGGTCTGCCAGGCCCAAAGCCATGATGGTGTGGGGGCGGCGGGGGCCCACCTCTCCAGGGGGGCGGGGGACCCCGGGAGCCGGGGGGAGGGGGACCGAAGCCACCAGGAGGGCCAAACGGAGGGCCGGGGGGACCGAACCCTCCCGGACCACCCTGGGGACCGCCGGGCCACATCATGCGAGGCGGAGGGGGAGGAGGCATAGGAGGGCCGTGAGGTGGAGGCGGTGGACCCATGTTCTGCATACCTATAAAAATAAAAATATTTTATTAATATTTATTCATTCTGGGAGTCAGGTTTATCACCAATGAGGATGTCAAAGAAAGCAAACAACAGCCACACATCACCAAGGAGGTGCAGTCTCGTAGGCTCGGATATATTCTCCGTACGTCCACTGACAGCATCAACAACAGCTATTTGCAATATCGCCCTGAAGAACAGATGTCAGGTTAGGCCTGCACTATTCATCCAAAGACTGTACACAACAGAGATGCATCATGGGAACAGGCAAGCAGGCAAAAATATGGATTTTCATGGAAACTGTACGAAATACGCTGAATATATTGTATATATGTAGATGTATTGATGTGATTGTAAAATATTCCACCTTGGTACAGGCAAAGCCTAGTGAGGTGGATATGTAATAATATGTAAAAATGATATTAAAATGATAAGCAGGCCTCCGAGAATAACAGGACACAGTCCTAACTAAAGCAGAAGAAGATATTGTTAATTTTTATTAATAAATAAATAAAAATATAAAGTTGGCCCAGGACAAACTTGGTGATGACCACATGCTCCATTGGGAGCTGATGTGAATTATGTACAAGGGTTGTTGCGAACATCAGCATCTTTTTAAATAACAACATTCGCATTGATCGATGCTGATTATTTGTTCGAGTTGTGCCACGACCGCAAGAGGGCAGGGCTTATAACACATGTCGTTTCTGTAATAGTTTTTAATTTAACATTTAATTCAAATCAGCATCAGCATCCGCTGATGTCAATGTTAAAATGTCATCAGGTGATGTGAATAAAATGTGCATCAGCAACAACCCTATTATGTACAATGGATGTCTTTCATGAATAAAACAAAACTCACCTTGCATATTTGGCATATTTTGCATATTCATATTCATGTTCGGAGGCGGCGGCATTCCCATTCCGGGCGGCGGGCCCGGAGGCATGTTCATCGGGGGCAGGGGAGGGGGCGGCACTCCTCTGGGGAAAGGGGACGGAGGAGCGGGAGACGGCGGAGGAGGGGGCGGTCCCGGGGGTGGAGGAGGGGCCAGCATACCCATGGGTGGAGGGGGCATCGGCAGAGGCATGGTCACGCCAGAAACAGGCATAGAAGTGGGGGGAGCGTCGGCAAACAGCTGATGGGGCCGATCGGCGTGCGACAGGGGGTTCTGCGACGCTAGTAATCTGGAAATAATAATCATTTATATTTAATGCACAGTTGAATAATTTACATTCATCCAAGGACATTGATAGCTTTACAAGTTTTCTTTACTCTAAGCTCTCTGGATTAGCACCAGAAATATTATTAGCAGTTACGTCGAGGACAGTTTTTACACAGAGTGTAATTACTGCTAGATAGAAATGAATGAAGACAATGGCTATGCTCCTCCCTCGAAAACGAGATCCGATTTTAACTGAGGGAAAAATAGATCTCTATATGTATTTTACTTTTAAAATGCTTATTATAAAATTTTATGTTTTTTGTTATAATTATTTATCGATTTTTATTAAATAAAATTAAAAAAAAATGTTTTGGGAGCAATCATGTGAAAGAGAGATGATGGCATTGAATCTATTGAAACAATATAAAATGTTAAGAATAATATTTAATTTGTCCAACTGTCGATTCGTTCAAGAGAATGAAATTCTATTGAAGGAAGAGGCAGTTAAAATCCAAGATCCGTGTATGAAGGAACATTTTGTATGGCGTAGTGGACTTTTTGCAAGCTAAAAACACCAACTTAAAGGCTTTGCAGCATATATGTTCCCATACATGGATTTACTCAGAATTCGGAGTAGAACATTTTATGTGAGTTTTGTGTGTCTGTGTGTGTGTGTGTATGTCTGTCCGTCCCCCCTTATAACTTTTGATCCGCTGGATTCACAAAGCCTAAAATTTCAAAATATATAAATAGTTAATAGCCTACAAAACTTTTATACTCAGAATTTTGAATTTTTGTTTCAGTCAGGGGTTGTCAACGTTTGAATTTTTACTCAATTTTTCCAAATATCTCAAAAACCATATAAGCTAGAACACTGAAAATTGGTATGAATATAGACAAATACAAAATACCCAGTTTGTTTTTTCAAAAAATTCCAGAGTTTCTCAAACATTTTTTATTAAGAAAAATATTTTTTTTATGCTAAATTTATGAGTTTAACTGCCTATATTTCCATTTTTTTTTATATATCGAAAAAAGCCAAAACACCCCAACTAGACAATTTAATTTTCTATAAAAAATATTAGTATTCGTTGTATTAGCACATCTCAAAATTCTTTTAACAATTTTTATAAAAATTGAATTTAGTGACGACATTGCTTCATACAATTTGTATGGCAGTCGTCTACACACAATATCTAAGAAGACTTAATAGTTTGATACTAATCTCCAAACATACATACATACCTTCATGCTGTTTTCATATTCTGGGTAGGATCAAAGGACTGACCTCCATACTATCCTATCTTGACATACATACCTAGGTACATGTGTTGTATAGATAACCAAATATCTTAAAATAATAAATAATTTGTATTTATGGGTTTATAGTTTGGTACTTATTCTTATTGTATACATACTATCGCTATCGACAGTTGGGTTTCATGTGTTACATGCAACCAGTTTTTATAAATTTTAGCTAAATATTACAAACTAATGCTTAATTAACATAGTACCTATTTATTTTCACCTAATATTTTGTAGTTATTTTTAAAAATGATGATAAATAAGATACTTTTCCTTAACATTTTATATTGTTTCAAGTAATTTTTTCCATACTACATAATATGTAATACATATATACACATGCATAAGAGTTAAAATTATTATTTTTAAGTACAAATCTACTCACATTATAACATTAGCTTTCTAAGGAAAATAGTTTTTATTTAAGTATTATGTTCCTGTTAAAAATATATTTTTCCTGTGATCAAGATGTGAAAAAAATGCATTATAGCCATAAAGAGAGTGGAGTGTAGTGTCATGTTTAGGGCAATTAATTGATGGACCACAAAAACAATAATATATTTTCCTTTCATATAATAAATTCAGAGAGAGGACTAGGTTCCATTGCGGACAGATATCTTAATGACGAAAGGTGTTGAGGTATATCATCAGATTGTTCTATCTCATACTTTCCTTTTCTATTTCTATTCCTACATATCCTCCTCTTCATCTTGTTACTCTCACCATAAGTTTTTTTCTCAGTTCTTCATATTTTCTTACTCATATGGATATACAGTAGAATTTGGATAAAACGACCTTCAAGGGACCGGCGAAATTCTGTCGTACTAACCGGACGACGTACAAAACGACCGGATAATTTAACTTGTTTTTTATTATATATATACGTATTAATATCACTGTAATTCTTATAAAATAATATAGTGTAAGTACAATAGATTAATTTATATGAAAATAAAACAAATTCTTACATATGTTAAACTTTAATGATAATTAAACATATATTAAAACTTTAATGATAATTGATCTACTTGTTCTTGAGTGGATGCCCTCACACATTTAGGTTTCAAAACATTGACATTATACAGGGGTTCTATTTTATGTTTATTTTTTTATGATGCATATTGTAGAATGAGGCAAACCAAATTGTTTCGCAAGGGTTACATTAGATTCACCAGCTTCTAAAAGGTGTATTATTGCACATTTTTCTTCAATTGAGAAACACTTTTGCTTCGCAGAACTCATTTTAGCGTGTGTTACATGTCCACCTTATCGATAGTTGAAATATACTAACTGACTATGATACTGTGATTTATGCGTGCTAATCCAAGTGCATCGGAGAAAGGAGAAAGACGGGACGCGGGGCGGCGAGTCATTATTTGTGCGTAGTTAATGTAAACAAAACGATATTCATTGTTCTAACTGGACAATTTATTATAAAATAAGGTCGCTAAAAGCGGTTGGTCGCATAAACCGGAGTGGTATTATACAGATTGGTTTTCATAGTGTGTCTGTATGAAACCTACCTAGTTACGCCATTTACGTCGCTAAAAACGGTTGGCCGTTATAAACGAAGTCGTGATAAACGGATTCTACTGTATATATATTTTTTTTATTCAAGTAGTTTTCATTTGTTAATGCTTTTATTGTGGACATGTTTTTGGCTATTATTAAGAAATTCATTGTTTATGCTTATATGTTACATTATAAAGCTGTTATTGTCCCAAATAAATAAATATGTAGATCCAAATATTGCATAGAGTTTGTCTTTAAGGGTTTTAAGTAAAATTTCATATAGGTACTTCTGGCAATGACTTTCTAAAACAAATATACTTTTATGTAGGATATATTCATATAAAAATTTAATGATTAACGCTGTAACTAACCTTTCAGCAGCTGATCCATGTCTTTCTCCCTTGACATCCTTTTTGAAAGCATAAGAAACTGATATAGCTCTGTTGCAGAGGTATTGACTGTTCATGGCTTCTATCGCTGCGTCACTGGCTTCAAAAGAGGCAAAGTTAATAAAGGCAAATGCTTTTGAGTTGCCGGTATCTGGATCTCTCATAACCTAGAAATATCACAAAACTTTAATATCATCATAATCTCAACAGCCGTGGATGGACCTTGGATTGGCCGACTTTAAGTTGTTTCCAGGGGTCACCAGATTACTTTCTTCATTTTACTTTACTTTTTTCACTAAGCCAGGTGTTTTTATTTATTTATACATTTCCTATATTTTGCAATCCTTCGTGGAGGCTCATTTCTTGCCCCCTTCGAAAATTACTACAAATACTACTTTTTAAGCCATATTCCACATGAATTGAAATATTACCTAGTGTATTTTATATTACAAATTAAATTTAAAGATGTAACTTTGTATTAACCACGTTTTTTGGTTGAAACGATGCGACCGGTTTCGGAACTAACCGTTCCCTCATCAGGCTAACTTTCAACTTTCAAGTTGAAAGTTAGCCTGATGAGGGAACGGTTAGTTCCGAAACCGGTCGCATCGTTTCAACCAAAAAACGTGGTTAATACAAAGTTATATCTTTAAATTTAATTTGTTAAATATGAACCACAAAGTTAACATTCAAACATTTGAAAATATTTTATATTAGGTACTTTGCGGGCCACTATCGGGTAATATGTCAAATATTGTTTTAACACGCACCCAATAACAAGTTGCCACATTCTGAAGACTTACGATATTAAAACAGACTGAAAACACATTTAAAAACTGTGTATCCACCGGAACTTTAGTTGAATCAGCAGTCAGATACTAAACCTACTGAACCACGAAGGCCAACAATATATATGTTTATTTATATGGATTTATATTTTTTTTATTAAATCTTCTTCTTCTTTTTTTAGGTTGACACCTGTTTTTTTCAGGAACTTTGCCCATCCCTCAAGGCCTCTTGTGACACCGAGCTCCAGTTATCTCTCCATCTCTTGGGTGGTCTACCTCGTGGTCGATTGCCAAAGTTTATTTGTTGGGAGATAATTTTAGGCAACCTGCTGTCTCCCATTCCTGCCACGTGGTCCCGCCAGAATCGTCTTCGGCTCCTGCACCATCTGACAATATCCCTAACGTCACAGATCTGTCTTATATCGGTGTTCCGCATCCGATCCAAAAGGGTGAAACCCGCGATGGAGCGTAGGGTTCTCATCTCTGTCGTCCGGAGCAGGCTCTTTGTTCTAACGGTGTCCGCTCTGGCCTCAATCACATATGTCATGATGGGTCGCACACAAATCTATATTATTTATTTATATTAATTTATATATATTTATTTATTAAAATAAAAAAATAATATAATTTGTTTTAAATGTAGGTACATATTTATTCTCAGTTGTCATTCTTTATTTCCTTATTGCGGTTGAGTTTTGTACCTATTTGAACGAAATAGCTCTCAAATAACGACTGGATTTTCACATATGTACAACAGCTAGAGAAAACAATGCATACCTTTAGGGAGTCTCTTTGAATCAGCAGTCAGATACCTAACCTACTGAGACACGAAGGCCGACAATATGAGTATAAGTATATAAATATCCCAAGTAACAATTTTACTCCTTGAATGCCCTTAAAATTATCGTAGGATAATCCTAAGAGTAAGAGCGTTTTACCACGAAATGCCTCCTGTAGCCTGGCTACAGAACCTCCTGTTGTATTAAAAGGCCCACTCTTAATATACTCTATCAAGACGAAACGCCTTTGGCTTTTTGAGACACATCGCCCTTAGAATACCTGTTATGCGCTGGTCCTAGAACCCAACTTAAGCCAATATTAAGGTAATTCTAAGGCAAATCTAAAGCAGTTTTGAATATTTTTGTCGGGCGAAGAGTAAAATATAAAACCAGTAACATATTTTATCTTACATTATATTTTAGTACTTCACAATAACATGGTTCCACAAAAACACAACTCAAGAGAAATGTTAAATTAAAATGGACTACATTTTACGCGTGAGATAAAATGTGTTTTTTGAGGAATAGAATTCCATTTTTTTAATGGGAAGACAAGTTTATTGTTAATGTTTATCATAATACCTCTGTAAAATTAAAGCGCCTCGAAAATTCTTAATATTTAAAGAAATTTTTAATTAAAATATGTATGTACCTCCCACTATATTGATAATATGTATTATTTTTTTATATGCTCTAAACTAAAAATTCAAAAAAATGTTTTTTTTTTGGGTTATTATTACCAGAAAAATAAAAAATATAATTCATTATCGTCATTATTATTAAAATAATCAATAATAAAAATGGCGATAACAATAAAATTACAATCAAGTGTATTAGTATGACAACAAAGACAATTTTAAGAGCGATTACCTGTATTTTGGGGTACGCAATGCAATTTAAAAGCAAAGTACCCTTACGACACCTTTTTACCGGTATTTGAAAGCAATGTCGAGGGTATTCTAAGAACGTTTTCTCTTATTCGTTTTGTCTTAACCGCGAGACGCATGGTCGGCCGTGTCAATAAAACAACACAACGCCAATCGCTCTTACAGACAGATCTTATAGATAATATAAAGGGTCGTTTAAGACCGCTTTAAAGGTCATTTGTCTGTATACTATTCGGTTGGTTTTGAAATTGCTTTTTTTAAGGGTAAACGACTTTGAGACTATTGTGCTTTAAAAAAAGGCAAATTTGCGTAAGTTTGCTTTATAACATGCATCGTAAGAGTGATATAAAGCATGTTTAAGGTAATTTTTAGAGTGATGTGCTTTATTACTATTATTACTCCTCAAGCGGTTTTATATTACACTTTGAGAGTGAAACAAAGCAACTTGAAAGTGCTTTTACGGGTCATTTGCCTTAATATTATTTTGGTGGCTTAGAATTGCTTTTTTTTAAGGTGAACGATTTTGAGACAATTGTGCTTTAAAAAAAGGCAAAATTTTACCCTTTTGCTTTAAAAAGTGCGACATAATGCAATTTTAAGACAAAATACCGTCTGTCAGGACTGATAGCGTCGAAAATTGTTACTTGAGATATGAGTATATATTACCAAAAGCAATAAAATGTGTTTTTTTTATAAAAAATTGAACAAGGCATATTTCAAAATATTCAATCTTACCTTTGGCGTTTGTAGAATTACACCAAATGCTGAAAAAGTATCGTAGAGAAGCTTTTCATCAACTTCAGGATCTAAATTTCCGATGAATATATTGGCTCCAACATCCAAGTTCTTTTGATGAGCAGATGCTTTGTTCACTCTTATCGGTTTGCCATACAGTTTTATCATATTCATAATCTTAATGGCATAATCCGCATCATCTTCTCCAAGGAACTCAACGAAGCCATATCCCTGGTGCATCTGTGTAACACGATCCTTTGGCATATGCACATTTACTGAAAAAGTAAACCAAATAAATACAAAAATTTGTTTTCGGGATATTTTTTAGATTTGATGGATTAGTAAATTAATAAAAAAAAGTAAGTTATTCATCATACCGACTGGTCCTGCTTGAACAAATAATTCCCACATAAGACTCTCCGTAACTTTGTCATCCAATCCGCCGACATATATAGTGGCATCTACAAAAATACAATACTTAGTCAGAAAAGGTGTTGATGGAATAATTTAAATGCATTTAACAAATCATTCACCTACAGCACAAGCATTTATGCTTAGTTTAGAGAACGTATTAAGAAATATACGTACTTCTCACAAGGACAAATTCATTCTTCTCATTAAAAAATATATAAATTTAAATAATATTAGAACCACCGACAAAAATTGAGGTTAGGTTGCATTTGCAGTTACTACGAAGTCTATACGAAATAATACAAATATCGAGAGGATATTCTTAGATGAATTCTTTAAATCACAAAACGTTTACAATTTACAAACCTTGGTTTCTTTCTGCGATAGGACCTGCTGCCATTTTAACAACGTTCAAAAAATACAAGCAATAACCATATTATCTAGTTTAAAATCTCAAAACTGACATTTCGTTTATAACACATTTGGCATTCATAGATAAAGTAGTGTGCAATTTTCAAATAATAATCAGAGTTGTGTAATTTATCTTCAAGGCTCATAATATTTTTATACCTAAAGCTAAAAAGTAAAAACCATAACCAACGACAAATATCTTTTATAGAACACCTTTACATATAGCACGTAGATGTAAGCCGTTAAAGAAAGTAATGGGGCAAATAATATGAATGGAAAAAACATTACCTAAGAAATCGTGTCTGCAATTTGCAAACTCTTTTCAACATTAAAAACTGTGAGCATTTATTTTTTTATAAAATCTTACGTTTCATAGAGGACAGTGAACATTTTACCATTATTTATTTATTTTTAGTAGAAATAAAGGCGAAAACTACAAGCCTTTTGATTTTCACGCGGACAATAAGGAAAAATGAGATAAATGCCGTGAGGGGGGGGGGTGAACTAAAACTATCCACTCCATCGCTGGATAGGAAAACCAATCTTGGGTTTATTTATTTTCAAAACAAATGATACTGTATAAATTAAAATTATTTATAACATTTGTAACTATGCCGTATTGTGTTTACGACGCTCTTTGAGTAACACAAAAATATTTGATTTGATAAACATGTGATTCATTTTAATAGCACCAACGTAGTAAACTAGTCTCTTTCTATGGTTCTTAAATAAAAATAAAATAGTTGAGTAAATGATTGTGAGTGCTGAATGTTGAGATTGTATACTCTTTTAATGTGGAACGGGAACAATCACCTGGTTCATAATTGCATATCATTTTCACTACTTGTAACTGCTAGCCCTAGAACAGGATTTTCTAGTTGGGCAGCAGTAATCTACTTATTATTGTCATTATAAATATGGTGATGATACCGGGGAGCCCTGGGTGTCAGGGCCGCGAGAGAAGCCCACCGTCCTACCATTCGATTAGGTTGTGGCTTACTTTTCCGTGGAGCCTACCCAGACCGTCGGTGGGATTTTGGGGAAATTTTATTTTAATTTTTTTTATGTGGCAACTTTTTTTTTTATGATGAAATGACCTTTTTTCAAAATTTGACAGCTACGACAGCTACGAACAGCTCGTCAGCTGATATTTTACTCGAAGACGGCCGGAGCTTCTCCGGCTCAAATTAACGGTTTTATAACTAAAAGAACCTTTGGGATTCCGCCAGAGAATCCCAACAGATCGAGCTCTATCGGTCCTGCCACGAAAGAGGCGCAACTGCCGCGAAATCGGCCCCCAAACTGCCACAGAACTAGGTACCTCCGCCACGCGGTAAATTACTTTTTTTTGTAAATCTTTCGGTTCAATTTTATGTAACTGTAGAGGCCTCTTTCAGACTGATGCCGAAGGATAGAAGTAGCTTCTCAGGTCGTCGTGCGTCTCGTAACCTGCCATTTTATTTTAACATTTGACTATATTTTACTACTGACTCGAGGCGCCGACGGCCTGGGAAGCGTTTGCCCTAGCACAAGCCAGGGCCCCTTTGTAACCGTGTGGAGAGGAGGATCACCACAGACTGTCGCGCCCCTGACCCAGAAATTTCTCTTCTGCTTCTTCTCTCTGTTTTTTTTTATGTTCTGGATCGAGGACCTATACCTGAGGACGTCACCCACCTGTAGCTTCCAGCTGGTCTACGACTGGGTGATCTGCTGAGCGTCTCCCTTAGCAGACGGTCGAAGAAGAAAGGACCGCGTCCTTGGGGTGAGTGCATTCAAGTTCTCTCTCGATCCAAGACCGAAGCTGGTCACATTATTCAACCAGAACGCCTTGCGTCCATAGGACTGACAGCCCTCCTCTGCACCGCAGAGAGAGAGCTGGTGTCAGTGACATACATTGATTTATATGTACTACGTACTAGATGAGGCGTTCCGAACAAAATTGTTAAATTTAAATGACACCTTTTTACATTCGGGTGTGAAGAAGGTAACGAGCGGGCATAGGGGAGAGGAAAGTAGTGACTGCGTAAAAAGATACATTGTAATTATGTTATGTTTTAATATTGTACTATATCAGCAGAACGCTTTTTCGTTGAATATAACATATTAATTGTGCCATCCCTCTCTAACTTCGAAATTAAAATATAGAGTAAGTGAATATAACAGATGCATTGTGCCATTCCTCTCTAACTTTCATTCATTCATTCATACCATCACGGCATATCCCACAATGTGGGGTAACCAGTGAAAGGTGTGCGGGTGTGCATTGCCTTATAAAAGGGAGCACAACATATCTATGTATACCCACACACCAGTCTCGTCTCACCTAAAAAGGCACTATATTCAGATTGGGTGGTGAACCTCATTGCTGAATTATGTAAGATGTTATTGTTGCCTGTTGTATTTTCGATTACCCGGCTCTTACGGGACACTCGAAAACAATAATAGATAAGAGTGGAAGCACTATTCTAAGCCGGTGCCTCACAGCTAACTTAAACATTAAAATATAGAGTAAGTGAAACACACATTAGTAATTGTTGATCCATTCTTTTTTTGGATGTGCAGTTACGGTAAGGGTTGTCATCGAATGTTATTTATATAATTTAGATTTTAAATTAGAAATACACGGTGGTTTTAGTCAGTATAACTATATTTGTATTTAAATGTTTTATTTAGTACTAGCTTTTATGTCCCGCTGTTGGCCAAGAATGTAAAATTGTGAAGGAATAAGCAATCGTTTTTATAATATTGTCACCCAATTATTTTGCAATATCGGACTATGAAAAGTTGTTTGAAATTTGATTGAGTTTAAGCATTGTAAAATGTTCAAGTGATGGCCACATCCCATTTTTTTATATATTGCTATAAAGTGTGAATGAAGTATAATATACAATTTCTGCACGCATGGACTATGCGAAATGGTTTTAAATATGACTGTTTATCAACGTTGTAAAGATATTGGTTTGGCCACAACCCCCATTTTTAAATATTATCATCGAAAACAAATTGTAATATGTACCTATTGAAAATTTAGTAATTTTGGATGTTGGAATGTGGTTAAAATTTGAATAAATGATGTACTGAAAAGATCTAGTGTTGGTCACATCCCATTCGTTTTTATATTTTTTCATCAAGTGTGCATTATATTTTTGCACAATTAGACTGATAGACTTAAAATTTACACAAAAGTCTACATTAACGAAGAAGAAGAAGACTTAAACTATAGTAAATAGTTTTTAATTTTAATATAAACGTTGTGAAGAGTTCAGTAATGGCCACAACCCCTATTCTTTAAATATTGTAAATGAAATCAAATATGTAGGTGTTGAAAATTATTCAAAATAGGATGATATAAATGGTTTAAATTTGATTACACAAAAGTATTGAAAAGATTCTAGTGCAGGTTACATCGTCACATCCCATTCGTTTTTACATATGTATTTTCATCAAGTGTGCATATCGTTAATAATATTTCTGCATAATAGACTATTAGACTTAAAACTAACACAAAAGTCTAAATAAAAAAGAGAAGAATAAGTATAAGACTATAAGAAATAGTTTGTATAAAAAATCCCAATGGTCTACATAAAATAAGAAAAAATACATAAAATAGAAGAATTAGACAATTGTAAATAGATTGTATAAAAACTGACCAAAAGGTCTTCATAAAAGAAGAAGAAGATTAATCTATAGGAAATAGTTTGTATAAAAACTTTCCTAAAGGTCTACATAAAATTAAGAAGAAAAAGAATTAGACTCCAAGACCCGTCGATTCAGTCCCTTCAGTACCTCCCGTCGCTTCAGGCCCTTCAGTACCTCCCGTCCCTTCAATCCCTCATTACGTCCCATCCCATCAGGCCCTTCAGTACCTCCCGTCCCTTCAGGCCCTTTTATACCTCCCTTCCCTTCATTACACCCCGTCCCTTCAGTCGGTTATGAAAAGTTTAAATCCAGAAACCATCCTGGAAGAACCTCGAAGAGATGAAAGGACCGTCTAGTTTTCCCAGGATACTCCACCTTAATAGGTAAAATGACTAAATACACGAAGAAGAAGAAGAAAAAAGCTTAAATCCAGATACCTGCGAAGATATGGAAGGAAAATTGGACCTTCTTCTCCCAGGATAGTCCACCTTCATAGGTAAAATGACCAAATGCACGATGAAGACGAAGAAGAAGAAGAAAATAGTTTATATCCAGAAACCGTCTTGGAAGACTTGCGAAGAGATGGAAGGACAGTTGGACCTTCTTCTCCCAGGATTCTCCAACTTCATAGGTAAAATGACCAAAAATACACGAAGAAGAAGAAAAAAGTTTAAATCCAGAAACCTGCGAAGAGATGGAAGGAAAATTGGACCTTCTTCTCCCAGGATAGTTCATCTTCATAGGTAAAATGACCAAATACACGATGAAGAAAAAGAAGAAAAAAGTTTATATGCAGAACCCGTCCTGGAAGACCTGTGAAGGGATAGAAGGAAAATTGGACCTTCTTCTCCCAGAATAGTCCACCTTCATAGGTAAAATGACCAAATACACGATGAAGAAGAAGAAGAAGAAGAAGAAAAAATTTTAAATCCACAAACCGTCCTGGAAGACCTGCGAAGAGATGGAGGGACAGTCGGACCTTCTTTTTCCAGGATACTCCACCTTCATAGGTAATATGACCAGATACACGAAGAAGAAGAAGAATAAGAAACGTTTTAGGAGCACATAGCATACATGCATAATTCATACATACATAAATAAATAAATAAAATAATTTTTCGATAGGAAATCAGTATATTGTTGATTTGTAACTAAATAGTATTAGGTAGGTACCTACCTACAACAATGTTCTAAATTCTAAATCGATTCGATTCATAACAAATTTTATTTGAATATCAGAATGTGTCCGTAACCATAGTAACCATTCCAACATGTAAAAAATATCAAATGGGCTCAATACATTTATGAATATGTAGGTACCTACATTGGTTTGTTCGATGCCATAAGAATGAAAATTATCAGAAAAATCAAATATTATTTACAAATTATGCAATTTTATTATGCCTATATCTTTACTAATAATTAACACATTTTTACAATATATGTCTTAAAACTTGCTATAATGTCTTGTGTTTCAATTTATTATTTCATAATCACATATATTTGAAAGGTTTATTATTTTCAAGAAGATTTTCATTCAGAAGAATTAACAAATATTGTATGGAAAGAGATAAACATGGCGACGCTGTATGTACAAAACGCTTACTTTAAAAATAAGTTAAACATTATAATTATACAAAATATTCACCATCTTTTTCACTTAAACGCTAAGTTATACTTAAAAATATATTTTATTCGTGTAAATACGTACTTCTAACTTTTAAATTAACAGATATTTGCGTGCAAAAAGTACACTTTTTTGACAGATATGGCTTGGAAAATTTTGTATGAAAAAAATAATTATTGAAATATTTTTAATAATTCAGCATTTTTATCGCATTTTTTTAGCGTGACACTGCATCAGGTATACTGGTACATATTCGCACATAAATTAGATTTTTAGATGCTCTTGGTTTTTCAGAAGGCGTGAGACAAACACACACACACACACACACACACACACACACACACACACACACACACACACACACACACACACACACACACACTAACAAAATCATTGTTTTATTACTTTAGATGTTAGTTTTCGTTTGGCCTTTTTCTCTCTCTGGTGTAAATCTTCTTCGCCCGTGTGTGGGTTGCATCACAAAAGTAGTTTAAAGCCTATGGTAGTATGTTAGTGATAGTATCATTCTGAAAATCAGCAGGGGGCATTCCCTCCTGCAACATAGCTGAACATGGTCCTTTTGAGACGGAAAAGTTGTATTTCTTTTTGTCAGTTGCACATTCTCTTAGAAATTATTAATTAGGGTTTTTTTCGACACAATGTTTCATTATTATAATTGTATGTATAGTGATCGGTAAATATTTTGTAAAATCACCTGGACTGCGCAGAACAAAAAACTGTGGCTTTGTAAATGAGCAAACCGCCCCCCCCACCTCCCCAACAACTCCATCAAAAATTATCAAGATATCTGTCGACGGAAAATTTAAAAAATAAAAAAACAATTAAAATTGATATTGGTGTAACTGTACGAACTAGACTGCAAATAACATCATTTCGGTTCTAAAAATATATGTATACCAATATAACGATAATCCACATGAAATTTAATAAGACATAATAATAACAAAGTTTTATTTGGATGCACGGAACGGCATTTTTTTAATCGTCTTCCCTTTTCAGACACGTAAATGTCTTCTTTTTAAGATGTGCAGAACAAACAAATGTATATTTTGATGTTCACCACGTTTATTCATTACATTGAATTTGGATTAGTTTGGTCCAATTCTCTCTTTTTTCATGACTTGGAAGCCTAAAAACATGGTAAATTTAATTTTATTTTGTATTACTTTTCGAGTAACTAGCAATCACTATGTCAATTATTAATTTGACACTTAATCAATAATAAGTTGCCACATTCTTGAGACTTGAGATATTTATCGTTTCTCAGATGCAAACTTAAAACACAATTAAAAACTGTGTCTCTACCGCGAATCGAAACCGAATCGTCAGATATCAAACCAACTAAGCCACTAAGACCGATAGGTTCTTTATTAAAAAAATGTTTGACTTATTGAGAATCTGACAATAATTATTAATACATAATATTATGAAATTCAACTTGTTGGCATCCCTGATTTCAGCAATAAACGCGAATGTACTTGCATTTTAACGGTGGAATATAATTCTAAGTCACGTCCACATAAGCGCAAAACTAACAAGTATTGTAATAAACATTTATAACGTTTATTTTGTGCTTTTTTGCTAAGTGACTGTACCTGTCAAAGAAACTGAACAAATATAAATGATATTCGTTGATTTTCTTAATTATATTCGTAAATAAATAAATATTTCAGCTTAAAATTAACAATAAGAGCTAAATATACGCTGAAAAAACAATATTTACCGATGAAATGTGATGAAATGCCATTTAACACCATAAAGTAAGACAGTAATTTGCATAAGGTGGAAAAATTGGAGTAGAGAGCAAGAAACGAGGAAATAGGGAGGAGGATTGTATGTGTGTGTGATGTGTGCGCAATATTGATTGTATGTAAGATCGTGAAACAAAAAAGTGAAATATAAAAATGAAGCAACAAGAGATTTTCTGAAAAAGTAAAAAAAAATGGCTTTACCTTATCAGAAGGATTTTTTTTTTAATTTTGATCTTGACAGGTGGAAAATGTCTAAGTCATCAGTTTTATAGGTAGTTATGCACCTGTGAGACGATGAATATCGTGATTAATCACCAATAATGATAGCTTTCTTACTCCATGCAACTTATGCGTCAGCCATTTTTTTTCCTACCCTTGGCCTGTATAAAAGGAAAACGAACGAATCCAGAGGGCCTCGGCAGTTGAAATACCTACTTAGCAGAGCGCAACCGATTGAACCGATACTGATAAATTTGCTTCCATGATAATATTCATATTTATCTATGAACGGGACGATTATGTCATGGCGGGTTGTGTGTATACGGCACTTGGATTTTTAAAGATTTTTTATTGATATAACCTATTATTGAATGTTTAATGTTGTCTTTTACCTTATATATTTTATATTTAGTGTGAAACAAATATTTTTTAAGTTATTTCAAATGCTGAAACAATTGCAAATGGGCCTTCGCGCGTTCATGGTTTTAGCTTCCAAAGTATGGAGTTGTTTTTGCTTTATGTTCAAGAAACAGATTCGAGCTGTGAGTAAATACGTTATCTGTCTTGTGGTTCAAACTTATTTGGCATATTTGATTATTTATTTTGTATTTTTTGGTTTTGTTCTGTGTAACAACGCGTGTGGTCTGCATTTTCAGGTAGCGCAGCATCAATCTGTCAAATATGAAATCTATCCGTTGTCTCCCGTATCGAAACACAGACTCAGTAAGTTTTATTCAAATTTAATAATAGGACACATTATGCGTATTATTTTTCGCAATATTCTGACGAATTATGTTAATTTCCCTAGGTTTGGTGAAAAGAAAAGTATTGGTGTTAGATTTGGACGAGACTTTAATACATTCTCACCATGATGCCATGATACGACCGACTGTGAAGCCGGGCACTCCGCCAGATTTTACACTCAAAGTGACTATAGACAAACATCCTGTCAGATTTTTCGTTCACAAGAGACCCCATGTTGATTATTTCCTGGACACGGTAAGTTTTCATCTTTTATTGAAATATTTTTTTAACAAATCACCCAGATATTAGTGATTAAAAACTGTCACCCAGATATTAGTGTTTAACTGTCTGTCCTCTTTCATGTAATGTTGTGATTTAGAGAATGCCTTCGTCATTTAACTTAAGAGTAAATCAATATATTTCCTGAACGGAGCAACTACATATTTGCGCAATAAACATTTGTACAAAAATGCACAAGAGTTATAGGTATTGTATTGACATGTTTCGGCAGAAAAGGGGATGATTTGCACAACTCCCAAAAATTTGTAACGATTGATTGTTTCAAGTTCAGAACATCTCATTTTACACGTTACTTTTGTCATCTCATACATGTATGCTAATGATACATAAGAGTGTAATTAAAACAGTGACAATTAGATTAAATGTGTAGATAAACAGTTGATAGCATGAGAAATGTGAATAGTAGACTGATATCTTGACATGTTTCGGCGGAGAAAGGGGTGATTTGCGCAGCTACCAAACAAACAAAAAGCATAATTTGCACCTTGCGCAGCCAACATCAGTTTAAAAATGTATTTCGATCATTATTATAAGGCCAAAGATTTGGTTGAATAAACATTGAACGATTGATATACATCTGACATATAAATTACTATACAAAGCCGGTAAAGAGGAATATTATGTCATTAGAGTGATCGGTTCTCTCTACCTACCTAATATATTTATACATTGTGTTTCTGTACATTTTCTACACTCTTTCCCAGTTTCAACGCAATGGACGGATTAATAAGGAGATTGAAAGAAGAGTTATGGCAGGAAACAGAGTGAATTGAGCACTTAAACCAGTTATGAATGACCGCAACATATCAAAGGATGCTAAAGTTGCCATTCATAGCGCTATCTTAGTGCCAACCTTGACGTATGCAAGTGAAACCTGGACATAGCAGAAGTTGCATGAAAGTAGAATAAATGCAGATGAAATTAGATCGCTAAGAAGAATCTGTAAGAGAACGATATATGACAGGGTCAGAAATGAGGACATAAGGAAAGAATGTAGTATAAAGAAGATGTTATTAATAGAATAAAAGTGAATACATTGAGATGGTTTGGCCACATGGGGAGAATGAATGAGGAACGCCTGACGAAGAAAATATACATTGTGGACAGGAATGGAATGAGAGGTCAGGGCCGCCCAAGGAAGGAATGGCACGTCCGTGTGAAAAGTATGTTAGAAGACGAAAAGATATGAAAGATGGAAATGTTAGAAGCGTAAACAACAGACGAACATGTATAAGACGATGTATGAATGTTGATAAGGCGATGAATGTGTGTCAAGATAGAAATAAGTGGCGTTCGTTTATCTCTGCCTACCCCGTGAGGGACTTGGCGTGATGGTATGTATGTATTTATTATATCCGTTACATAAAATTTTTGTATAAACAGAATTTTCACTGTCGTTAATGTCTTTCATATCAAAATAAGTGTCCCCTATATTTAACAACACCAAAAAAAATCTGTTTTAATTATTTAAGGTAAGTGTCCACAGATTGCCATTGTATGGATCGGACGTATTTGTATCATTTTCATATGTGGCAGTGCATCCATTGCACCAAACGGAATGCTGACGCAACTGTCTTTCGGATTTGTCAACAATTTTGCATAGAAAATACTCATACAAAAACGACGGATTGGCTCGGATCGGATCAGATTTTTGCCTCTCCTAGCAAAGGCGTCAATACAATGATGATGATGATCCGTTGCGTGCGGTCCGTACAATACCAATTAGTAGTAGACGCAATTGTATGTATGAATTCCTATACAAAGAAGAAGTATATTGGTTACAATAAAAGCATGTTAACAATAATAAAAATAATAGCACAAAAAGACCCCATATACCAGCAGTCTGCTGTATGCTGTAAATCACAATTTAAAAGAATACTAATATCCATTTGATGCAATGTGTCCGATGCAGATAAGTGGACGCTAGGCCTTTATTGTCTCATGAATTTATACAATATATTTTTTGCAGTCTGTTATTTAAATTTATAATTAATTTAAATTCAATTAAACAAAAAATGATATACCATGACTCAGCATAAAATGTACACTAAAAAATGTGCATCCCTGATAAAGATGAGGAAAATGCAATACTTGAAATATAATACACTATACTTATGTACTATAATATCATATTATGATAAATTGATAAAAATTGATAAAATAAATTAGAGGATTATATATTTATATTTCACTATTTAATGTTTGTATATTATGATTATTTCTTTTATGACATTCTATCACCATTTTTGTATAAAAATATATTTTTCTTTATTGGGTTCAGCGAACTATTGAGTGAACCAAATATCGAGAGAATTGATATCTATTTTCACTGTTTTTATAATTTGAATATCCATGTTTAAATTAATCAATAGTACATATTTGTTGCTGATCAATAATAATAATGAACACTTCCTTGCACCCTGCGCAAGTGAAGAGTTTATTGCCGTATGGCAATTTCTTCCAACTGACCAGTGTTTCCAGCCCAGACAAGCAATATTTGCGTGAGAAAAAAATTTCTCCTCTGCTGGGAATTGTACCCAGGACGCCCGCACAGAAACCAAACGGCTTGCCAACTGTGCCACGGCGGTCGGCACATAAAAATTTCAAAACAAAATATATTAAAATAAACGATGGGCGATATTGTTCAATTTGTAGTGTCGTTTTGTGTATAACATACTGAAATAAATTTAAGTTTGTTTCTTCCGACTCAGGACATTCCTAGTGGGAGAGACAAATGCTGTTTTTTTTTAAATCGTTGTTAATATTTGTAAATAGATAAAAATATTACTGAATAACAATTGTTTCTAACTAACCAGCCAAGAGAATTTTTGAAATCAAACCCTGGCTGGCATAAAAATCACTAAGTTATACTTGAAAATATATTTTATTTTTGTAAATACGTATTACTGACATTTAAATAAACAAATATTTTATCACAAAAAATACAGTTTTTGCCATTTCATTTGTCGAAACAATTTGGATGAAAATTGGGGATTAAAAATCATTGAAAATCTGATTTTTTTATTTGAATAGTTAACTCATTGGTTGCAAAGAAGAGTTATGCAGAGTATAAATTTTTAAAGTTTTCTTGTTTGAAATTGATGCTGGAACAAAAAATTAAATACCCACATACATACATATAAATATATTACTCATTAAAATATTATTGTAGGGATTATGTATGGTAGCAAATTACTGAATGAAAACGGTGCTAAATCCAAATTAATATTATTTCTATAAATTGTTTAAGAGCTTTGACGGATGTTCTTGGAAGATATCTTTATTTATCTTACATTTTTTACTAGTATCCTCATTACAAAGTTTTATTAGAGATCTTATTTCAACTGTATTTATTTAGCTTTCTTGCGTCTTCTGCCCCGTCCAAGTATTTCTTGCACATGTCAAGATTGGCCCTACTTACCTACTTACTAAAATTGCATTGATGAATAACAATCAATTTTGCTACGTTTGATGAGGAATCATTTGTTGCCAGCATCGTCGATTGATTGATCGATTGTTTGATCACACTACTATGACATTCACAAAACCAGAATATAAAAGAATTATAAAATAATCATAAAAAAATCTTGCATTTCCCATAGTATGCCGTATCAAATTAACATGGTACAATGATTCAAAATTGGATTATATTTTTTGTCCTGATTAGTCATTTGTATCTGGTTTAAGTCTCCTGGGTAAATTGTGATTTTACAACTATGTATTCGATACCCTTCAATCTTGAAACTCTTGGCAAATGTGACAAAATAAATTCAACGTTGGCACGAAGCCCAAAATTGTTTTCAGATTCATTATATTTGAATACGGTAATTTGCCAATTATTGATATATGCCCGCAGTAGGCTGAAGAAATTTACTGTTACGGAATCACGAATGATTCTTTATCTTTGGAATTTTTTGGGACTGTAATAAAAATGGAACTTATACGTATTGTAATTTAGATGTATTAAATTATCGTTGTCGATAGTATCATGTTGGAATTTTGCCAATTATATTAATTTCCAGATATTTTTTCAAGACTCTTTTTAGAAATATTTTTGTGGCTGTTATTTATTGTTTAGTTTCAACAATATGAATACATACTTACTATCATGTCAGTGCCATACATTCCTATCTGTATATATATTTTTATACATTATACAAATTTTGAAAAATATAGATATTATTGTATTCACAAGACGTAATGCTTGTTCTGAGGTAGTACTCTTGAAAAAAATATTTTTATTTTATTGGGGGTATACACAGATGAACAGGTTACATTCATTAAAATATATATGCTAAGTGGTACAATCTATAGCTAGGCCTGCCATCCAATTATGTATATACACTGTTAGTTATATTCAACTCAACAGAAGAGAAAGAATGCAAAGAAATAATGACTAGGAGATGGTTAAGGATAGTGGGATTGGAAAGTGACTGGGAATGTCATAGGATAACTAAAAGAGGGAGAGCAAATTAAGTTGTACTGTATTCATACAATAAAAGAAAACAAAACATTTATCTATTTAGTTAGTTGAAGGTTTTATAAATTGGTGATTATTTTCATTTTGTATTTTTATGTAAGGTTTACATAGTCAATATATCAAAACAACTAATGAAATAATATAGTATTGTGAGGTTATGTATGAGTCATATATGGCTTCCAGATATTATATGTTCAATGCCTTAAGAAGCCACTTTTTCAATTCATCATTGCATGAAATTGATGGGTCAAAAGAAGTGTTAGTGAGACTAATTATTAATCCATATTGCAGGTGTCACAGTGGTATGATCTGGTGGTGTTCACAGCCTCTATGGAGATATATGGTGCTGCAGTCGCCGACAAACTTGACAATGGTAGGGGGGTACTCAAACAGCGATATTACAGGTAACACATGTAGACATTTTGAACAATGTACAAATATTTGTAGTGATTTTAAGACAGCTCACACATAATGAATATTTTTATTGAGTTCATTTTGAAATTTTTTGAAAGAATCCATGCATTTGATGTGGTCTCTCCAGAAGTGTCTTCTACTACGTCCCTATCTTGTTCTTGACTTCTTCTTCTTCAGCTAGGACTATGTCCTGTAGTTCTCGGCACCTGTTCCTGGGAGGAGGACGTCCAGCTGTCCCTCCATCGTTTGGGTGGTCTTCCTGGAGGTCTGCTACCTGTAGGATGTTCATCAGCTGATATCCTCACTACTCGGTCTGAGCTTGCTCTCCCCACGTGGTCTCTCCAGAAACGTCTTCTTGTTCTACCCCATCGTACCACGTCCTCAACATCACAAATTTTCCTTATTTCGGAGCTCCTCATTTGATCACGGAGGGTTACTCCTGCGATGGGCCGTAGAGTCTTCATCTCCGTGGTTCTAAGGAGACTTTTTTTTTTTGTTCTTGACACTACATATAAACCTGATTGTCTCATTTCTAATGCGTTCCTTGAGGGTTCTTCCTGCAATGGAGCGTAAGGTCTTCATTTCAGCCACTCTAAGACAGCTTTTTGCTCTGTTTGAGTCGCTTCTTACTTCTATCCCATATGTCGTAATGGGGCAGACACATGCCTTGTATATTCTGACTTTGCTGGTGGTAAGCATGGGTTTGTTTCTCCATACAGTATTTAGTAAGCAACCAGCTATGGCTATTAGGTATTTGAATTTCGTTATACAAGCCGTTGCTGGTGGATATCTCTACACCTAGGGATGTGAATTGCATGACCTGCTTAATAGGGTTGTTTTTAATTACTAGATTGCATCTAAGCGGCTCTTTTGATATTGTAAGGGCACTTCATTTTGTTTACAGATATCGTCATATTGTATTTCTCAGATGCAAGATGAAATTTACAAAGAATTCTATGTAGGTCATCTTCATTTTCTGTTAATATTGTAGCATCGTCAGCATAACACACTATGTTTACAATCTTATTTCCCATTCTAATTCCTAAACTCAAGTATGTCCGTTTTTGTATTACTTTGTCCATTATGTAATTAAAAAGGAAAGGCCTGAGACTGTCTCCTTGTCTGATAGCAGTTGTTGTGTGTATCTCTCTTGTGAGATCCCCATTAACTTTAAGACATTTAAAAAAAATAGTACATTGGTGGGCCTACTACCATTCTTCTGAATGTGCCATATTAGGCTTATCACTTGAGCAAAGGCTACCCACTCCTGCACCATCCGGAACAACTTCTCCACACTCCAGTCTGCTCTCTGATGTTTCACACCCAATAAGGTACGTCCCTGGTAAGGTTGGTTGGGCATTTTGACGTATGATTGTTACCCGAAATTGTTGGTTATATTTGGCGAAATAAAAACTAAGTATACATATAATTAACAGAGTATTTTATTTTATTACAATCGCGTGTCGCGTCGGTATACGGTTGACAGTTACTTTTAAAAGCATAGATATATATGAAACACAGATTATGGACAATACAAATAATATCTAAGTATTATAGTTAATAATGGCGCCAATTTCAAATCACATTTCAACACTCCCACCAAATTGGCACCATCATAATACTAGTGAAAGACACAAAAAAATATATATGTATCAATCAATTGTAGTTACAAAGATTGAGCTAAATTCCTATCTATTACTCCCAACATTGACCTTAACTTCTGATAACGCTCCCTCGTCAGTGGTTTAGTTAGTATGTCAGCTATTTGCTTTTCAGTTGATACATACTCTAGTGTGAAAAGGTTTTCATTGAATTTCTCCCTTATAAACTTGTATCTTATGTCAATGTGCTTGGTGGTCTTATGGTTATTGGAGTTCTTGATATATTTGATTGTACTTTGATTGTCAATGTGTAGACTGTAGGTCAATTTTTCATTGTCAATGACTATGTCATTTAATAATTGTTTTAACCAAAGTAATTCTTTGGTGGCTGCACACGCTGCCATAAATTCAGCTTCCATAGTGGATAAAGCAACGGTTCTTTGCTGTTGGCTGCTCTATGTTATGGCTGCGTTCATTGTCATTGCAACATAGCCACTGGTTGAACGTCTACTATCCAAGTCACCTGCATAATCTGAATCTGAGAATATATTAAATGTCATGTTGGTAGTAGTATCATAATAAAGACCAAAGCTGGTGGTATCCTTTAGATATCGTATAACTCTCTTTGCCGCAATCCAATGTGTCTGACTATAATTGTTTAGGTATCTACTGAGTGCACTAACGGCGAACATGATGTCTGGACGGCTTACAATGGCTAAGTACATTAATGAGCCTACTATCTCCCTATATGGAGTGTTGTCATCAAGCGGTTCTCCTTTCTGAAGCACAGAGTGTGGATCTGCTGGGATACATAAACTCTTTGCATTTTCTAAATTCCATTTTGTTACCAATTGTCTGACATATTTTTCCTGATGAAGAAAGATCGCATTTTTGTAACGGAATCTGTCTATTTGAATACCAACATAACTATTGACCTCTGTGTGTAGCGTTGTCTTGAAATTAATTGTCAAGTCACGTATAATATAGTTGATGGTGTCGATGCTCTGTCATATTAGTAGTCCATCATCCACATACAGCAGCAAGTATATTTTGATATTCCCAATAAGACTTGTGTGTAAGCACTGATCGGCATCACTGGCTACAAACCTATGTTTCTTCAGAAATATGGTAAACTTGTCGTTCCAACACCTCGATGATTGTTTGAGGCCATATATAGATTTCTTCAATTTACATACTAAGCTAGCATTATCTTGGTCGAGTCCCTCGGGTACTTGCATGTATATATCTTCCTGTAGTTCACCATATAAGAAAGCAGTTTTAATATCGAATTGATACATCTCCAGATTGTTCATAGCTGCATATGAAAGTAAGAGGCGAATTGTATCATATCTGACAGTTGGTGCAAAGGTTTCTTTATAATCAATTCCTTCTATCTGTGAGTATCCTTTGGCACATAGTCTTGCCTTATATTTAACTTCTTTGTCCATGTCTTTAAGTTTAAATACCCATTTACATCCAATAACATTTACATCAGCAGGTTTGGGTACCAACTGCCATGTATTATTTTCTTCGTGAGCTTTTAATTCCTCTTTGATGGCAAGATTCCAGTCGGTAGACTCGTCACAGTTGATGGCCTGCTTATATGTTTCCGGTATAGATTGAACTATATTTGCTTCATACCTTTTTGGTTTGTTCAATGTATCTCTTACTCTTAGCGTCATTTTTCCAAATTGTGCTTCTACGCCTGATTCAGAATTAGCACTAGATTCTGGCATTGGTACAGGATTATCATTATCTTGCACCATATGGGGAATATTGTCTTCCATGAAGTTTTCAAATTCATTGTTGTCATAAACTTGAAGAACATCATCTTGTTGAATTGAGTTATCTTCAACTACGTTATTGTTCTCACAGCTTGGGAATTCTATGAGTTGGTAATCGGAATCTTTTATCTCGATGGGCATTTCTTCTTCAGTGAATATTACATCTCTTGATATAGTTATTTGTCTGGTGGTCATGTTGTACAACCTGTAGTTACTGGAGTTCGATTCATATCCTATAAATAATAGCTTTTCACTTTTGCTATCAAATTTCTTTCTTCTTTCTTTAGGAATATGCATGTAGCATACTGTCCCAAAGGTTCTGAGATGTGAGAGATCAGGTTTGGTTCTAGTCCATTTTTCATAGGGTGTCACCTCCTTCTTTGATGATGTTCTATTAAGAACATACACTGCAGCGTTTATTGCTTCAGCCCACAAGTATTTTGGCAAGTTTTTGGCGTATATCATTGATCGAGCACTTTCTACTATGGTGCGGTTGGAGCGCTCACTCACACCGTTTTGTTGCGGAGTGTAAGGAGCTGTGGTTTGTAACTGTATTCCACGTTGGGCTGCAAATTCTCTAAAGAGACCATTGCAGAATTCTGAGCCATTGTCCGTGTGAAGTATTTTAACTCTAATGTTGTACTTATTTTGAATTAAGTGGACATAATTTTTGAACGCTTCCAGTGCGTCACACTTTTGCTTCAAGAATGTAACTACTCTAAAATTGGAGTAGCCGTCTGTGAATGTGATGAAATATTTGCTCCCACTAATTGATGGTGTTTCTATGGGGCCACACAGGTCACTATATATGATATCTCCATTCTCGTGGCTCACCGGTAATGTACCTTTCAGAGGTAGGCGATGTTGTTTCCCTTTCACACATGCTTCACAAAAGAAATCATCATAGTTATTGATTTTTATGCCTTTTATCAGGTTATTTTCAATCATGTGTTTTATGGTGTTTATGTTTGTGTGTCCCATTCTTTCGTGCAACTTCTTCAAGCTCAATGAAGTTACTGTGTTGCATTCACTTTGGTTCACTTCTGTTTTTATGAGCATGGAATACAAATTATTTTGGGACCTTTTTCCACATGCCACCAATGAACCATTATCATAGATCATGGCATTTTCGCCCTTTTTAATGATTGTCATGTTTTTTTTTTGTTAGGACACCTTCTGCAAACAGATTTTTCTTCAAACCAGGTATATACCACACATCCGACATGGTCGAATTTGACCACTGACCTTTAACGAGTACCTTGATGTTAACTTTTCCAGTTCCTTTTACCACAAGTTCGGCGTTATTTCCCAAATTAACCGAAAAGTGTGTGCATTCTTTGAGGTCTTGGAAGAAATCTCTTCTATAAGTCATATGAGCTGAAGCTCCACTATCCAGGATCCATACATCAGAAGGATCAGTTGGCAATTTCATATCTTCTACATTAAATGCTGAACCACTGTTGAAGAAACTGTTGTTGCCGTCCCTCTTATTTGGCATATTACAATTCCTGGCCATATGGCCAAGTTTGTTACAGTTGTAACATCTAATAATTGCTTTCCTTTTGTTTCTGACAGTTGACAACGCAGTAGCATTAGGCTGATGATCCTTTTCATTATTTGTCTCTTCATCGAGTAACCTGGCTGTCAAATTGTCGATGGTTTGCCTCCCTTCGTCTAGTGACAGCCATGCTTGTCTCAAAGATTTGTAATTTTCTGGCAAGTTGTTTAAGATTTTTGTAATGATGGCAGTGTCACTGATTGATTCGCCCGCTTCTCGCAATTGACGAGCTATGGTTTCTATTTTAGATATGTGACTGCTCATCGACGCGTCGGTTGTAATTTTGTAATTGGAAAATTGTTCATAAAGGAGCATTTTATTTAACTCTCCCTTTCTGTCGTAGATTGTGTCTAATTTTTCTATTATAGATTTCGCTGATGAACAATTCTCAATTAGCGAAATTGTCTCCAAGTCTAGCGCCGATGATATGAGGAACATCGCTTTGGCGTCCGTCGTCGATTTTTCTTCGACTTCCGCAGCTGTCAACGCCGTCGTATTATACACAACATTGTATAATCCATTAGCCTTCAAAGCACAGTTGAGTTGAAATCTCCACTGTCTGTAATTGCTGCCAGCAAACTTTGGCAATACGCTGAAGTTGATGCTCATTGTCGGAGTTCGAAAACACGTGGATATCTGACGAAGAATAAAAAAACGTGATGTCGGCGAACTTTATAATAAACACAACTTTACTGAGGCTTTATTAACTCTGCACGCGACTTCCTGGGCCCATAACCTGTTGGTTATATTTGGCGAAATAAAAACTAAGTATACATATAATTAACAGAGTATTTTATTTTATTACAATCGCGTGTCGCGTCGGTATACGGTTGACAGTTACTTTTAAAAGCATAGATATATATGAAACACAGATTATGGACAATACAAATAATATCTAAGTATTATAGTTAATAATGGCGCCAATTTCAAATCACATTTCAACAGAAATCGGGTAACTACAACACTAAAATTCAATCACATTACCCCCAGTAGTATTCAGTAACTATTGGAACTAAATTAGGAACGTTCTTAAATTGCAGATTTTAGATTTACGGTCTTATTTCAGCGTTATAAAATATCAACTTGAACTAAATGGAATAGGAACGTACCTATTTTGGCTGGAACGTTCTTAAAAAACTACTGAATCATACGTTTTATGAATAATTATGAAATTTTCATCATTTTCATCACTATTCAAAATGCGTCTAATTCAGTAACTTTTTAAGAACGTTCCGGCCAATATAGATACGTTCCTATTCCATTTATTCAAGGTTGATATCTTATAACGCTGAAATAAGACCATAAATCTAAAATCTACAATTTTAGAACGTTCCTATTTTAGTTACAATAGTTACTGAATAGGGGGTAATGTTGCAATTTAAATGACGTACATACACAAACTACTAACTGATTAACAAAACAAAATAAAACATATAGGTACGCACATGAATACAACCTGTACAAATCCACATTGGACATCTTCAAGTGGTTTTATTTGACAGCGGAACTCTTCCCTTTCCCCATTCTTCATGTCTATTCTCTTCCTCTTCAAGGCAGCGATTTTATATATAGATACGCATACGATATAATTGTTTCACTTGCATAGTTATTTTGAAATTATATACCTACCTATGTTTAATAGATGGATACAGTAATTGGCGTTGTAAATCATATTTTGTTTAATTAATTCCAGTTTGTTGACTGAGAGTTCGTGATGGAATTCCATTATAACAAAATATTACTACTCAAAATAAGTAAAAACAATTATTTAACTTTTTTCCACTCCATTCTGTAGATGCTCTTTGAGCGAAACGCGTCAGTGGTCAAACTAATTTATCATGTGGAAAAAAGTTAAATAATTGTTTTTACTTATTTTGAGTAATAATATTTTGTCATATTTTGTTGTTTTTTTATTGTAAATTATTTTATAGCTGTTGTATCCAATAAAATAAATAAATAAAAAAAATAATATGTCTGCCTATCTTGAAATTAAATTGCCATTAGATAATATCTTCAAATACAACAGTATGTGATTTTATTTTTTTACTTTCTATCTGTTCAATGACCAGGTGCAAGTTTATTATAGTTTCTTAACTAATATGAATTTCAAACATTTTATGAAAAAAATTAAATGCATGCATTAAGGTTCACATATACATATGTATGATAATGTGTTTCAGACAACACTGCACACCAGAATTGGGTACATATACCAAGGACTTGTCCTCTATTTGTAAGGACCTAAACAGAATATTCATCTTGGATAATTCACCGGGAGCATACAGGGGATACCCTGGTATGTAATCTATTTATTTATTAGCATACAAACATTCTGTATGGATTAGTATATCATAATATTAATTTATAATGTGCCAGAAGAAAATGTCTTCCCCAGAGTTAGTTATCTTATTTATTTCATAATCATTTGTTCAGAAACCGAATATATCAATAAATGTATGCAATTGTTGTGTTGACCACTCTTATGAAACATATGTGTTTGTTCTTTCAGGTTTTAGTATTCTTATACCTTTTTCTATCTACAATGTTGTTTTATTTTAAATTGGTCTATTTACTGGGACACCAATCTTCATGTTTGTGTGTATTTTTACCCTTCATCCCAATAATGTCAGTTCTTCATATACTGACCAAAGATGCATCATTTTTCGTTGACTTTTACGGCACATGTTTCATGGAATTCGGTTAACACTTGAGACACGAAACTCTAATTCAATAGCAATTTTCAGTGCTTAATTATAAAATACTACTTGACGCCAAAAATATATTTTTCTTTTATTATAATGAGGTGAGTTATTTCACACTTATCGTCATGCCATAGTAACGATACCGGATCTGACATTTAGTGGAAAATGGTTTTATTGCAAAAAATTAGTTACATGCATATTATCTAGCTATTGTAAAAATAAAAAATATATAACTTCATAATATTTTTTTCTATTTTACAAAATAACAATGTTGATCTGTACTGAGTCCATTTAGTAATAGCGTATGTTAAAATCCGACATTGATCTGTGCACAGCGTAATTCTGATGTGAAATCATAATTATGTTGTGTGCGTATCTACCACTTCCATCAATGTTGTAGGGATTCGTTATAATAATTTAATGACAAAACATTCAATGTCTTTATGAATTATGCAATTCAATGGCCCTGAGTCAAATTGAAAACGCTGTTCGTTATCGCCAAGCGCTATTTTTTTTTTGTATGTAATTTGACGTTTGTTGTAGAAATTTTTTCTACAATAACAAACAACAAACGTCAAATCCCATACAAAAAAAATTAGCGGGCGATTACGAACAGCGTTTTCAATTTGACTTGGGGGCAATGTCGGTTATGGCAGTTACAACAATGTTATTAAAACCTTTGATTGTATAATATATTTAAAATGGATTTATTTAATGACATTTTTTAATCTGATAATCAATTGAGTGAATGTAGAAATAAAAATAATTTTAAAAAATGCAAATTTATTTTCTCTTTAACCATCATATTGGACAATATTTACTGGAAAACTAATATTTCTAAACGCTGTACGTGGCAGATCTGTCTGTGTTATAATATGGAATGTAAAAGGCAATATTTGTCGGATCAGTTACTTCCGACATTGCAGTTTGATGAAAGTTCAATTAATAACAGGGATGTGCAATATCATAAACCGAGTAAATTTTCATAAAATTCTTAAATAAAATTTCAACAATAACAATTGGAATGCAATGTGTGCAAAATTTCAGAAAATATCCTTTAAAAATGTAAATTTTACAAGGAAAATAACTAATTAGTATATTTTTTCTTCATTTCGCTCTCCTGTAATTGGACATTGTTACTAGGGCATGGTGTTCTATTCTATTTAGTCAGTCTATTTCATTTAGTAAAAGAAAATTGTGGCTTTAAAATCTCAGGCAGTGGCACGGGATTCCGGATGCGGATTCACTAAATATGTTGCGCAAAATAATAATAATGAATACTTCCTTGCACCCTGCGCAAGTGGTGAGTTTATTGCTAACTAACCAGTGCTTCCAGCCCAGAGAAGCAATATTTGCGAATAAATTTAAATGAATTTCTCCTCAGCTGGGAATCGAACCCAGGACGCCCGCACAGAAACCGAACGACTTACCAGTTGTGCCACGGCGGTCAGCATTATAGACAGGAAGAAGTGTACAGAAAGTGCAGATTCAACATTATGACAAATACCTATTTCACAATACATTTGCTATTTTTATTGCTATTTTGCTATTAAGTTGTAATGTTGTGTATGTAAACATGTTTGTTGAAATGTGCATTGCAGATAATGCTATACCCATAAAATCGTGGTTCTCTGACCCGATGGACATGGCTCTGCTGAACTTGCTTCCAATGTTGGATGCGCTACGCTTCACTCACGATGTGCGTTCCGTGCTAAGTCGCAACCTTCACTTACACAGGCTGTGTTAGCACAATATCCCCAGCGGTAAATATCATATTAACTTTCTAACAACATTAAAATAATTTAACCTAAGTTTATAAACTTATTAATTTAAAAGAAACATATTAGTTGTGTCTAATGCTAGACTTATAACATTTTTAAACAAATATTGTATTTTATTTTATTTATACATCTTCTTGTACATAATATAAACAAATACAATTGTACACTGGCGGGCTTATTGCCATTAGGCAATTTCTTCCAACCAACCAGACTTTGTATCAACTTTTCATAGTTGTTTTTTAATGTCAATTCAAAGTTGGTTGGATTTATAGTTTAAGCTGTGTGATTCTGAAAGTTAAGAATTCACTATACATTACACATCATTCATACAAAAATATTAAAATGAGACATGTCCCCTAGTTGAGGATTGTGATTAAAAATGTTATCAAAATCACTACAGCGGTGATAGCCATGTCTTGATCGTGTCTCCACATTTCCGACGTTCCTGCGAAGTTGGAAGTATTAGAAAACACATTCTGTTTTCATTGGAATATTTTTAAAATTATAACTTCAAAAAAAGTTTTAAAAATTCAAAATTAAACAGTTTTTGTTTTGAAAAATGAGATAATCTTTTTAACTATCATTATTTTGGAGGCCACCAATAAAGTAGCATTTTGCATTGCTGCAGATTTCTGTAGTGTGTGACTTCATGGACTGCCTACACATCAAACATTTGTATGGACTGCGCATCATTCTGCGTTTTATTGTTTTTACGCACATTTAAAATTGCATCCAGACGTATTAGAAAAAGAAAGCTTATTGTATTACGTAGTAATACTTATTTTTGTGACAGTTGGAATTCTATGCCGAAAACTGGTGTAGATTCAAAATATGTGTTTCCTCCTCCAAAATTAATCAAAAATATTAAACATATAATAACTGTACAAGGTGGGCCAAAAGAAGTCATCCGATGTTGTTTGGCTCTCATTTTTTTTTCTAAATGAAAAACTTGGATTCTGTTTTTTGATTATGTTTATTTGAACAATGGTAAAAATAATCAAAAACCAGAATCGAAGTTTTTTATTTAGAAAAAAAATGAGAGCCAAGCAGCATCGGATGACTTATTTTGACCCGGGTGACTTCTTTTGGCCCACCTTGTACATACTTTGCAGCTTTATATCTTCGTATTTCATTACTTAAAAAATTTGAATTATTGGCATTAAATAATGCTACCATCATGGCATTGACTTTTGACAAGTTATCAGACTGTCCTTACTGAGTCATGTTTAAAATTATGTAATGAATTATAATTTTCAATACACCAACACAAAATCGCTGAATAATTCTGTTATTAACGAAATATGCGTCGTATAAAATACTGCGTGTAAAGTACCGTGTCTGTATACAAAACTGTATGAAGCAGTTGAGCGAAAATTACCGTTTGCGAACTACGGACGGTATGGCATCATATTTACTGTGACCAACTATGGGACGTTTAAAATTTAAATTAGTCCCAAAGGTTTTTAAAAATAAAATTATTAATGAAATTATTTATTTTGAGTATTGTCAAAAGTAGCCTATTTTACTTCACACATAGTTGGGTTTTTGTTTAATGTACTACTATTTCAAAAATAAAATAATTTCAAAGGGTTTTTAATTTTCAGTGGGACACAAGAGGTGAACGGGAGTTTGCCACAGTATCTTGCACCTCCGTGGGACGTGCGCAACGGACGCCCCAACTTAGCAAATTTATGGAGATCACCGCTCTTCATATCATAAAACCAGGATCTCTTATCGTTAATATTTTGTTTATTTGTCGGTTTGGTGCGGAAACACAAAGTGATTTTGCTCCAACACCATGCAACAGAGGAGTGTGTGAGATATATATGTATATATATATATATATATATATATATATATATAATATGTATATTATATAATACAAAATGACATATTACTACTACTGTTTTAGCATATTTAATTGTGTGAGTATCATTGTCAGTCACGAGCGATAGTATTATGTTCGTACTGCGTATGTACAATAGTCCGGTATTGTAATTATTATATGGATAAAATGTCAGTATCAACGTTCACGTAGCGTCATCATATCTTTTTTTTTTTTTCATTTTATTTTTATGTGTTGTGTTAACTTTCAATTGCATTATTTTTATTTAATAATCCCATTCACTCAAACCCTGTTTATTTGTAATTTTATCGAATCAGTAAATTATTTTTAATCATATTAATGCTTGAAAAGTGAGTGACTAATGCAAAGTGAGATTAATATTAATGTAGGTCGAAAATGAGTCCTGAATTTTTGGCTCTAAGATACAATTTAGTTTTAAATAATGTTCAGCTTCACAAATTTTAGGGGGTAAATTATTTCACTATTTTTATTGATACCATCCAATTCTTTTGAAGAATCAGTCCTCTGTGATCCAGACAAATCTCAATATAAGAATCTAGGATGGGGCAAGTCTGATCCAACCGGCAAAATCAAAACCCATATCATGGATATAATAAATTATCTTTTGGTGTACTTTAATATCTTAAAATATGACAGAACTCCATAAGATTATTATATCCACGATTTGGGATATTGTGAGGGTTTTGATTCCACCGTTTGACAAGACTTGCCCCCCCTGATTGCGCATTTTTTTTAGTGTAGTGCGGAGCCAAATCCTAGAACTCACCTTCGGTAATATTATCTTTCCTGTTTCTGTGTGTACTTAACCTATCAGGATATCTGAAATGCTGTGAATCTGTGAATGAATGTCCTTATTATTTTTTGTATATGTATTTTATTTTGATTAAATTTTAATTTGATTTTACTATTCTTCACAATATCTTTATTACAATAAATTAATTGATGGCGTACGATTAACTTTTATTTCAGGCAGATTATTACATGCACAAGAATATTGATAGTATATTTCAAATCAGTACAAAATGGGTATAGTTTTAGGTTTGTTAGTGAGTCACGAATTTCAAATACTCAGGGTTTGATTTATTTCTGTAGATATGTAATTTTAGATTCTGATATTCTTAGACTAGTCGTTTTCCCTATTATAAAATAGAAAAAAAAAAATTTACGTGATATTTTAAAAATTATTTCACTCTATTATGATTTCGATCTGATGTAGAGTTTTTATTGAACACTTTATATAATTCAGTCTTTTAACACTCTAAGATTTTAAATGTGTTCCTCTGATATGAGGTAAATTATTATTTTTGATATTTTTCGTTTTACGTATTTATTTTTTTAAGAACACTATCTATTTTGTCAACTTTTTTTTACATTAATTAATTATGTTGGAATTCAGTTATCACAATATATTTTTCAGTTGATAATGAGAAAGTTAAGAAATAGCGATAATTCAATGTGTTGCAATTAGATTCCAATGGTTAAAAACATACTTATTATGTAAACATACATATGTAAAATATACATTAACTAAATGCACTCTCGACTTTGTACATTCTATTCTTGTACAGTGGTTATTTCCTTTTTCTAGTTAATATCTAATTTTTAAAGAAACACTGAAAAGAATCACCTGAATGTTTAACACTTAAATTTATTTCATGATCTTCTATTCAAAATATCAGAAAGGGTTTTTATACAATTTTATGAATTGAAAAATATATTTTAGTGAACAGGGGGGTTACCCATGACACATTCTTAATACTTTGTTACCTTGTCTTAATCTTAATAATGTATAAACCAACACTCAAATCATAATGTAATTTTAATCTTTATGTACGTTGAATCATAAAAAATGTTAAGATCAAAGTTTAGTATGTAATTGTCATTATTTTTTGTATAAATTAACACAATTGATTAATTTTAACCTCAAAGATTTGTTGATTCTGAACCTGGTCTTAACTTAATCAACTCCATGAGTAGCCCCGTTGCTTATAATGCTGCTGCTGCTAAATCTGTATGTTTGTATTATCTTCTAACTGTGGGATCACATCATCGCATTCAACTTCAATATTTTTATTTTGTATTTTTTATATAGACAAATAATTTTAAACTAGGATAACTTTAATTTCTTTCAAGTTCATTGTGCAATACAATATCATAAATTTTTATGTTGAAGACTGTCCCCAGTCTATCGAATTTTCAGCATTACAAAATAGAATGTCATAATATTGTTAATAATGTTTTATTACTTTTGGGGCAGCTATGTCAAATATTAATTCAATGCTCACCCGGTAACAAGTTTTCACATATCGGAGACTAATGATGTCGATTGTCTCCACAAATCTAACTACTGTACCTAAGTAGTAAGTCATTTGACTTGTGTACTGAAATCACACCGTATCGGTAACTGAGCTTGAGAATCATTTCTGAAATACTTGTATAGCCACGAAGGAAGACATGTCAGTTTGATATTCATTATTGCATTGTTGTTAAACATTATATAATAAATTAACTGTTTATTTATGGTACTAACATGTATATTTGTATATGAAAAAATTACCTTTGGCTAACTGCCTTGTACAATCAAAGACAGTTTTTAATCCAGAATGTGGTGTATCGTGCATTATTTGTTATTTTTCTATGAAGAAACCCTATAAAGAGACACGTACATTTCTTAAGTCGTTATTTTTCAATCTTTTTTTATTGGCCCGGTTTCTTTACATCACCGAAATATAAGACTCTACGTTAGTCCTTGATTTCCCGGTTTCTATTGTAGAAACATGTATTCTTGTTAATATTATAATGAAATAACATCACACAAGAATACACATGGCATTGCATGGAATTTTATTTTTATTGATTTTTGAAAGCGATAGTATTTATAAATTTAATTATAAATTTCAAATTGGCATATTCATATCTATTTGTTTCGATTGTGAGTGAATTTGTATAACATAACACATTCATTTCAATGTATCTAATTTACACAATATGGATTACTTTAATCTACAAATAAAGGCGATACTTGATAATGTATGTAGATGTGTTGATATATTATGTACTTTATTTTATTGCAAATCTACGCTTATTTGTAGTTACTACAAAATGTATGTTATTATTTATATTTTATGCAGTTTATAATACTTTGTTTTAGAAAGTGATCAAAATTATCACTATCAAGTTAGCTTTTAAAATCACAACATTGTATCCCTTGAAGCATATTTTTTTGGGCTTTCTTGTTATTTAATTAATTTAAAATTAGCAGGAAATAAGGTATATAGGGCTTCCCTTCATATTTTCATTTAAATAAAACATAATGTCCCCAACCTTTATTTATAACAGAAATTTCAACACAGTAGAGGACAAGATAAGTGCAGTGAAAATGCAGTAGTAAAAAAATATAATATGACAATCTTTACAAGACTGTGAGATTGAAAATATAATATGACAATCTTTACAAGACTGTGAGATTGAAAATAATATTGCAGTAAATACAAAGGAATGAATTGTATAAATATGACAAAATAAAAAGTAATAAGTCAGCTATAAAAAAGGAAAGATGAAAACGTTAATTTCAGTGATCCGATACATAATAATAATAATAAACACTTCCTTGCACCGTGCGCAAGTGGCGAGTTTATTGCCGTATGACAATTTATTCCAACTAACCAGTGTTTCCAGCCCAGAGAAGCAATATTTGCGTGAGAAATGAATTTAAATTAATTTCTCCTCTGCTGGGAATCGAACCCAGGACATCCGCACAGAAACCGAACGCCTTACCAACTGTGCCACAACGGTAAATGAAGCAAAATAGATATTTTAAAGATAATCTAGGATATAGATAATCTGAATAAATCTAGGTTCGACCCATTTTATTTACCCATAGCACAAACATTTTCTCATAAATTGTGAGGAAGTGTTACGGCATATTTTTTTGTTATGAAGTTGGTAATTTTGATCACTATTGATGTATTTTTGCAGAAAATTACTTTTGAAATATTTTGAGACATTGGAGAATATTTTTTATACTTTTATATTCTACATATTTTTATGTGTATATTTAAATTATTGTTATTACTACTTATAATCTTTCAGATACATACGATTCTAATAATTTGAACTTTTGTGGTCATTGTCTTAGTTGAATAATTATGGGCCGGTATTACAGTCTCAGTTTAAGAGCTAAACTCAAGTTTTACAAAAATATAGCGTATTACAGTGTCCGTTTAGGCCTAATTTTCCCTCAAATACGTCACTAAAACGACAAATATTTAACTCAACGTTTCTGGCGGATTAAGTACTTAACGGTGAGTCAACTGCCATTTCTCGACTCGTTGCTAGGCAACGCGTATAGTTTCAGTGTTCTATCACTAGAGGCGTTAGTTGTATCGACGGTGGCGCCACACAACAAAACAAACTGACAGCCATATTGAAACGAACATGCATTATTTTGATGAAAAAAATTAAATTTACCATGTTGGATAATAAAACAATAGTATTTCAAGTCGTAGCATTTATAGTTGGTATTATTTGAGGTTATTTAAAATTTGACAGATAATAACCACAGAAAAAGTAAAATATGTCTATAATTGAAGATTTAGTAACTGACATGCACTGTAATACGGAAATGGATTCAGTCTCCCCTTAACATTAATCTTGAGTTTAACAAACTGAATGAGTTGAGGGCCGACTGTAATATCGGGCCTATGTTATGAATTCATTTTGTATCTCACACTACAGCAATAAATTATTGTAATGATATTTAAATATACCTACACATAAAACTGTGTGCAAGTCACATAACAAGAGTTTAGTAAATATAAAGTTCAATAGAAAATAATTTTCCTTGAAAGCTGGGAAACCTTGACACCAACAAAACACTTATTCCGTAATGTGTACATTTCATCAAGTTCATTTCATCATTGTAAGTTTTAAAAGTGATTATTTTATTTTGTTTAAGTTTTTGTGTTCAATATAAAATAGAATTCATTCATACCATCACGGCATATCCCACGATGTAGGGTAACCAGCGACAAGTGTGCATTGCCATATAAAATTAAGTACGACACATGTGTATATACCCACACACCAGTTAGGTCTCACCTAAAAAGGCAACATTTAGAATGGATGGTGAACATCATTGCTGAATTATTTGAGGTATATTAAATCGCAATATATTATTTTAATTTCTCAAAGAAAAATTAATAGGCATATTATTTTACTAATCTGACGACACTGGATATGCCGGATATTGATCAATTCATGTATATAAACATTATATTTAGTTGGATGGTGTCAGAGCGGTTAGCGTGCTGGGTTAGTAAATCCAGCGGTTGCGAGATTGAATCCTGCCACGGCCGATTTCGTTCACCTATAGCACAAGCATTTATGCTTAGTTTAGGGAAAGTATGAGGATGTATATGTACTTGTTACAAGGACATATTCATTCATTTCAATAAAATATAAAAAAAGATTATCTCTGTCTGTTTTTACCATTTGTTTGACTTAACTGGTAGAAAGCAGATTCAAAACATGGATTCAATGTCTATGTGAAGTGGAAGAAAAGTACTATCTATGTGTTACTAGACTTTTGTTGATCGGCATTACTTTATTTTTTTTATAATTACATTGTAACACAAGATTCCGGTTGATTGCTGTAATCGAAAGATGCCTATTAAAATTAATCACATTGTATTTGAGAATACTTTGAGAGCGGTGATAGCCCAGCGGTAAGGTCGTCGCCTCACATGCGTGAGGTCGACGGTTCGAATCCGGGCGGGGCACTCACCTCTGGAATTTTAAAAAAAATCTATGTGCGGATTTATATCACTAGCTATGTGTAGCCATGATCCAATTTGTCTTGTTCCCCTTTCTAAGGGTTACGAAGGTCAGATGGCAGTCGCTTCAATGTAATAACCAGACTCGCCAATTCCAGGATCATGGTTAAAGCGTACCCCGATAGAAACGGGACAAAAGCGCTAAGGGGAAAGAAAGAAGAAGAAAGTCTTTGAGAATACTTTGCATGGTGCTAACGGCAATCACCATCAATCAATCTATTGTGTATGTGAATAAATTTTGTTTTTTTTTTAAATGTGTGATATAGTTTTTCTTACAGTCGTAAAGATTGTATTTGTATGTATGAATGTATGTATTTTGAGTCATTATGTAAGAGCTTATAAATTTTAGTTATTATTACAATTTTCTTTCTATATCTGGCTGATGTAAACGTTATCAAACATTTAAAACTTATTAGCACTACAAAACCTTTCTACTTTATTCAATATTTATTGTTATTTTGATGCGAATGTTACCCATTTCACCTATCTTTTGAGAGATATTTTTTATTGAGAAAATTTAACATGCTCTCTAATAATGGCAATGAACAATATATTTGAATGTACTCCTATATTTAAAAAACGTATACATCTTTGATTTAAGTTATAATAATAATAACAGAAAATATTGCATTCAAAGTCGAATAAATATATATATATATATATATATATATATATATATATATATATATATATATATATATATATATATATATATATATATATATATATATATATATATATATATATATATATATATATATATATATATATATATTATTATGTCTCTAATAACAGTTTTATCATTTTTCAGAAAGTTGTCGAATGAAATAATGTTAACCCCTGAATAAATAACAGTTTATTTCAGATATAGGCCGGCCACGCTTGACTTTAGTATGACGTCATCAAAAAACTATGCGACCCGTCGTAAGTCGTATGTTTGTACATGTAATTTGGATGCCAATACGGTGACCATCATTTTGTTTACAATGGACCCAATTTTTTTATTTAACTTTGATCATCTTTCCATTTTCACTTATTACATCATTTAAGACAATAAAGAATGTAATTATTAATTCTTACCTTACTTAACATGTCTGCGTAAGGGCAGCTATAAGGAATTGGGTCCATTCTACGCTTCCGAAGTAGTGCACTACGTAGCCTTTGGGAAGGTTTGCAATCTGATAAATTAATAATATATTTTTTCGATCTTATAATAAGAGAAGGTGAAACACAGAATTCGGTCAAGATTGTTCTATAGTAGGGCTGCTGTGTTAATGGAGGAGTCCGAGAAGCAACTGGTTCGAGTATGTTGAAGGTTTACTGTGATTTGATGTTGCAACTGAGGACTTTACACAATATAAACAATTTTTCAAAAGTAAAACAGGTCATGTTAAACACATCATATTTAATAAATAATAAAATATCAATGACAAATAAATGGTTGTGGTGTGTATGAAACAAATTTCATACATTCTATTTGTTAAAATAATGTTTTTGTTGTTTAAAAATACGCACTAGGACAAATTGTCACCCTATAGACGAAGATTTGAAATATTTCTTTAAAACGTCATTCACATTCACAAACGTCACGTGGTATCTTTGAAATAAGTGTATGATTTATAAAAGACGTACGTTTCAACATTTTATATGGGAGTTTGGTTTTTTCACTGCGACTTACTTTCATCTTCCGTCTTTGTTTTTTTATATACAGAGAATAAGAAATAGATACATTAAAAGCAGAAGTATTTTTGTTCGATCGACATATTTTTGCGATGAGTCATACCAAAGTCA
The DNA here is from genome assembly GCA_963576475.1 of Molanna angustata. Taxonomy (NCBI): domain Eukaryota; kingdom Metazoa; phylum Arthropoda; class Insecta; order Trichoptera; family Molannidae; genus Molanna; species Molanna angustata. Next base: position 22,577,872 of record OY754975.1, read on the forward strand.
AGATTGGCCAGCCTATACCATTATTATTTCTTAATAAATATTCAAAAAAAATTAATATTGGATTTTATTCTTGTGTACACTGACAATACAAACAAAATAATTATTAGCACTGCAAATACTTGTACAAGAATTTGAGCAATTTACTATGTAATTAAATTTAAAAATAAAGAAAATATCTTCTCGTAGAACTAATTTATATTTGAACTAATAATATAAATATATGTATGTAGTTTTTTTAAATAATGTAAAATAATAATCTGAAAAGTACAATGTAACAAAAATTTATATGATAAGGCCTAAGTTCATATTTTTACTATTATTTTTTTAAACTAAATGGTATACATAAAATAATTTTCAGACTGTTATTTCTATTTTTTTCTGAAATAATTTTTTATATTAAAGTATAGGGGGTGTTATGTATAAAACAATATTTCAATTTATTTATGGAAAAGTTAAAGATTACATGTATACCATAATTTATTGACTTGAATGCTGATTATACTCATAATAATTGTCTCCTTATAATTTCTGTTAATGAAAAATATTGATATTGATGATGAAATATTTACAAAACATAAGAATTGCTTCAGATAAAAAATGATTGTTTAATTTGAATTTTTAACCTTTGTTAATTTCAATAATTACATCTTGCTATAATAAGGCAATATTGAGAAGTAAAAATATAACAAGCATAACCAATGAACACATCTAACTCCTAAGCCATAGATTCCAGGTTCCCTTTAAGTAATAGTTTTATAAATGTAAACTGAAACTGAAAACATCTCTGGTACTGCTGAATAATTTTTTCAAAATTATTAACAACAGTTTTACTTCTGTATTCATTTTACTAAACCTTAGCAAATAAATGCTGGTTTTTTCATAAGTATTTTGAAATATTGTAATTCTCACTTTTACGCAACGTCCTACGTAGGCGATTCAAAGCGAACGCGTAGCGGCACGGCGCGAAAATAACAAACAGTCGGTAACTATAGAAGTGTCCTACATTACCAACCGCGAGTAGGGTATGGCGCGGCACGAAGCGAAGTGAACGCAATCAGTTGGTTTGATATTTTCGCACGAATTGGAAGCAGTGCCATAGTTTTCCTTGGTTAAGTATAATGTCAGAAGCACGATTCGCGCGCACGTAGGACAGCCACCGCATCGCTTTGAATTCAAGTGTAACCGCTTTGGATCGCTTCGCAATCGCGTTCGCTTCAAATCGCCTACGTAGGACGTCGCGTTACCTGTACTCTAAAAACAGTACTTTAAAGAATTGAGTGTGGATGATTATACATCCAATTCTGTGTCAGAAGTGTGGCATTATTATAATAATCTTTGTTCAAGTTTGGGAGACCACTGTTTCAACTTGCTACTTTCCATGGCTCTTTGAAGTCTTCACATCCGTATCAATGTACTCTACATAATATACTACTTATTTCATTTAACAAAACAACAGTCGTATCTATTCAATAATTTGTACAAAAGAAATATGTATTTGTATTAATAATAATAATAATAATGTACTCGTTAAATATAATGAACAAATTAATTAATAAATGTATATTGTGAAAAATGAAAGTTGAATATGTAAATTTTGAAAAATCGACAGTTTCATTTTTTAAATCCCAACTGAGAGTTAATGGCAGTATTAGCCGTTATGTACAATTACTTTAGCCTCCGTCTGATATGGTCTCAGATTATTCTGTGGACATTGAAGATTTATATCGATAAATAATAAAAAAAATGAAAGAATTATTTATTCAGTGATTATCAGCTGGTTTTGACTTACTTGAATATGCCTATCTCCTCCTTGGTTTTTATCCCACATGGGGCGGTGGGATCAGCTCTCTTTACTGCCCTTCTCCACTTCTTTCTATCCTGAGCATCGTCCTCAGAGACATTACATGCCCGCATATCCTCTGCCATCAAGCTCTTCCATAGTCTTTTGGGACACCCTTTTGGTCTTTTGCCAGGAACTCGATAGTCCAGTGTAGTGTTACATTATGTTTTCTGGCAGTTTTTATATGCCTAATGATTTAATTTGCAAAGCTTATTTTAACATAGATGAATCTATACGATTTAGATGGGTTGGGCTCATTGCATCAATGAATGATGACCGTATATGGAATGTGTCACAGAAGACACCCGAAAAAAGGTTAGCATTCCCTTATGAATAATATTTTGAAAGGAATAATTAAAAAACATGTCTTGCACAAACACAAGGAAGTTAAGAGTGTTTGTATCACCCAGTTTCTCTACCTGTAGGTATGCACATGATTTCCTATGTCTCAGCATCCTACTCACTCAATCTAGAGATTTTTAATCTTTCCTCTGAAATCATAATTGAGTTTGTGCCTAAAGTTTCATTTTATTTTTGCCATTAGCAATTTTTACCAGTGCATATTTTACTTGTATAACAAATTTTGGTACTAATGAAATTTGAAAAAAATGTGAATCACTGAATCAATTGTTCATATAAATACATTTATGATTTAATTGATGTGTATAATATTATAATAGTTATATTCTCTATATAGATTTTCACGAGTCATTAATTTGGTATCTATAAAAATTATGAGTATATTTTGTTATGTATAAATATTTCTTTGGTTTTCAAATTTTGTAATCATTTCACAACTCACTAAACAATTCTCGTTTTAGAAATGTTAAGTAATGTAAATAATGTATTGTTTGAATACATTATAATATATAAATATAGTGAAATGCATATTTGTCAGGCCACCTACGGCGGGAATTCCTGCACTAGTATTTTTTGTAAATATTTTATATTGTTAAAACATTCTTTGTTGTTTTTTTTTTAGAATTATATGTTGCAAAATTATTTTTGTTTCATTTTTATTGTATCACGTCCTGATTTTTAACTTTTTAAGAACGTTCCTAAAATAGGTGTGTTTGACTTAGTCCAAGTTGATATTATAACACTGAAATAGGAACGTTCTTATTTAAGAACGTTCTTACTCCAAGAAATTCGCGTATTAGTTCAATTCCCTATTCTATAACCACATTTTAGTCAAATCAAATGTCAAAACGTTTCGAATTTTAGTTGACACCTAATTGTAAGTGTACTAGTTATTTTCACAGCAGTCTGGGATATTTTAGTTAAATTAAAAAAATCTGTTGTGTACAGAAACAAATAAAAATGGAATATAAAAACCTAAGAATATTAGTGCAGATCAATTGAAATATTAGGTTAGGCGACATGACATAAATAAAATAAACATGGCCGAACAGTGCACAATATGCATGTGTAGTCTGCGCCATAGACAATTTGAGATCAAATTACTATCTACGGTGCACTAATTTTGTAGATTTTAGTTTTAGGAACATCGTCAGTTATGGAATACGAAATTAATTTCAAATGACCTTAATTTTAGAATGTTCCTATTTTACTTCAAAAAGTTACTGAACTGGACGTAATATCAACATAATCAAAGTATTCCAACTGTCGATTCGTTCATGAGAATTCAATTCTCTTAATGAATCGACATTATTAAGCCAAGATGCGTGTACGAAGGAAAATTTTGTATGGTGTAGTGGACTTTTTACATGCTAATAACACCAACTAGAGGCCTCGCAGCATATATGTTCCCATACATGGATTTACTCAGAATTCGGAGTAGAACATTTTGTGTGAGTTTTGTGTGTGTGTGTTCGCGGCTGTAATAAAGTGGGGACTTTAACGTGACAAAAACCACGGTTGTGAGGACAGACCTGAAAGTGGGGACGTCCTCATAATATTTTTGCAACGCAACAAATATACCAACTGGTGAAATTTCAAAATGTTTAAATTTTCGAAATTCGATGTCCCCATATTCGGTATTTTTGTCACAAAAAGTTAACACATGCTGAAAATGTAGTTCGCGCGTGTAAACACCACGTGGCGCCACCAGTCCGACGAGTATGAATATGCGAAAGTGCAGACCTTCCGTAAAGTCCTCATATTACAGTAAGATCATACTTATTTCTGGAGCGTGTGTTATGGATTCGTAAGAAATAGTTCCTACGTGTAAACGCCAAATTGCGCTACCAGTCTGAGGAGTATGAATATAAGCGAAAACGAGGACCTTATGTCTAGTTTGCATAATTTACGATAAGATCATGCTTATTTCTGGGCCATGTGTTGTGATATCTTCGTGTCGACGAAGATACCCGAATACATCAGTCGGGTGTATTCAATATATTGAATGAGCAGCGCGTGATTCTATTTCCACTTAACTTTTTCTAACTTACATAAATCTGTTACAATAAAAACTAGACAAAGTAGTACCGAAATTACAAACTTGCTTTTGGGCAAAATAATTATAAAAAGTAATGAATAGCGTTGTCTTTCTGTGCATCCTGTATGACGCAAATGAATTACATAGGTATATCCTAGTAAATTGCCCTGTGTTTACATTCCTTTTTTCGCGTCCAATGTTCTTTTTCTCCAATCCTGGTTGCTAGACACATTTCCCTTAACGAAGAGATGCCATATAAACTTTATTCTCTAAATTACACATTATTTTACATTTCATTAAAAATACAATAAATGTAGGACAACTCACACAAGACAACTACCGACCTCTACCGAATATTTACAGTGGCCGCCATATTGAAATTCGCCAGAATGGCACAATGTGATTGGCTAAATCGCACATGACGATTTTGGAACCAATTATTTTTGAACATATTATGGCTTTTTCCGCTTTTTGGAAATAGCAAAAAATAACTGCACCATTTTTTCAACGGGAATATCGGTTCTTGTAAACAAAATATATATTTTTAATTTTATAGAATAGAAGAACTTTAATTGAAAAAAAAGGAGATATAGGAGCAGATATTGGAAACATACAACTCTTGGACAAAATGTTCTATCAATTGTGAAGTTAAGTGAGTAAAAGTGAATTGAAATAGATCACGAGGGCTAAACATACCTTCAAAGTATCTTGAAAGTGTGAGGCCTCCTCACTTTTTGAAGGCGGGATGCCTTCTCACTCCTCCATTCGCATGACCCTCGTGGCTCAGTTGGTTGGATATCTGACTGCTGATCCAAGGGTCCCGGGTTCGATTCCCGGTGGAGACACAGTTTTTAAAAAATTGTGTTTTCAGTCTGGATCTGTGAGACGATTAATATCGTAAGTCTCCAGAATGTGGCAACTTGTTATTGGGTGCGTGTTAAATAATTATTTGACATAGTACCTGTTAGTTGCCCGAGAAGCTATATAAAATAAAATAAAATGACACTTTTCGCGTGACACTTGTCGATGACTCTTGTCGCATAACACTTTTCGCATGACACTTTTCGCATGATACTTGTCGCTCGAGTGTTAAGCCACAAATGGAAAAAGTGCTCTCCCGAAACTTGTAGGATTCATTTTAAAAATAATTCATTATGTGGTATGTAACACGGCATTTGCACGGCAATTATTGAAACGAAATCATGTATTGTCTAAAAAATTCCATCAGATTCATTTATCTTTCTAAAATTATTGATAATACTTTATTGTGGAATTCCTAATTATGTAAGAAAAAATACTTCAGTAAATATATATTTATTTTAAATTTTACGTTGTTTGAGGCACCGATAAGAAATAGTGCTTTTACTCTACTGTATCATTTTCGGGTGTCCCGTAAGATCCGGGTAATCGAAAATACAAAAAGTAAACTACATATCGTAATAACATCTCACATAGTTCAGCAATGACGTTGGCCATCCATTCTGAATTTAGCTTATATAGGTGAGACGAGACTGGGGGGCAAGTCTGGTGCAATCGGCGAAATCAAAACCTTCACGATTACCCATATCATGGATATAATTATTATATGGAGTTCTATAATATCTTTACATGTCATAGAACTCCATATGATAATTATATCCATGATATGGGTAATTGTCTTATTTTGTACTTATTATATAAATACAAATATAATAAGTACAAAATAAGACAATATCCAAAATATCAAAATTCACAGTAAAAAGGTGTGAATTAGTGTGGGTGCAAGTCACAAGTGTTTAGTCACAAGTGTCATGCCACAAGTGTCAAGCCACAAGTGTCAAGAGTCGAGTGTCAAGTTTCAAAAGTCAAATCAAGTATTTCTCATAGTTATTTTTTATTGTGTCATTAAAAGAAAAAAATAACTGTCGAGCCACAAGTGTCAAGCTACAAGTGTCAAGCCACAAGTGTCAAGCTACAAGTGTCAAGCCACAAGTGTCATTCCACAAGTGTCAAGCCACAAGTGTCATGCCATAAATGTCAAGCCATCAGTGTCATGCGATAATTGTCAAGCCACAAGTGTCAATCCACAAGTGTCAAGCAAACGAAACGAAACCGAAACCGCATGACACTTGTCGCGTGACACTTTTCGCGTGACACTTTTCGCGTGACACTTTTCGCATGACACTTTTCTCATGACACTTGTCGCGTGACACTGCCTTCTGCCTTCTTTCACCCAGACGTACGAATAGTTCTTCTCTTTGGCCCATCTTCGAGTAGCGGCGTGTAGGTCTTTGTTGTCCGGAGATAAATGCTCGCAGATGTAGATCGGGTTGACGTTGCTAATATGTAGATTGATTAAGATGCGAGGAATTGAGTTTATTTTTTGGGTTCTTCTTGTTGTATGCTTTGACTGCAGCTAAGAAGCCGTCTCTATACTGTTTGCTTAGGAGTTTGACAACGATATTTTTAGGTTTATTTTTAGACTTATTCTGTTGCGGTTCACGGTGGCATGATATTTTTTTTATTTTTTTTTATTTATTTATTAAAAGAAACACCAACAGAACATAGGAATACACATAAAACATAATATAGATAGTTAGAATCATCATAGTAGTTCCAATGCTCCAATAACAGGTGTTTACAACATAATGTAATAAGTATCACCAACAGAACATAGGAATACACATAAAACATAATATAGATAGTTAGAATCATCATAGTAGTTCCAATGCTCCAATAACAGGTGTTTACAACATAATGTAATAAGTATCACCAACAGAACATAGGAATACACATAAAACATAATATAGATAGTTAGAATCATCATAGTAGTTCCAATGCTCCAATAACAGGTGTTTACAACATAATGTAATAAGTATCACCAACAGAACATAGGAATACACATAAAACATAATATAGATAGTTAGAATCATCATAGTAGTTCCAATGCTCCAATAACAGGTGTTTACAACATAATGTAATAAGTATCACCAACAGAACATAGGAATACACATAAAACATAATATAGATAGTTAGAATCATCATAGTAGTTCCAATGCTCCAATAACAGGTGTTTACAACATAGATTGAATATATTTATATCGTTTAATTGAAAATTAAATATAGGTATATATTACTAAAACGACTAAAACAAACTTTTATAGAAAGGTGAAGCATTGCGCATCGATATTCTAATGTAGTGCATTGTTAAAACACGCTTCAGAGAAGCAATTATTATGGGAAATCATCTCATATTGATTGTTGACTTGCTTGTATCAAACGCTTGAAGGTGCTGAGGCTGTTTGAGAATATGTCGAGGTTCTCAATTTTTGTGTATAAAGAATTATAAGAGCGCATCATTCTACTCAGTGGACTGAAGTGGCCTACATTGTTGTAGTATCTATTTAAACTAAATACTTCCACATTGGCATGGATGTTAATTTTCTCTATAATATTGGTATCGACCATACTATTTAGTATCTTGTAAAGAAATATGAGCTCTGATGTTGCTCTTCTATCTGATAGTCTTTCAATATTAAAGTGCTTTAGACGCTCAGAATAGGACATATCACCGCCAATACCGGCCCTGAAGGAGAGAACTCTTGTAAAGTACCTCTGGACTCACTCTAATTTATTACTATGAATGACGAAATAGGGTGCCCAAATAAATGATTGGTGTTCGAGCAGGCTACGAATCAGTGAGTTGTATAAAAATATTAAACTTTGTGGATTTTTAAACGGTTTAGTCAACCTCAATACAAAACCCAGTCTTCTATAAGACTTAGCGACTATGGTCTCGTAGTGGTATTTAAAGCTAAGCTCCGAGTCGAGAGTTATACCCAGATCTTTAATCGTTGTAACCTTTTTTAACGTAACGTCACCTATTTTATACGCATGGTCTATTTTGTTTTTATTTCTTGTGAAGCTAATAGAAAAACATTTGCTTACATTGAGAGTCATATCGTTTCTAACACACCACGAAAGTAATATGTTGAGATCAGCCTGCAACTTCTGACAGTCACCCATGTTTTTTATACTATTGAAAATTTTCAAATCATCAGCATATACAAGATGATCACACTGCAAGGAAGACGACAGATCATTTATGAAAATTATAAATAAAAGGGAACCCAGAGATGCGAACCCTGCGGTACACCGGAAGAAACAGTAATAGGCACCGAATCAAAACCTCTTACAGACACCACCTGAGACAGACAGGTATGATTCGAACCAGTTCAGCAGTACTCCAGCAATTCCGACAGTATTAAGTTTTTCAATGAGTATTTTGTGGTTGACGCGGTCGAAAGCTTTACTGAAATCGGTATATATGGCATCAGTCTGAATTCTGAGATTAACATTTTGACTGATTGCGTCGACAAACTCTCTTTTTGATATAAATCCGTTCTGACTTCTACAGAGCTGTTGGCTTGTATGATAAAAAACTTGTTCGTAAACAAGCTTCTCAAAAATTTTAGCAAGACAGGGTAAAAGACTAATCGGTCTAGAGTTTGCGACTGCAGATTTGTCACCCGATTTATATATAGGAGTAATTCTTGCAATCTTCCACAGTGCGGGAAAAACGCCCTCGTGCATTGACTTTTGAAAGATGACGAAAACGGGATTAACTAGCTCAGAGGCACACTTTTTTATGAAGACATTTGGGATGTCATCAGCACCGGTCCCTTTGCTCACATCTAAAACGAAGGCCAAGTTAAATTTGATTCGGTAGGATCATCGAAATGTACCGATTTGGTTGAGTCAACGAACGCAGATGAGAAGAATTTAGCGAACATATTGCTTACTCCTCCGGAGCTGGCAGATACGTTCTGATAGGTCATTGTGTGCGGAATTGAATTAGAGACTTTTTTAGATTTCACGTATCCCCAGAAAGCCTTTGAATCTTCAATAGAAGAAATGTATGCGTGGTAACATTCCCTAATACCTCTTTTCACCCTAGAACGTAGCAGAGAAAAACTTACCCTGTCTCTTTCATTACCAAACTTCTTAAATTTCTTATGGAATTTATTTTTTTCTTTTATAGATTTAATCAGAGATGGACTGTACCATTGGGGGTATATATACATGACTTCTGTTTAGCTTTGGGAGTGCATTTATCAATAATCTGCCACACAATGTTGTAGAATATATGTAAAGCATCATCGCAGCTCAGGTCATTGAGAAGCGACCAGTCTACATCAGATAGCTCAGATTTACATGAAATATAATCAGTTTTGTGAAAATTATACCTAATTTGTTCAGAATTATCTTCGAGGTTGTTAGATTTGGCCTTACAAATATCTAGAATTAGAGGTGGATGATAACTGTCTGGCCACACCAATCCATCTGACAGTGACACCTGTATTGGAACATTGGAAAGAACCAGATCTAGAATTCGCGAGCGATTGTTAACCACTCCATTATATTGTTTAAGATTTGTCACAGATAACATTTCCATGAGACTATTTGCTTTAGTGCCCTCACTATGAGCTGCTTGAAGGGCTTGCTCTTCTGTAAGCTCCCAGGAAATTAGTGGTAGATTAAAATCGCCCAAGATTACAAAATCAGCATCATATGGTGCTCTTAAAATAATTTCCCGACACTTCTCTAAGAAGACGTCGAAAAGATCGGGTGTAATATCTGGAGGTAGATAAGCGACGCCCAGGTTGAGAAACCAATTTCGACCAACCCCAACAGAAATCCACAAGTCTTCCACAGTAGAGTTCCACAGTAGAGTTCCACTCTGGTCTCGGTTTAACAATGAAATTCTTCTTAATTGCAATCAAGACACCTCCACCAACAGATATGTTAGCAAAGATGGAAGTAATACGATCTCTTCTAAAAACTAAGTATCTTTTATCAAAGATTTCTTCATCGGCTATTGAGTCATTAAGCCATGTCTCAGTTAGGCATATAATATCGTAGCCGTTGCATAAAATTTCCATATGTATTTCCTGAGTCTTAGTTTTCAGTCCTCTAACATTCTGATAGAAAACCGATAAACCCATTGCGTGTTAACTGAGTGTATAACTATTGTATATTATTTTATGAGGAGAGAAGTATGAAATTATAATCTATTAAGAGAATTTAGGTCTCTGATTTCAATTACTGGGCACTTTTCATTTTTTCTTGTAAGAATTTTGCCGTTGTTGATCCATACAAATTTAATGTCCTTTTCCTTAGCTATCAGTCTAGTTTTAGCATGCAACGATTTGAAGAATGGAGATAAGTGCTCGCTAATAAATATAGGATCTTTACTTTTGTGTCCCAGATGTGACTGATTAAGTTTGTTGGACTCGTTGCTCCTGTTGAAAGCTTTTACAGAAAGCAGAAATTGGTCACGAATCCGAGGATTGGGTAACTCAACCACTACATTTCTCGGCCTACTGGATTCCTTCTGTATGTGTTGAACTCTATGGCAAGCTAACACTTCTTCTGTCTTTACAGCAAAACCAACCACCTGTCCAATTTGTTTGACAGTGTCTATTAGATTCTCGGTCTTGTTTTCAGGGATCTGTTGGATTTCGATATTGTTTCGCCTTTGTCGTTGCTCCATCAGATTCATTCTATGCTCCAACATACGAGTTCTCTCAAGGAGAGCTTCGTTCTCTGCCTTAACTAGTTTCATCTCATTTGATTGATCATTTTATTCATCCTATCGTACTCGGCTGATAGAAACTGAAGGGACTCCTTGATCTCATCAAACTGAGATACTTTTTCCTTGATTACTGAAAGGTCTTTTGTTAGATCTTTCTTTATATAATTGGTGATAGGGTCCAGCATTTCTTTAAGATAATTCTGGATGGCCAGCCATGAAGTATCTTCGGGCATGCTTGATTGCTATAAGTGCATAGCATGAACTCGTATGTTGAATTTTTTTTTGTTAGTTATTTGTGTTTTTTCTAATATTATCTTTTGTATACTTTTATTTACATTTTGAGTTGTTGTTTGTAACAAAAATATAACAATTTAACTGTCACAATCCTTTTCCTTTCCCGTCACAGGCAAACATACATCTTAGTTATATTTAAATTTATGATGTTTAAAATGTTTTATATTTAATATCTGTGGACATATGTAATTGGTCTATTTGTTTTTATTTTATAGTGTATTATTCCATTTTAGTATTTTATTTTAAGACTGTATTTGTCCCTAAATAAATAAATACTTTTCGCGTGACACTTTTCGCATGAAAAGAAAAACTTTTCGCGTGACACATTTCGCGTGACACTTTTCACCTGACACTTTTCGCGTGATACTTTTCGCGTGACACTTTTCGCGTGACACTTTTCGCGTGACACATTTCGCGTGACACTTTTCGCCTGACACTTTTCGCATGAAAAGAAAAGGAAAAAGAAAAACTTTTCGCGTGACACATTTCGCGTGACACTTTTCGCATGACACTTTTCGCGTGATACTTTTCGCATGAAAAGAAAAAAAAGAGAAAAACTTTTCGCGTGACACATTTCGAGTCACATTTCGCCTGACACTTTTCGCGTGACACTTTTCGCGTGACACTTTTCGCGTGACACTTTTCGCGTGACACTTTTCGCGTGACACTTTTCGCGTGACACATTTCGCGTGACACATCGCGTGTCACTTTTCGCGTGACACTTTACGCATGACACTTTTCGCGTGACACTTTTCGCATGACACTTTTCGCGTGACACTTTTTGCATGAAAAGAAAAAAAAAAGAAAAATTTTCGCGTGACACATTTCGAGTCACATTTCGCCTGACACTTTTCGCGTGACACTTTTCGCGTGACACTTTTCGCGTGACACATTTCGCGTGACACTTTACTATAACCTATTGCGTTGGATCAAATCTTATGTTGAAAACCGATCACAAACTGTTGCATTGAGGGGCTACTCATCTATATTCAAGACTATACCATCGGGGGTTCCTCAGGGATCCCATTTGGGACCTCTATTATTTATACTCTACATAAATGACATAGATCTTACGGTACAGAGTTCATCTATTCTTATTTTTGCTGATGATGCCAAAATTTACAAAAAAATTTGTTCGACGAAGGATTGCGAATTACTACAGAATGATGTCACGAGACTAAGTCAATACTGTTTAGAAAATCAGTTATATCTTAACGCTGGCAAATGTTCAGTAATAACTTATACTAGGAAAACGAAGCCTATTATATTTAATTATAAACTCAAGGTAGTGATATTCGTCGAACGAGTTTAGTGAAGGATCTGGGAATTTTGATGGACTCCAAACTGATTTTCCAAGATCATGTTGAATATATTGTTAGTAAGGCACTTAAACTCTTGGGTTTCTTGATTAGGATAAAGCCATTTCACTCGATTGAAACCCTTAGAACAGTTTGTCTATCTTATATTAGAAGTCGAGTTGAGTACGCGAGCACAGTGTGTAATCCTCAATATAATGTATATGTCGATCAAATAGAGCGTGTTCAAAAGAAGTTTGTGAAACACCTCGATTACAGATCACACACTTACTCCCCGGACTACTCATCTCGCTGTGTTAAGTATTCTCTGCCCACCTTACAGAAGAGACGCACAATAAGAGACATGATGTTTTTATACAATATATTGAATAATCGCGTCGATACTCCTAAATTATTAGAAAAAATTAATCTCAGAGTTCCTGCACGTCTGACAAGGAGTGACCGTTTATTCAGTATGCCTGTTGAACGAACAAACTACGCAGGGAATGCATTTATTTATAGATCATGTAATCAGTTTGATTCAAAGTTCGCGGATTTTGACATGTTTGGCCCACCGGCCATTTTTAGGAAGATGTTGAGGCATTCGTTACGGTGATTTTCCTTTCCAAATTTTTCCCATTCCTATTCATAGTCCTGTCCTTATTTCCTAGCTTGTCCATTGTCTAATTAATTTTGACTGATCTTATTTTAATTGTTTTTTTTTATCTTTCTTTGTCTTTTTTGTTTTTCTTTTTCTTTCGTAAGATCGTAATTTAGTAATTGGTGTTACTATTTTGATTTTTATGTTTAGTAATTAAATTTGAATTTATATGTATATTTAAAAAAAACTGTCTGTAACCTTGAATAAATAAAATAAAAAATAAAATTGTGAATTTTTGTTTCAGTCAGGAGTTATCAACTTTTGAATTTTTACTTTATTTTTCCATATATCTCAGAAACCATAAAAGCTAGAACGCTGAAAATTGGTACAAATATAGACAAATACAAAATCTCAAATTAGTTTTTCAAAAAAATTCCAGGGTTTCTCAAACATTTTTTATTAAGAAAAATATTTTTTTTATGATAAATTTATGAGTTTAACTGCCTATATTTCCAAATTTTTCAAAAATATAGAAAAAAGCCGAAACACCCCAACTAGATAATTTAATTTTCTATAAAAAATATTAACATTGTATTTGTACATCTCAAATTTTTTTTAACAATTTTTATAAAAATTGAATTTAGTGACGACATTGCTTCATACAATTTGTATGGCAGTCGCCTATACACAATATTATGTAAGAAGACTTAATAGTTTGATAGTATCTTAATATCCAAACATACATACAGAACCATCATGCTGTTTTCATATTCCGGGTAGGAAAAGAGGACTGACATCCATACTGTCCTATCTTGACATACATACCAACATGTGTTAAATTTGGATTTATGGGTTTATAGTTTGATTTTTATTCTTCAACTATACATACTATCGCTATCGACAGTTGGATCTCATGTGTTACATGCAACTAGTTATAAAATATAATCCAAGAGAGAGGGTTCAAAAATGCTGAAAACATAATAGGTCATCAGCACAGAGAGTAAGGGCTGTGTTCACAATGAACGCCGAGTGCACTTAGTGACGCTCTAAATCGTTCATAATGACCAGAAACAGACGCTCGAAAGACACTTTGTGGTGATCAGATTCAATCAGATTGAACGTCATGTGTACGCACCAAACGCTCGGTAAAATTGTTGTGTAAAAAACACTCTGTTATGACTTCTATTTTTTCTGTGGTATCTATTATGTCAGTTGACATTATTTATGATGGCAATATGCATTCACAAAGAGTTTAATTTATAAAAATATCATTCAAAAATTACCAATAAAAGGTCAGAGATCATTATTTACTCCACTGCCCAATTGTTGTCTTTCGATGAAAATATAACCTAAAAAGAGACGTGTATGATAAATGACATTGACATTTAAAACGCCCAATGCTGCATTCAGATCACAGATTGAAATGCCACTCAAAAGCGTTGTGAGATTGGTGTGAAAAACTCCATAATCTGCAACTTCAGGTACATCTGACACCCGACGTTGAGCGTTGTATCTGAATACAGCCAAGGGATATACATACAGAGTTAACATAAGCTACAACTTTAGGCCAGGGGGTTTGGCACACAAAATTAGGTGAAACGGAGATATCCCAATGTTTAAATATAAATGGGATATTAATGACACATTTATATGGCAGTATTTTTTTTCTTTTTGAAATTTAAATCCCTTTGTTAACATTTACTTTTTGATATCAGTGTTGAGTACTGTTTCAATTTTCATTCCGAAAATATTCAAATACCTTACATTGATTGCCACCAAATAGTGGTGGCACAGTCACGAAGTGTGTACCAAGAAATATTTCTTTTGTCAGGTCTATAAATTAATGGTTTGTGGTAATCAGTTTTTGAAAATCAACAATATACAAAAAAGAGTTTTCAATTCATAACAAACAAATTGCTGAGTAAATTTTCAATCACCGATAATCAAATGATAGCATAATTTTTGATAAGAAACTACAAATCAATTTTATATACATACTTTGTAGAACGACTTATGTGCAACAACTTTCAACAATTTAAAAAAAAATGTACTTTCTGGTGATAACAGTTAGCTGTGGATAAAATTTCACTACAAAAATATCTGCTTTGGAGTAACACTGGTTAGTTAGAAGAAATTGCCATACGGCAATAAACTCGCCACTTGCACATGGTGCAAGGAAGGGTTTATTATTATTATTATAGTAAATAGGACGGGAATTATAATTGTTATGCCCGAAAAAAATAATGCTGAAAAACAATGATTTTTATTTTTTTTCCACGGCAACATTTCTGAAAGCAGCTAGCGCTCGTTGCGGGCGAGCAACGAAACTTGCAGCTAGCACGCGCTCTCTTGGCGTTCAACTCTGGTGGGAGATGAATGGTTTGGTGTGACGCCGTCATCGGTCGACATGTGCTCCCGATGGCGGCCATATTTTTGACGACGCAGGAGGTCTGTGTGACAGGACACGTTACGCGCATGGACGCTGCCGGTGCTACGGAGCCAAAATAAGGGCATCAACAGGGCAGAGGCATGAAGGCAGGGCGCAGTGTTGGGCCACCGCAGCAGGGAACGCGGCGGCTCGCAGATTGGACCACGAGGGGCTTTCCGTGTCGTCTGGGGCGTCGGTTCGCCTCTGGTGAGGCTCCCAGCTGGCCTGCCACCTCTGTTGAGATGCGCCTTCATAGCGTTGCCGTGTGGCACGGAGCCAGCCATGGGTGACTGTCTGGCAGAGGAGGAGAGGAACTATGCCGATTACGACAAGGACCTGCCAGCCTGACGCAGAGGCTGGGCCCCGCCGGACTTTCAGCCACCACGTGGAAGACAGTGACATGCCTGGAGAAAGGATGTCGCTGTACCCTGGGGCTGCACCTTCTGGTCGGCTTCTCTTCGTGCTCGGTTGTGTTTGAGAGTTGGATTGTTATCGTTTTGTTTTGTTATTTGTACTCTGTTGTTGTGTTTGTTTGTTTTTTTTTATTATTTAATTGCCATGGACCAACTATACTGATGCTTTGAATAAATGCGCCGTACTCAAAGAATTTCATAGTGTCACCATCATTTGTCTCCTTTTCTTCCTCACATTGGCTTTGATGTTTCCTCGTGGTCGGAGAGAGGGCTCATCATAATATTATTTTAATTTTTTTTCTTTTTTCTTTAAATGAATATGTCCTTGTTAAACAAGTACATATACATCTTCCTATGTTCCCTAAAATAAGCATAAATGCTTGTGCTATAGGTGAACGAAATCGGTCGAGGCAGGATTCGAACTCGCGACCACTGGATTACTAGCCCAGCGCACTAACCGCTCTGCCATCGACCCATCTCTTATCATCACTTTTGTCTTAGTAACTTTATTGTTGGTATTTCGTCTTCATCAAATATTATTTTGTATATGAGCCAATATGAGCAGAGCTAAAAAAATAATATACCAATGAAACAATTTTATGATCAAATATAATAGCAATAATAAAAAATCATGTTTGTAAAGACACAATTTATTGATGTTATTTAACATATTTTAATACAGTAAAAAATATGTAATTGAATAATAAAATACGTCATGTGTATATAATTAATTTGTATGTAAAACAAAATTTCAGCAGTTCAGAGTTAATATGAGCAATTAAATTAACATGCAGTAATGCTTTCATTCAACACTTGTACATATAAAAATAGAAATACATATAAAGAGTTAACTATAAAGTTATAGTCATTATACATTTTTGAGATACATAATACTTATTATGGAAAATTCAGTTTCTTTTTGATCATTTTAATAGATTTACTAAATTCATTTTTTAAATAAAAAAAGTAAAATAAATGAAGTAATTATTCACCAAAAGAAACTAAAAAGATACAAATTCTGATATAATAAATGAATAAATATTAATTCATTTATTAACACCGTATGGATTATAATATTTACTAGTTGATTGTAACTCATGACATCCAACTGTCAATGGAGATTGTATAGTTTAAGAATACATAACAGAAAAATTATTATCCAAGTTATTGGATATTTTAAGATATCTTTTTTTTTAATAAAAATGAATATGTTCTTGTTAAACAAGTACATATACATCTTCCTATGTTCCCTAAAATAAGCATAAATGCTTGTGCTATAGGTGAACGAAATCGGTCGAGACAGGATTCGAACTCGCAACCACTGGATTGCTAGCTCAGCGCGCTAACCGCTCTGCCACCGACCAATCTTTGTTTTATATACAAAACTTGTCAAGTTAAGAGGAACAAAAAATCAAAATTCTTGGTACTTATATAAGTTTTGTAGGCCTATAACTTTCTATATTTTCTGAAATTTTGGGCTCTGTGCATTAATCGAATCAAAAGTTATTAGGGGAGAGGACGCACACACTAAATGTTCTATTCCGAATTCGGAATTCATCCATATATATAAAATATATTATGATAAAAAGCCTCTAAGTTGGTGTTTTTGGCTTCAAAGTTGAAAAAACCATGAAAAATATAGACCTAGCAATACAAATCTCTCAGATCTTGGCTTGAAACTATGTGGAAATATATATTAAGAGAAATAAATTCTCCTGATCAAGTCGACAGTTGGAAAATGGGCTTATACTGTTCTTACTTACAACAACAAACACACTCCTTACGATTGAGTATTTGAACAACATTGTCTAAGTTTCGAAAATAGGTAACACTATTTGATAGATGTGGTAGTATCCAATGACTAGCACTAAATTGATTTACAAAATATATAACAAAAGAAATCTAATTTTTTATGTCAACATTATATTTTACACAAGCAGATATCTACATAATATAAAATGTACATAACAATTAAATTTGACAAGTTTGATTGTATTGAGTAAAAAACATATTTAACAAACAACTATAACAAAAAGCAATATTTTTATTTGATTATTAAAAATTATTTAACACAGAATTGACTAGCAATTTAGGTATGAAATAACGGAGATAGATTAGCTTATGTTTCAGTAAAAAATATTATTTATTGTATACATTCAATTTAATATTATTACCTTATTTTAAATTTCAAGCATCAGTTTATAAAATAATACTTACAAAATATTATATTGCAATAGCAATAATATTTTGAATAAATTTATCTTGTTCTTTATACCGGATTCAGTTTTTATTGAAATATTTCAGATTATTCACAAGTGTACAAATAAAATATACTTTATATAGTCTTCTTCATATTTTAATATAAAGTAAAGAGAAAGCTATATGAATTTAGAAAGGCTAGAGAGACCCATCAAAATATCAGGCAATACACTTAGTTAATTTTGAATGAAAAACATTGCAAAGTTAATTATGTGTGAATATTTTTTTATTACAAATATTTACATGATAGTTTTGCACATTTAATGACCAAGCATATCCAAGTAATAAATTTAAATATAGCTTAAAAAATATCTGTAAGAACTAAAGAAGTTGTCCGTCAAGTGTATTTCATTGCAATATCAAAAATAAAAAGATAAATTACATCTTTTTGGTATAATGCAACATGGCATTTTGTCTGAGAAACAAAAAAATCTGACAATTGATTTATGCATTGAAAATTTTAAGGAAAAAAAAAACGAATAAACAAGTATAAAGTAACCGACACCATTATTCAATGAAAATAATAAATGAGATAGAATACATCAAATTGACAAGATAATCTATGACAAATCAAGTACAATTACACAAAAAAAAACAGCTAAGCAAAAGAGAAACTGCAATATATTAAATAATGTTTTATTTCTATGAAAAATAATATAAATTAAACAAAAACAGTGTCAGAAAAAAAATATTTGGCAAATAAGTTAATGATTAAAGCTAAAGCATTTTTTTACTAAATTTGGATACATTACTTAATTTATTTATAAGCATTTTGTTTTTTTTTCTAATTTTGTATATTAGCATCAATCCTTCAACTTCTAAAGTGTACTAAATATCGAATTTGGTTTTTGTACCATAATCATCTTATTTTAATGTTGTTAAAACATTATAATTTCTTCTCCAACAGGAATGAAATCTAGGATCCTGGAATCAAATGTCGGTAACTCTCCTATATAAATATATCCTTATATTATGAATTCTGTGTAATTCATCATAATATTATATTAATGTATCCATCAACAGAATGTTTACCTTTTCTAAATTAAATTTGATTCTACAATTCACTATTTGACTCTAGAATTAACACAGTTGAAATAAGGTCACTAAGACAAATGTGTGATAATTATGTAATTAATTTTGTTTTATAGAGAACAAACAGTTAAATCCATAATATATATGCACAAAATGAATTACCAGCATATGGACCAGTGAAGACTCTAGATGTTACCATATGCTATATATTTCATGAATATATACCATACGGTATTAGAATATTAGTATGAAATGAAATGGAGCAATCATGAATGAATGCCATATTATTACTCATGTTTCGTGATAAAGGATCAGATGATTCCAATGAACCACATACACCTCTCCTAAACTGTCCCTTATTCAATAAAAATATATCCGGGCCACCGAATAACATATTATAAAACCAACAACTCCACTGCATCAACAAATTCCGAGCATAGTTGGTGGTGCAGAGGGGCAACCTGAACAAATAATTATTATAAATAACGCGCATTTGGCAAACGCAAATTTACAGAATCAACATTTATGATCTTAAACAAAAAACCATATCTATCTCTGTTCTTCTATTCACGAGTGTAGGCATTCCATAATGTCGAGCAGCAAGCTTATAATTGTCAAAATTCTGGTATTATTCTATCAAAAAACTGGTAGAATAAGAAATGAGGATATTAGAAAAAAATGTATGATTGAAAGAGATATCGTAAGATGAAAATAAATGCACTAAGGCAGTTCGGCCACATAGAAAGAATGAGTGATGACCGTCTGATAAAAAGTATATAAAGGCAGATAAAAGAGGAAAGAAAAATTAGCACAATCATATAAATGGAATTTCGAAAGAAGAAGTCATAAGTAGAGCGTGTAGAAGATGATATACAGACGTGGATGAAGCGAAAAATGTATATCAAGAGAGAGGAGTCTGGCATTCAGTTCTCTTGTCTACTCCAAATAGGGAAATGGCACGATGGTAAGTTTCAATTCACTAAACCACAACAGTCTCAATTTTTTTCTACAAAAACATTTTTACTGTAGGTATTAGTTTAAAATATAATGCAAATAAATAAGACAAAAGACAATAAATTACATAAATCTCTATTGCTCTAACAATCGATAAAAAAATTAAATACAAATGTCTTACTTTGCACTGTACAAAGAACACTGAAGCTAAAAAAATGGACATAACTTGTAGATAAATAATATTATTTTGTCATTGCACACAAAATTTTACTTATCTGACAAGTAAAGTCAATGTGCAATGGCGTGTAATTCATTTGAAAACATTGAATGTATTTACATCTATGATGTATCTTAACAATAAAAAACATATTTTTTCATGGTGTGGAGAATTAAGGAGTATAAAATATGTAACATAAGAAATCATACCGAAAACTGTGTACATAAATTTCTTTTATTATGAAAAATAAAAAGCAGTGAAGAAAAATTTTTTTCATTCATCATAATGTTCAAAAGGTAAATTAAATATATATAATTGATAACTAATTTGAATATTACAACAAGGTTGAAAAGAAAAATTCTAAAAAAAGTCTTCTAAGAATTGTGGTTACATATTTCTGACAATAATCATGATGAATAAATATAATTTTTAAAATGAAATATGGCTGACACTGCAAAATATTTTTTTAACCTAAAGAATATAGATTGTAATGAATCCAATTATACAAATTTTGCTGACACAACATGTTCTTTGATCGGATTACAGATTTGCTATGTCATAAAATTTTGTGTTAAAAACAAAACTAAAATCATGAATAAAATATGAATACACCTCCAAACAAATAAAAAAATACTTATCAACAAAAATATAATTTTATGTACAATTTTCATTCTTCATTATTAACACAACACATTGATAAACTTTCAACTACATCTCATAGTTCTATATTTTGTCACTAGTACACTCTTTATTGCACTATTTATTCTCAAAACTTCTGCTGAAACAAAATAACATTATAACAATTAATTCATAACATTAACAAAACATGAAATTTGACTCAAACCTGACCTAACATTACTCAATAGGGCCACTGCATGATGGTATAAATGCAAGAATGCATAGTATTTTTACAAAAGTGTTAATAATTGGAGAACAAAGATTTGTTAGTAAAAACTGGTTTTTGAATAATATTTTATATCTATACATCAGTTTCAATCAAATACCTTGAGATGCATTCAAATACCTTGAGATGCATTCAAATACCTTGAGATGCATTCAAATAACTTTCATTTTATATCTATACATCAGTTTCAATCAAATACCTTGAGATGCATTCAAATAACTTTCATTTTATATCTATACATCAGTTTCAATCAAATACCTTGAGATGCATTCAAATAACTTTCATTTTATATCTATACATCAGTTTCAATCAAATACCTTGAGATGCATTCAAATAACTTTCATTTTATATCTATACATCAGTTTCAATCAAATACCTTGAGATGCATTCAAATAACTTTCATTTTATATCTATACATCAGTTTCAATCAAATACCTTGAGATGCATTCAAATAACTTTCATTTTATATCTATACATCAGTTTCAATCAAATACCTTGAGATGCATTCAAATAACTTTCATTTTATATCTATACATCAGTTTCAATCAAATACCTTGAGATGCATTCAAATAACTTTCATTTTATATCTATACATCAGTTTCAATCAAATACCTTGAGATGCATTCAAATAACTTTCATTTTATATCTATACATCAGTTTCAATCAAATACCTTGAGATGCATTCAAATAACTTTCATTTTATATCTATACATCAGTTTCAATCAAATACCTTGAGATGCATTCAAATAACTTTCATTTTATATCTATACATCAGTTTCAATCAAATACCTTGAGATGCATTCAAATAACTTTCATTTTATATCTATACATCAGTTTCAATCAAATACCTTGAGATGCATTCAAATAACTTTCATTTTATATCTATACATCAGTTTCAATCAAATACCTTGAGATGCATTCAAATAACTTTCATTTTATATCTATACATCAGTTTCAATCAAATACCTTGAGATGCATTCAAATAACTTTCATTTTATATCTATACATCAGTTTCAATCAAATACCTTGAGATGCATTCAAATAACTTTCATTTTATATCTATACATCAGTTTCAATCAAATACCTTGAGATGCATTCAAATAACTTTCATTTTATATCTATACATCAGTTTCAATCAAATACCTTGAGATGCATTCAAATAACTTTCATTTTATATCTATACATCAGTTTCAATCAAATACCTTGAGATGCATTCAAATAACTTTCATTTTATATCTATACATCAGTTTCAATCAAATACCTTGAGATGCATTCAAATAACTTTCATTTTATATCTATACATCAGTTTCAATCAAATACCTTGAGATGCATTCAAATAACTTTCATTTTATATCTATACATCAGTTTCAATCAAATACCTTGAGATGCATTCAAATAACTTTCATTTTATATCTATACATCAGTTTCAATCAAATACCTTGAGATGCATTCAAATAACTTTCATTTTATATCTATACATCAGTTTCAATCAAATACCTTGAGATGCATTCAAATAACTTTCATTTTATATCTATACATCAGTTTCAATCAAATACCTTGAGATGCATTCAAATAACTTTCATTTTATATCTATACATCAGTTTCAATCAAATACCTTGAGATGCATTCAAATAACTTTCATTTTATATCTATACATCAGTTTCAATCAAATACCTTGAGATGCATTCAAATAACTTTCATTTTATATCTATACATCAGTTTCAATCAAATACCTTGAGATGCATTCAAATAACTTTCATTTTATATCTATACATCAGTTTCAATCAAATACCTTGAGATGCATTCAAATAACTTTCATTTTATATCTATACATCAGTTTCAATCAAATACCTTGAGATGCATTCAAATAACTTTCATTTTATATCTATACATCAGTTTCAATCAAATACCTTGAGATGCATTCAAATAACTTTCATTTTATATCTATACATCAGTTTCAATCAAATACCTTGAGATGCATTCAAATAACTTTCATTTTATATCTATACATCAGTTTCAATCAAATACCTTGAGATGCATTCAAATAACTTTCATTTTATATCTATACATCAGTTTCAATCAAATACCTTGAGATGCATTCAAATAACTTTCATTTTATATCTATACATCAGTTTCAATCAAATACCTTGAGATGCATTCAAATAACTTTCATTTTATATCTATACATCAGTTTCAATCAAATACCTTGAGATGCATTCAAATAACTTTCATTTTATATCTATACATCAGTTTCAATCAAATACCTTGAGATGCATTCAAATAACTTTCATTTTATATCTATACATCAGTTTCAATCAAATACCTTGAGATGCATTCAAATAACTTTCATTTTATATCTATACATCAGTTTCAATCAAATACCTTGAGATGCATTCAAATAACTTTCATTTTATATCTATACATCAGTTTCAATCAAATACCTTGAGATGCATTCAAATAACTTTCATTTTATATCTATACATCAGTTTCAATCAAATACCTTGAGATGCATTCAAATAACTTTCATTTTATATCTATACATCAGTTTCAATCAAATACCTTGAGATGCATTCAAATAACTTTCATTTTATATCTATACATCAGTTTCAATCAAATACCTTGAGATGCATTCAAATAACTTTCATTTTATATCTATACATCAGTTTCAATCAAATACCTTGAGATGCATTCAAATAACTTTCATTTTATATCTATACATCAGTTTCAATCAAATACCTTGAGATGCATTCAAATAACTTTCATTTTATATCTATACATCAGTTTCAATCAAATACCTTGAGATGCATTCAAATAACTTTCATTTTATATCTATACATCAGTTTCAATCAAATACCTTGAGATGCATTCAAATAACTTTCATTTTATATCTATACATCAGTTTCAATCAAATACCTTGAGATGCATTCAAATAACTTTCATTTTATATCTATACATCAGTTTCAATCAAATACCTTGAGATGCATTCAAATAACTTTCATTTTATATCTATACATCAGTTTCAATCAAATACCTTGAGATGCATTCAAATAACTTTCATTTTATATCTATACATCAGTTTCAATCAAATACCTTGAGATGCATTCAAATAACTTTCATTTTATATCTATACATCAGTTTCAATCAAATACCTTGAGATGCATTCAAATAACTTTCATTTTATATCTATACATCAGTTTCAATCAAATACCTTGAGATGCATTCAAATAACTTTCATTTTATATCTATACATCAGTTTCAATCAAATACCTTGAGATGCATTCAAATAACTTTCATTTTATATCTATACATCAGTTTCAATCAAATACCTTGAGATGCATTCAAATAACTTTCATTTTATATCTATACATCAGTTTCAATCAAATACCTTGAGATGCATTCAAATAACTTTCATTTTATATCTATACATCAGTTTCAATCAAATACCTTGAGATGCATTCAAATAACTTTCATTTTATATCTATACATCAGTTTCAATCAAATACCTTGAGATGCATTCAAATAACTTTCATTTTATATCTATACATCAGTTTCAATCAAATACCTTGAGATGCATTCAAATAACTTTCATTTTATATCTATACATCAGTTTCAATCAAATACCTTGAGATGCATTCAAATAACTTTCATTTTATATCTATACATCAGTTTCAATCAAATACCTTGAGATGCATTCAAATAACTTTCATTTTATATCTATACATCAGTTTCAATCAAATACCTTGAGATGCATTCAAATAACTTTCATTTTATATCTATACATCAGTTTCAATCAAATACCTTGAGATGCATTCAAATAACTTTCATTTTATATCTATACATCAGTTTCAATCAAATACCTTGAGATGCATTCAAATAACTTTCATTTTATATCTATACATCAGTTTCAATCAAATACCTTGAGATGCATTCAAATAACTTTCATTTTATATCTATACATCAGTTTCAATCAAATACCTTGAGATGCATTCAAATAACTTTCATTTTATATCTATACATCAGTTTCAATCAAATACCTTGAGATGCATTCAAATAACTTTCATTTTATATCTATACATCAGTTTCAATCAAATACCTTGAGATGCATTCAAATAACTTTCATTTTATATCTATACATCAGTTTCAATCAAATACCTTGAGATGCATTCAAATAACTTTCATTTTATATCTATACATCAGTTTCAATCAAATACCTTGAGATGCATTCAAATAACTTTCATTTTATATCTATACATCAGTTTCAATCAAATACCTTGAGATGCATTCAAATAACTTTCATTTTATATCTATACATCAGTTTCAATCAAATACCTTGAGATGCATTCAAATAACTTTCATTTTATATCTATACATCAGTTTCAATCAAATACCTTGAGATGCATTCAAATAACTTTCATTTTATATCTATACATCAGTTTCAATCAAATACCTTGAGATGCATTCAAATAACTTTCATTTTATATCTATACATCAGTTTCAATCAAATACCTTGAGATGCATTCAAATAACTTTCATTTTATATCTATACATCAGTTTCAATCAAATACCTTGAGATGCATTCAAATAACTTTCATTTTATATCTATACATCAGTTTCAATCAAATACCTTGAGATGCATTCAAATAACTTTCATTTTATATCTATACATCAGTTTCAATCAAATACCTTGAGATGCATTCAAATAACTTTCATTTTATATCTATACATCAGTTTCAATCAAATACCTTGAGATGCATTCAAATAACTTTCATTTTATATCTATACATCAGTTTCAATCAAATACCTTGAGATGCATTCAAATAACTTTCATTTTATATCTATACATCAGTTTCAATCAAATACCTTGAGATGCATTCAAATAACTTTCATTTTATATCTATACATCAGTTTCAATCAAATACCTTGAGATGCATTCAAATAACTTTCATTTTATATCTATACATCAGTTTCAATCAAATACCTTGAGATGCATTCAAATAACTTTCATTTTATATCTATACATCAGTTTCAATCAAATACCTTGAGATGCATTCAAATAACTTTCATTTTATATCTATACATCAGTTTCAATCAAATACCTTGAGATGCATTCAAATAACTTTCATTTTATATCTATACATCAGTTTCAATCAAATACCTTGAGATGCATTCAAATAACTTTCATTTTATATCTATACATCAGTTTCAATCAAATACCTTGAGATGCATTCAAATAACTTTCATTTTTTTATACATACTAAAAATATTTCGCATAGAATATATGATAAGTTGAAAGGAGTGAAATGAGAGACAATGGATTGGTTATAAAAAAAGAGATCATGAAATTTAAAAAGAAAAGAAATAACAAAAGATGCACATGAATCTATAACAAATAACTTGTGAAATCAACATTCTTTAATATTCATAACAAATAAATTTATTATATTTTTTATAATAATAATATTTGTTTGTAATGCAAAAATATTTTTTACATAATGAGGCGGACATATTGCCCACAGGCATTTTCTACCAGTCAACTACACTAGTATTAGTAGCAAGTATTTAAAAAAATATGATAATAGGCATGATGACTAATTTTGAAAAACTATCTCACGATGTTTTTACGCATTCACTGTTTTCAAATATATATACATTTCTACATAAAATAAAGGTTTAGTAGCAAAAATCGCCATTTTAAAATCAAATTTGACATTTACGCCAAAAAAAGCTTGTAGTATCATGGCGGCTGCCGACCCTGACGGTGACGTCATGGTATCGTAAACTGCATATCACTACTATATGTAATATATGTGTTCTAAGACGATTTGTGTATTTATAATCAATTCAAAAGTGCATAAGTGTTGTGCGGTCCCTAAATGTACAAACACGACGAAAAAAACACCTACTGAGGTATTTGTTTTCGTCCCACGCGAAAAAAAGAGAAATAAGTGATTAAATTTCGCACGGCGAGACACAAGTGAATTTTATTAAGTACGCGTTTACAATGAAGTACAGTATTTGTTCCCCCACTTTTAGCTCTCAATAATATAATATTTACCATTATTTAGGCAATAAGCATATAAAGAACTTCATTAATGTCCAAACGTCAAAATAGGCCATCATAAGTTTCCCGCGTATGTTTTTAGCTTATGAACACATAATGTAGAGAGAAGAAGGAGCATATTTTATCGATTTTCGAGATGTAAGTTGTATTTAAATTACAGATAAATAAAGTACTTATATGTACTTATTATTAAGTTTTTACGTTTCGAAATTCTGATGAACAAAAGTCTTTGTTCGACGCAAAGAAATATCCGACCATCAAAAGTTCCATTCTAGTTAAGAGTAGTTAAGACAGGCAGAAAAATAACTACTATGGCTGCTATTGCTAAAAATAACGATAGCAGATAAATATAGCTTGTTATGAACACAATACAAATAACGAGCGCTATGTAATAATTTGTATGCTGCTAAAATTGTAACGATGTTTTAAAACGCATGCTTCGCGTAATCGCCGTCGTTTCGCAAATCGCTTCATTGCATGAAAAAAATATAGCTTGCTAGTTTAGTTTGGCAGTGACCAGCATCATAACATATCGAACGTTCGTCAGCTCACCATCGCGTGACAAAATTGTAGAATACTAACACTAAATTAGTTTACCATACGTTGCGAGCGTTCATTATTTATTTATTTATTCAATAAAAACTAAGTTACATACAAAATACAATTAACATAGGCCCGATATTACAGTCGGCCCTCAACTCATTGAGTTTGCCAAACTCAAGATTAATGTTAAGGGGAGATTGAATCCATTTCCGTATTACAGTGCAATATGACATGTCAGTTACTAAATCTTCAATTATAGACATATTTCACTTTTTCTGTGGTTATTATCTGTCAAATTTAAATAACCTCAAATAATACGAAATACAAAACGGGACGCTACGACTTTAAATACCATTGTTTTATTATCCAACATGGTAAATTTAATTTTTTTCACCAAAATTATGCTTTTAAATGCCCGTGTTCGTTTCAATACGGCTGTCAGTTTGTTTTGTTGTGTGGCGCCACCTTCGATACAACACTGAAACTACACACGTTGCCTAACGCCTCTAGTGATAGAAACTGAAACTACACGAGTTGCCTAGCAAATAACAGTTGACTCACAGTTAAGTACTTAATCTGCCAGAAACGTTGAGTTAAATATTTGTCGTTTTAGTGACGTATTTGAGGGAAGATAAGGTCTAAACGGACACTGTAATACGCTATATTTTTGTAAAACTTGAGTTTAGCTCTTAAACTGACACTGTAATACCGGCCCATAGTGTCCCCCGATAGGTAGGCGAGTATCTAGGTAAATTGAAACTATTTGCTTTGATGAATACTTGTTTATATTTAATTTGTTTTAGTTTTAAGTATCTAATTAAAATATTAATATATCGATAACACCAAAATAAACATAGTCCAGACCGACAATTAATGCGTATATTGTATTGAAGACTATCAGAAGAATTGACGCGACCATACTATGACGTCGTGCGCTCTGATTGTTTTTTCTCATAAAATGGCGGACTAACACATTTTGTATTTTTATATTTATAATATTATTATTATTCACTCCTATAAATTAAAAAAAAAACATTTTTTAAATCTTTATAACCTATTTTATTTTTTAAAATCATAATTTCAATGATTTTTTTCTTACAGTCATCACACCTATTACATATTTTAATATATTAATCATAATATGTATATGAATCATAACAGTTATCCCATATGTATATTAGATTCATCATAATACATTGTGTATTTCCATTTCAACCTCATGTAACACTGTACAACTCCCACAAACAATATAATTACATCATTTTATTTTATTTATTTATTTATTTATTTATTTATTTACGGTAAAATAAAACCATTTACATAAAAAGAGTACAGAATAAAGATACATCACATCATCTTAAGTTAAAAATATAAAAATCAAAAATTACATATACATATATGTATATGAATATAATTGAAAATAAAAATAGTTGTTCCTTATTTAGAATTAGAATTCTTATTCAAATACAAATTATAAAAAGATAAAAAAACAAGGAAAGTAACAAGAATACAAATAGGTACATAAGTATAAAAATCAAGAGAAAGACATAAAATAGAAATTAAAAATGAAAAAATAGAAAAAAAAAACACAATTGAAAATGTTACGAAAACAATACTGATCTCAGTTCAATCTTCAATTTGTGTAAGCTTACATTGAAAATGTCAGCAACAAAGGCATACTCATTCCCCAAACGATGAATTCTGGGAAACGGAGAATGTCTATGGGCTTCGGTCCTCAATATATCGCAATTAAATAATGATGAGTGCCTCATAAATCTGTTAGGTATATGAAACTTAATCAATGAAATTAATGATGGACAGTCAAATTCAGAATATATGATTTTGTACAGGACAATCAAGTCCGACATAATTCTTCTATTGGATAATTTCGGCAAGCAGAGTGAATTTCTAAGGAAGTCATAGTTTATATCGTACAAAGATATTCCAAGTCTGAAATTTACATAACGTAAAAGTTTCTGCTGAACATTTTCCAATTTGTTGGAATGAATATTATAATGCGGTGACCAAACAGTTGAGTTATATTCCAGTTGACTGCGAACCAAAGAACAATAGAGATGTTTGATAGCAGACAATGAATTAAAATTATTTTATAATCAAGCAATGAAAGCCACCAAGTTATTTATTTCTGAAACGTTAAATATTCTCCACCACGTTACAATACTCGGTGCGTGTTATAACAGATGCGTCAACGATTCAATAGAGCGGATAGCGATATTATTTGGTTTATTGTCCCAAATAAACCAAATAAATCAATAAATAAAAATAGCATGTTAAAAATAAGCAGCATATTCCATATAGCTTGTTATGAAAAAAATAGCCATTTCGAACAACACAACAGTTGACAGTAACAAACACAATTGACAGTGACAATATGGTGACGTCATGCGCTCTGATTGGTGTTTCACATAAAATGGCGGACAAACATATTTTGTATTTTTATTTTAATAATATTAATATTATTCGCTCTTTTAAAATGAAAATAAATATATTTTTTCAAATCTTTATAACATATTTTATCTAATAAAATCATAATTTCAATGATTTTTTCTTACTGTCATCACGCCTATTATAAGAAATACAAGATTAAATTGCAAAAGAAAACACAATTAAAAATAATAATGAAAATGTCCGAAAAAAAAGGTAAATGAATGGGATGTGAACGGAAGTAGGATAAAGGAATAGGCGTGTGGTTTTAGAAGCTTCTTGAAAACCATTAAGTTAGAACCATTGGATATAATTGGTTCCATAGCCGGGTTGCATGAATTGTGAACGAGTAAATGTAAGAGGATGTGTGGTGTATTGGTATGGAGAGTGTACTATGGTTTTGAGACCGGGTTTTTAAGAGTTTGATATAGTAAAGATAGAACATGGGAATTTTTTCAGTCTCAGATTTTGAGCCACTTCAACTATTTCCTGCTTTCAGACACGTGATTAAACTTTTCTTTCAAACACATATAATAGAACTTGAAACCTTATTGTGCCCATAAAAAGTAATTGATTTATTTTTAAGCAAATTTTCAATAACTACAAAAAGCCATTTACAGATAATAAAATCAATCTCTCATTAATGTCAGTAGGTAAAATAATGTGCACAAGAATCATTTTGTGTAACAAGGACATATTCAATCTTTAAAAAAATATATATCTCACATTATCTCGAGTGCTGTCACTATTCTTGGTGACCACCTCCCCTTCGCTGGAGTTGGATCCTCCCGATTCACTCCCTCCCCTGCGTCCCTCCATCACACCGTGTCCTTGCTGGTCATCCTTCTCCTTGTCCTCCTCCTCTGCTCGCCCCAGCATAGGACTGTCTTCGTCAGCTCCCTGCAAGTGCACCGAGCTGTGCAACTGCCACGCAGGGATGGACGGGGGCTCAGCTCGGATACTCAGGGAAGGAAATTGATTTCTGAAAATGTCACCAAATTATACTAAAATATTTAGAACAACACAACTGCTGAGTAAATTGCATTAAAATTAGTGTGGTCAGTATATAAATGCTACACATGAAAGGCTTCATATTCATATGAATAAAAATGTAATACACTACCCATCAAATACTTTAATAGATATATACCGAATGCATAAATGTGTTTTTACTCCTCACCAACCCAAGTGAATATAGTGGGCAGTTATGATTTTGCAATTTTTAAGGCTATTTTTTTTATTGCAGTTTATCAACTAGTATCATGTCGAGATTGTATTCTTAAAGTTTCATCACAATGTGTGTGTGTGTGTGTGTGTGTGTGTGCTATGTACGGTATGTTAATTCTGCTTTATCGATTATAGACTAAAGTACTCATTCCATTCTTTTCGATAATTGCAAATTTGTATATCTATTACTCACTTAGACCCCATTAGATTTTGAAGGATATCTGAATAGTGCTTCTGATTTTCTGTCAAATATTTCAAAGGCACCCAAAGCGCAGATTTTTTACTTTCAAATTGGTAAAAAGGCACATCACTTTCACAAAGTGGCATTGAAGAAATATTAAGTTTTCATAATAAAATATTTAAATAAAACATTATTATTGCCCCAACTCATTTCATAAAAATGTTGAAAATTTTCCATACAAAATTTGAATAGGTACTTTGTGGAGTGACTTGGTAGTAAAAAAAGTATAAATAACCAAGTGCCACAACCCACTTGGTTATTTATACTTTTTGCACATATAAAAACATATTGTAGATTAGCAGATTTAATGCCATTCACAATTATTTCAACTAACCAGAATTGGATCTTATACAAAATTTGCATATTACTAGGAAGGAGTTAAACTACAGAAATATATTTATCATTAGAAAGTCTGAGAAGAAATACACCAAGGGGACTGTGTAATACCGATAGAAGATTAAAACCTCCGTCAGTAGTATCTATTATTTAATGAGTTTCCACAAAGTTCATCAATTATGCTTTTTTTAGTTCATTCAATCCTATGTTGGTTCGTATGTAATATTCACCTAGTATAAAAATATACAATACTTTAAAAAAAGGATTGATAGGAAACTAAACAAAGCATAATTAATGAATGTTGCCCAAGTGGATAAAGTGGTGAAACCAATCAATGATGTGTCTGATTGCTGTTGCTTATAGTATTGATATAATAACAACTTACCTATTAAGTAAAATGCCTTTTATGGAAGTTATATCAGACTTGAGTCCATCAATCTGTCCCCTTGCAATCTGATTACTATTGTGTAAGTTGCTCAACCTGTCAACTTCAGATCTAACGGTCACTAGTTGCTGTTTTAAATCATTCATACTACTTTCTAGTGACTTGCTCATATCAACCAGTATTTCCTCCATCGTCTTCTTCTTTGGTCGTACTCCAAACAACAGAGTTTCTATCCATTTCTATAAAAAATAATTTCTTGATACAAATAGATACAGAAAAATTACAGATAGAGAGAAATGTGACATGTAAACATATCTTTTCAAATATGATAAATGGAATCTGAATCCAAAAATATAACAATAACCCGAAAAAGGCATAGAAAATATATATATATTTTATTTAACAAAACTTTATGAGCACCTGAGCATTATTTTGCAATTGACTGCGTTTACTTTGAAGAATTTCATTTTTTTTTTAATTAACAAATTTTTGGTACAGAGTATATATATAATACATATTTACTGTAATATACATATACATACATACATTTATACACATCTATTACACATACCAAAATTCCCACAAGGCTTAGCCTGTTTGTGGGTATATCTTAATAAAATTATAAATAAAAATGTTGATTGTGTGTTATCTACATGTAAACAGTTTTTTGTTAATGCATATGTGATAGGTCAAAAAAATTTAACTATTACAAAGAGAAAATAAAAAACAAAATATAAACAACAGAAAAATAAAACAAAATAGAAAAAAAATTAATAATAATTAGAGTATTATAAAAGGAAATCCTGTATGTTCTCATTATCAATAAGCCATAACTTGAGACGATTAACAAATGCTGAGTGATTATTTTGAATATAAGAAGATGAAATTAAAATACTCTGCTTCACTTCTACATAAATATATATCTACTTAGACAGGAAAATTAAATATCAATTTTATATAGCACCATTTTGTGACAGCATGATCATTCTAAGGGCGCTCATGTCGGTAAGTCCATTTCATCTGGTCACTAGTTCTATAACATTAAAATATTCGAACATTGTAACTCATGCACTTTGAAAAAAAGTCATCAACTCACCTTATAAACCCAATAAACACCATATGCGATTCCACCTAATAAAGCCACAGACATAAATACTTCTTTAAACCAAGAAGTCTTAGAATGTCTATACATTAGTAATTCGGAAGAAGCTACGGCGGGAAGACTCCACGAAGCAGCACCATGTTCAAAGGCCTTTTTGATCTCGTCTTCTGTGAGACCTTTTGACCTTAAAAATTTGTGCTTTTGTTCCAGGGGGCTTCTTTGGATATTAGGATTGGAAAGAAATTTAACGGCGGTCGAAATCTAAAACACAATCAAAAAATATCATAAGTTAGTTCCCCAGTTACATTCATTAGCTAAAAAATATAAGTACTCCGCATTAACATACTAAATTTCACTTTGTAAACACTCCGAGAATATAAAGTACAAAGTCCTTCGGAATGCAAAATCTCGTACCCAAAAAATATTCTTATTCTATTCACGATCGCGCTGTGCACTGCGCGAATGTAAAAAAACAAAACATTTTCACAAATAACAAAACACCTACCAGTTCTTCTCTTAAGCTAACGTTTTCTACATTACTTGAAGACATAATGAGTAGTTGCATATAAGTTATGAAAAGTAAAATTTGTATAGAGATTCGACGTAAAAACTCATCAAATTTTATAATATCCGCGTGATTTATTCTTTGGTCTGAATAATACGGAAATAATTCATTAATTAAACATCACAAAAAAATGACAGACCAGACGTCAGACCACCGCACAGAAACAGAATTAATAAAGTCACAGATAATTCGGATAAGATAGAAGTAAACCAAAGATTTCCATAACTAAATGGAATACTCCGTGAAATGAGTGTGTCGTGATGTATTGCGCTTGGTTGGCAACATATTGCAGTTTTCCATACATTTTCCGATAGTTTATTTATTTATATAATTAATGTACAAAGGCGGGTTTATTGCCATAAGGCAATTTCTTCCAACCAACCCGAGCAACGTGAAGTCTCTGAAGCTAAATTGGTACAAATAAAATAGAGAAGTAAGAAAAAATACAAAGGAACAAAAAAAGAAAAGAGAGTTAAAAAAAAGAATAATAAAAATAACACTGATCATAGCAATGTGGAAAAGGAGGTTACAGAAGGATATTGAAGGAATTCAAGAACTATTTGACAGATAAAGTTTTTTAGTTTACCTTTAAATATTTGAATGGATTGAGATGACGTTACTTCATCACATAGGTCATTCCATAGTCTAGCTGATTGTACTTGAAAAGAAGAGATGAAAACCTCTGTATTGTGAATGGGGATAGATAGTGTAGTACGTTCAGCAGATCTAAGGGGTAGGCTGTGACTTGACAAGAAAACGACGTTCTTCGTTATTTTTAATTTAATTTTAATTAGTGTTTTCTCTTCGGTGTTCGTGGGTAATTTGTAAAACTAGGGATATTTTCAATTGTTTTCATTCATTTGATTTATTTTTTATATTGTTAAAATTCTATCGGTTTATATAAATGTCAACTTTATTTTTTTTTCCGTTTACTTGAAAGTTTATTCTTAAGTATAATTTTTATTAACGGTATTTTTAGTGCTTATTTGTATTCATTTTTAAAATATGTTGGTTTTAAATTAAAAAGTGTTTATAAGTATATAAAAAGAGCAAATAATCGTTTATTTTTATTGTTCTCTTTTTTTGAATTATAATTTTTCTATATCCACGCAATATTTTAATTTAAATCTAAATAAATACCATATATAATGAATAAATATTTTACACTCCCACACTAAATTAAAAACTAATAAATAAAAAAATGATCTTTGCAAAACCAAAGAGAACAACTTATTACATAAACAATGGGTACCTTAAATTAATATGCTGCCTTACAGCAATTAAATATCTCAAATAAAATCAACAAGTATATCATTTTTCCTTATAATTAATTCTTGTTGCTGGTCGGGGTCTCAAATGATTAGTCCAGTTGGCTTCATCCGTTGAAACATTCTGGAACAAAGGAGAACTTTCATCAGAAATTTTGATGTTTTCTAATGAAATCTCCTCTGAAGAATTAATTCTTCAGCAGAAATTTCATTGTCCCCTAAAAGAACATCTTCCTCAACACCCCGAACAAAGGAACCTAATTGATTCAAATATATTTTCCAAATTAAATTATTGACTTATACCAAATATAGCCAATCCGAGATCACTTTAAAAATTGTTCCTTGAACCCAATTTCGACCATTCGTTGGTCTAAAATCTTTTACCCAGACTTTTTTACCAATTACATACTTATTTTTCTTATACTTT
Organism: Molanna angustata; assembly: GCA_963576475.1. NCBI lineage: Eukaryota > Metazoa > Arthropoda > Insecta > Trichoptera > Molannidae > Molanna > Molanna angustata. The sequence goes on from OY754975.1 coordinate 22,613,681, forward strand.
CTACCATCATAATTTTTCTTTTGGTTATTCTGACTCTTAATTACCTTATTTAATACATTGATAAAACATGTGTCATCATTCTGCTCAAAGGCATGCGACACGTTAACTTGTTTTTTAAAAGGTTTCCGATTTTGTAAATTCACTTTACAATTCGCTTTTATATGACCTTTTAAACCACAACGAAAACAAATTAATACTTAGTTAGTATTTTTCACAATATTACTCTATGCCATATTTTTATTTTTAACAGATTCCTTTTTTGTATTTTTATTGTTCGTTGTGCGCATGCGAGAATCATCATGGTTACCAATTACCCCAACGTGATTGTAGGATAAATTGTTACTTTCACGCCGTTCACTTTGAAACGTTTCACACACTGAACCTAGCTTGACACAGTCTTCGAAATTTAATTTTTCACAATCTAAAAATAATTTTTCTTGGATTTTATACTTTGATATTCCTAGAATAAAAGTATCTTTTAAAACCAAATCCAAATAATCACCAAATTTGCAGTTTACTGATAATTTCCTTAAACGAACTGCAAATTCTTTGATTGATTCATGTGAATCCTGTTTACATCCATAAAATTTTCTCTTAAATTCGAAAACATTGGATTCATTATCGCAATAATTTTTCAATTTAAGCATTAAATCTTCCACATTTAAAACCGTGACCTTGTTAGGTACACATAAATTAACTAATAAGTGGAAAGATTCCTCTGTCAAGGTATTGAGAAATAGCGCTCTCTTTCGAACTTCAGAAACACTATTTTCATCATATAATAATAAATTTTGTGTAAATCTGGTATAAAATATATCCCAACTGTCTGTCCTGTGACAAAACTTCGGAATATCCATCTGGAGTAATCCCTGAGACCCCCAGACAAACCTAGATTATCATTTCTTTTAGAATTCATTTTAAAATAAATAAAAAAAAATCTTTTTACAAAATTTAAAATTACACAAAATAAAAAATAACATGAAAATCAGAGCAAGAAAATTTTACAGAATATAACAAATAAAATCAAATATATCAAAATACTGATCTTTTCTTCTGCCTTGATTCTAGATTGACCCTCTGACTGATTATCAGCTAGCTGTTTCCCAGGACTCCTTGAAGGCGATAGCTTCTATCTTCTTCCTTAACCTCCTCAAAAACTGCTGTTGAAACCTGCACCCTAGTCCCGAACTCCTGTCAGTCCTGGAACCCGTGCTTTATCCTGCTTGCAGACTTTCCCAATCAATGGCTGGAACAATCTTGAAATGTAGGCCCTTGCCTGTATCTAAAACAAAATTTGTAATTTCTTCTTTAAGAGTAGGCCCTTGCCTACATCGACTGCGCCATGTTATGTTCTCTCTCTATCCAGGAGAGAATATCTTTAATAATTAATCGTGGAGAGATCAATAAATACCAAGGTGTATTTTATATCAAAAAGAAGAATATATTACAATAAAGATCGTTTTACAAGACGTTCACATTATGAAAGTCTAATCTAGAATCATCTAGAACTAGTTGCATGTAACACATGAGATCCAACTGTCGATAGTATGCATAATCAAAGAATACGTACCAAACTATAAACAACACAAATTAATAAATATTTGAAGATATTTTATTTTCTATATAAAACATGTTGGTATGTTTGTCAGGATAGGATAGTATGGAGGTCAGTCTATTTTTCCTACACAGAATATGAAAATAGCATGATGGTATGTATGTATGTTTGGAGATGAAGTATCAAACTATTAAGTCTTCTTACATATTGTGTATAGGCGACTGCCATACAAAATGTATGAAGCGATGTCGTCACTAAATTCAATTTTTAAAAAAAAGGTTAAAAAAAATTGAGATCTTCTACTACAATTTAAATATTTTTTATAGAAAATAAAATTATCTAGTTGGGGTGTTTCGGCTTTTTTCGATAATTGTAAAAGTTTTGGAAATATAGGCAGTTAAACTCATAAATTTATCATAAAAAAAAATATTTTTCTTAATAAAAAATGTTTGAGAAACCCTGGAATTTTTTTGAATGAATTCATTTTAGATTTTGTATTTTTCTATATTTGTACAAATTTTCAGCGTTCTAGCTTTTATGGTTTCTGAGATATATGGAAAAATAAAATAAAAATTCAAAAGTTGATAACCCCTGACTGAAACAAAAATTCGAAATTCCGAGTAAAAAAGTTTTGTAGGCCTGTAACTGTTTATATATTCTGAAATTTTAGGCTCTGTAAATTGAGTGGATCAAAAGTTATAAGGGGGGGACGGACACACACACAGATACACACACACACAGACACACGAAATGTTCTACTCCGAATTCTGAGTAAATCCGTGTATGGAACATATATGCTGCGAAGCCTCTAAGTTGGTGTTTTTTGACTTCAAAGTTGGAAAAGCCGTGAAAAAAGTAGACCTCTGCATACAATTCTCGCGTATTCTGGCTTGATACATTGTCGATATGTTAAGAGAACAAAGTTCTCCTGAACAAATCGACAGTTGGATAAACAGTTATAGGCCTACAAAACTTTTTTACTCAGTATTGTGAATTTTTGTTTAAGTCAGGGGTTATCAACTTTTGAAATTTTAGTCTATTTTTCCATATATCTCAAAAACCATAAAAGCTAGAACGCTGAAAATTAGTATAAACATAGACAAATACAAAATCTAAAATTTATTTTTTTCAAAAAAATTCCAGGGTTTATCAAACATTTTTTATTAAGAAAAATATTTCTTTTATGATATTATTATGAGTTTAACTTCCTATATTTCCAATTTGTTTTAAAATATAGAAAAAAGCCGAAACACCCAAACTAGATAATTTAATTTTCTATAAAAAATATAAACATCGTATTAGCACATCTCAAATTTCTTGTAACAATTTTTATAAAAATTGAATTTAGTGACGACATTGCTTCATACAATTTGTATGGCAATAGCCTACACACAATATCTAAGAGTTTATAGTTTGATACTAATCTCCAAACATACATACATACCATCATTCTGTTTTCATATTCTGGGTAGGATCAAAGGACTGACCTCAATACTATCCTATCTTGACATACATACCTAGGTACATGTGTTGTATAGAATACCAAATATCTTAAAATATTAAATAATTTGTATTTATGGGTTTATAGTTTGGTACTTATTCTTCAACTATACGTACTATCGCTATCGACAGTTGGATCTCATGTGTTACATGCAACTAGTTATTAGTAAAATATATTTTTATACTTGCCTACTAATATATTTATTAGTGTGGTTGTTTACCGGTAATAAGTCCGCCAAATAATGTGAAAAAATTTCAATAATTTATATTTATATTTTTTTTTTAAGAATTTTATTATCATTAACAATTTTGGCGGTTCTGTGATAAATCGTCTAATCGTACACGACAACTATAGTATCACGTCAAAACAGAACATCGTGAAACCGAACAGAGACAAATCAACACCTAGTCAAAACAGAACATTTCCATCATAATAGCAATAATAACATCGAACATACAAAACAAACCTATTCTAACCAAAAGTTTGGATCTTATGCGACGTCTAATTTTTTATAATCTTTTTGAAATCGTACTAGAATTATTATGTTATGTCTATGTGTTGATTTATCGCCGTTCTGTTTTGTGATGTTTTGTTTTGGCGTGATACGAATGTGTTCTTGATGCGACCTTTCCTGTTCGCGTTATATATTGTTAAAATTTGGCGCCATATCAGCTGACCACAAACAAATATTTATGATAAATTATGTGTGAATAAAAAAATATATTTTGACAATAAGATAACCTCGCAAATGTGACATTACAAGTGACAATTTTTGAGAGTCGAAATTAGACACGCGTCGTGTGGACACGGACCGCGCTCACTGAACGGCCGAGGGATGTATGTCCACATCCCTCGTGGCCAGAGCAGCTGCAAACCGCACCAAAGGGTATCGGTTAGGTTCGCTCCACATCGGCAGCCATGGACGTGACACCTGGAGTGCTGAAATAGATCGGCGCACCACCATTCGGCGAGAGAGCCGCTTTCCTGGACCGAAGCGGGTGCTGAGTTTGGAAAGTGTTCCAAACGCTGTTGGGTCGCGCTAGACCCTGGAGCAACGGCCTGCATCTCCTTGAGACTCGCCCCGCCGCCGTTCGCACCCGACGTCACCCAACCGGCATCTGCCGGTGTCTGGGACCCGAGGTTGCTTTCGCCGATAGCCTTGCCCCTTCGCCCATCAACGACGGTCCATTCCGGCAATGACGGTGCATCAGCACCTTCATGGCCGTGGCGAAAAATTATACATACATACATACCATCACGCCATGTCCCTTGCGGGGTAGGCAGAGAGAACCGAAAGCCACATTTTTTTATCCTGGCACGCATTTCTCGCCTCGTCCACATTCATGCATCGTCTCATACATGTTCGTCTGTTGCTCACACTTCTAACATTTCCGTCTTTCAGAATATCGTTCACATGGTCGTTCCGTCCCTTTCTTGGGCGTCCCCGACCTCCCATTCCATTCCTTTCGGCTCTGTATATTTTCTTCGTCAGGCGCTCCTCATTCATTCTCCCCATGTGACCAAACCATCTCAATGTGTTAACCTTCATTCTAGTAATGACATCTTTCTTCAACTTACATTCTTTCCTTATGTCCTCATTTCTTACCCTGTCATACATCGTTCTATTGCAAATTCTTCTTAACGATCTCATTTCAACTGCATTTATTCTGCTTTCATGCGTCTTTTGCCATGTCCAGGTTTCACTTGCATACGTCAAGGTTGGCACTACGATGGCGTTATGAATGGCAACTTTGGCATCCTTTGATATGTTGCGGTCATTCATAATTGGTCTAAGTGCTCCATTCACTTTGTTTCCTGCCATAACTCTTCTTTCGATCTCTTTATCAAGCCGTCCATTCCGTTGAAATATGCAACAATATTTGTGACATTTTTTATTTCCGTGGTGACAATATTTCGGCTGTGTGTGATTTTTATTGAATTATTTTACTGACATTATTTTAACGTGTGACGTCCAATATTGACTCTATTTATTTTAATTTGTGACGTCCTAATTAATTACCAATTTTAATTATTTATTTTATTAGAATTTTTTATCATTTTATCTTGTGACATGACCGTGCTGTCTGACGTTTGTGCACTGACACTTGACATTTATGTATCGTCAGACCACGGCTTCAGTTATCGCCTAGTTTCTATTCATCTCGTTCGGCGAGGTTATGTGTGGAATATCAAATTCCATTATTGACATAAAAAAAAGTGAGCTCATACCTCCAAGCGTCATGGGAAGAGGGGATCATTCTGTCTAAATAAATTTTAACGATTTGTCCGTTCAACATTTTGATGTATATGTACAAGAATGTTCCAATTGATGATCGCCATCTTGAATTCAACCTTTCGGTTTCTTAAATGTCAAACCTTGTGTCAAACATACTAGTTATTCAAGATGGCGCTGACATTGGTATCATAGCCTTAAATTACAGTAAGCAGTGATTAACATTTATAAAATATTTATTGAAAAAATAAACTTGCCACACCGGTTTTTGACCACAGTTTTTGACAAGACGGCGTTTCATATTGGGTGGCGTATACGTTTTCTACGAGTTTTTCTTATAAATGGTTAAATAGAAGTAAATAGTTGCATGAAATCAACTCTTATTGTTTTCCCTCGTTTGACGACGAAGGTAAATATGTTTTTTCTCTTGAACTGTAGAATTCACTTTTATTTTTGTAGCAGATTGCTTATCAACTAGTCATGTAAAGAGTTTTGCAGTTTCCGGCATTTTTAGGCGATCATGCTGAAACATTTTATTATCTTGTTTGAATTTCAATAATTGAATATACTACATGTATTCTGAATACTTTACATGTGTTCCTATACGTAAATAAATATCATTGCATCCGTGTGTGGATTGGTGTCAATCCTAATTGATAAGGACTTGTACAATTACTATAGTCATGTATTGGATATAGAATGTGTCATTGGTTTTTTGATTGTACTAGTTGCACAATACTATCATAGTATTTTCGTTCTTTTTTGTTTTAGTTAAGCTTGACGAAAATTTGTTAAATATATTGATTGTTTTATTTTATAAATATGTTTCCATCATTCATTACATAAACACATTTTTATATATTGTGAAGGATTCTTTGAAAATTGACAAAATTTAGATTTCATTTTTCTTAGCTTTAACAATCATCTTATTCTTTTACATTCAAACCCTTTTCTGATTCAGGGTGAACTGAACATCATAATTGTTTCATACATGTTTTTCTTTTCTTATGTTCCAATCTTTCATAATTTTATTCATGTGGCTTTGACAATATTTCTATTTCATAAATGTACCTACTTAATTTATGAGATTCCCCTTATAATAATAATAATAAATTTGGATGATTTATATAGCGCCGTTTTCGTGAATATCTCACCTCAAGGGCCTTATGTTCATATCGCTTAAAAGCTCGCCAAGTGAATGAATGCAGTTGACATCACCGCACACAAACCAATTTTAGTACAGGGATATATTCTGATTTGAATAGTGTATTGCGCATATTACTTTTGCCCTGATCTTTGTAATCATGTTAAATAAAATTTTCACCCGCTAATATTTTTTTTTATATTTTATTTATTTATCTTTTTGTACATAATAGTAAAAAAATAAATATACTGCACACTGGCCATTAGGCAATTTCTTCCAAGCAACCAGATTACAAGTTATGACAAAATTGTGATTGTACATCAACAAAATAATGAAAATTTTCTCTCACTTGTCAAGTTTTTTATATTCTTTACTTGACTTCTGCCAAGTACATTTCTTATTGGTAGGTACACATTATACATTGTTTTATTTTTCAAATACCATCCCTATTTTGGAGATATTCATTCATAGTCGTAGCAGAAGATTTATAATTCTCCAATTTAAATATTATTTATACCAATAAAATATACTCAGCCAATATTACCAATATTATTTTACCAAAAAATTTTCTTTAATATTCTTCGTTCTTGTTTTACAAATTATTATTAGGGGTGTTCTTATGCACTGCGATCCTTAGGATCTTTTGCGCTCCCCTCTACTTGCTTACCAGGTTTCCTGTTACAGTATCACCTCGAGTCTTAGCTCTCTTAGGAAGTTTAGGACCCGCAGGGGATTTATTGTCCATTTGGGGCTTGCCCAAGGTCCCCATTCTAACTTGTGTCACAGCATCACACTGCACGAGGAGGTGGTGTGGCGTTTCCGCCCCCTCCATACAGAATCTGCATGTGCCGTCTTCTTCTAGTCCTATTTTTCCGCAGATGTTCCCTTAGTCTACAATGGCCTGTGAGGAACCCTGTCAGAGTTTTTAGGGCCTTCCTGCGAGGCTCACACATGTTCTGGACCTTTTTCGGTCATAATTACCGAGCAGGTCCTTAGCCTGCCTGAGCCCCGGGAATTCAATCCAGTAGCTAGGTCTCACTTTCTCCGTAATTCTCTTTACTTCTGCCTGGAAATATGAATTTCCTAGGCTGCAGAATGGCTCTGGTCCTATCAGATGCTCTCTCGCGCCCTTCCTGGCTAGTCTATTGTTTTACAAATATATCTTTGTTCATTTAGGAAGTAAATCTCTGTGCTAAAAATATTTACCACTGTGGCATGGTGTTAAGTAGTTTGGCATATGCGCTCCCATCCTGGTTTTGATTCCCAGCCGAGGATAGATTCATTTACAATTATTTCTCATGCAAATCTCGCCTCTCTGGGCTAAAAACACAGTTAATTTATAATAAGTAGCTATTTGGCAATAAATTCGAGTCTTGCACATGGTGTAAGGAAATATTTAAATAAAATAAATAAATAAAATGTTTTGGTACTAGCTCTTGTTTCAAAGCTTTAATGGAACATTCAATGCTTTCCACCGATAATATAAAAATATTATATCTTTCCTTTGAAAACGAAGGATGAAACATCTGGAATATTTTTGTAAGTAGAAAAAATTGGCTGTGTTCTTTTTTACACCTTTTTTTATAACTTCACCTGTCTGTACTGTAATTTTGCAATCAATTTTTTTTCTCGATCAGTTAGAACTCTGAAATTTCATATTCCTGATGACAATGGGCACGTTAAAACTGTTCTTGTTTCATTCATTTGATATTTTGCTATAATTGAACAATTCTGAATTGTGACTGCTAATACATGTTGCATTATATTCAGGCGTTATTTATATTATTATTAGATCAATTTGAGTTTTCATTAACATGTCTGTCTGTCCGATTTTATTTTAATTTGAAAAGGGTGTCCTTAATTTGTTTTATTGATTAACTTGTTAAGTGTTATTATGAAATGATTTAATTTTTCAGGAATAAACTTTCATCCAGTATGATTGGTGGACTGTTTGTTTACAACCATAAAGGGGAGGTGTTGATATCTCGCGTATATCGCGATGATATCGGTCGCAATGCGGTGGACGCTTTTCGTGTCAATGTTATACACGCTCGACAACAAGTTCGCTCCCCTGTCACTAATATAGCCAGAACATCATTTTTCCACATCAAGGTAAGATTATTCATTAATACTTTTATCTATGGCCGACCGCCGTGGCACAGTTGGTAAGCCGTTCGGTTTCTGTGCGGGCGTCCTGGGTTCGATTCCCAGCAGAGGAGAAATTTATTTAAATTTATTTCTCACGCAAATATTGCTTCTCTGGGCTGGAAACACTGGTTAGTTGGAAGAAATTGCCATACGGCAATAAACTCGCCACTTGCGCAGGGTGCAAGGAAGTGTTCATTATTATTATTATATAGACTGACACATTGAAATATTATTTTTTTATTGACATATTTTTAATATTTCAATAGAGACGAAGTTGGGATATTATAGAAAAACCAGGAGCTCAAGGCACCTACAGGGCTTACGATCTGTCTTCGGCTGGATTACGTGATCACTTTATGCGCTTGCGCAACGTTCACCAATTATGCCTTCTTATTGAGTTCCCTCATCAATGTAATTTTTGAAAGTTCTATATATTTGAATAATGTGAAACAATTCATTTGAAAATAATGCATTATTACTATTGCCATCTATGAAGTAACGAAGACACCTTTTTTATAACGCCATCTATTGAGAAATTGGTTCAATGAGCAACAGTCCTGATAAATGAGGTGTCAGTGTGTCTCTTCTAATCAGTAGAGACCTGAAATAAAAATATATCCAATAAGTAGAGAACTGAATTATTCGTGAATCCGATAAACCCGATTTTATTTTAAAATTTTGCGCTTTTTTCGTGAACAACACAATTTTTACACTTTTTCGCAAATAACGTAAATTTCATACTTTTATCTCAAATAACTCGAAATTATCACCGAAATTCAACTCTTTTAGGACATTTTCATAAAAAATGTACCTCAGCAATCTATCCACCAAAAAGACATAATTATTGTATCTCAAATCTGTGGGTGAAATCTACAGTATACAGCATTAAATATAGGTAAATTATGTAGACATATAAATTATATGTTGATTCATATAGGTTTCTATCCTCCTTTAATACTGTTTTGGCAGACAGAAGAACAAACCTTAAAAAAACGTCTTGGTTACGATGGCGATTCTTAATTTTGAATCTAAACTTCGATGAAAGATGTTATATTGTTTTTTACATATAAATAAATGTGATTTGAATAGAGAATGTCATTTAAATAGTGTTTTTTTAATTATCTAACCATATTATCATATATAGTGAAAAAAGAAATTGTAAATCTAAATTATGTGTTGATTTCACTTAATTTTTATTTTTTGAAGAAAATGACATCGTTTCTTAAAAATGTTACCCTTTTACTGAAAAATAACAACACTTTTCATAAAAAAATAACATCGATTCCATAAAAATTACACTACTTTTCGCTAAATATAACCTTTTTTTTCAAAAAAAAAAAATGCAAATAATAACACCACTTTTCTACTAAAATAACTCCCCTTTTCCAAAAAATAATGCAATTAAAACACCTGGGGGGCAAGTCTGGTCCGACCGGCGAAATCAAAACCCTAGTGATTACCCATATCATGGATATAATTAATATATGGAGTTCTATAATATCTTTAGATGTCATAGAACTCCATATGATAATTATATCCATGATATGGATAATCACTAGGGTTTTTATTTTGCCGGTCAGACCAGACTTGCCCCCCAGGTGTCTAATAAGTAGTAATTTTAAAACCGAGCTTTATTTATTAAGTTTCAATTACATAATGATAGTATGCATAATACAGCGTTAAGAACCAAAATGCAACAAAATTAGGTTAGTGCCTAAACACTAAACTACTAGTGAAACTAAAGCAAGTACATTTGTTTTATTTCTATTTTTTATGAGTGTGTCCTCCCTAACCCAGGGAAACTGTCTTATTAGTAGTTCTATTTATTTTATTACGAATACTATTTTATTCGTTGCAGCGTGCCAATATTTGGCTAGCAGCTGTCACTAAGCAGAATGTAAATGCAGCAATGGTATTTGAGTTCCTACTCAAGATCATAGAAGTGATGCAGTCCTACTTTGGAAAGATATCCGAAGAAAACATCAAGAACAACTTTGTCCTCATATACGAACTCCTCGATGGTAATAATATTCTTTTACAAATAATCATTTCAATGATTTATAGTATAATAATATTAGTAAAATAATAATATTACCGTTCATTATTTCAGCCACTGGCATTATGCCAAAATCGTTAATCCATAATAAAAATGCAAAAAACGGTAATTATGAATACATGTAGAATCGTTAAAGATTTTTTAAACGTTAATATTCGGGAATCAGTAGGGTTGTTAGGTAGTATAGAGACCTCCTCAGAGCCTAATCCTTTGATATGTTAAGTATCTGGATGGGTGAACTATTCCCAATTGAAAGCTTGATGATGCGTTTGTTGCATTTTATTTTGCTCTTTTAAATAAATTACAATTTACGCATTGATCTGCTAATTCTTTTGAGGAAGTGTATAATGGTAATAATAATAATTGAGTGTTATTATTTGTAGTGCTTAATTGTTATTAATATCATTAGTAAATCGGCCAGCGCCGCAAAAAAAAAAATAGTATAAAATTAATAAAATCTTATGTTGTAGAAGTTAAAAAATCATATTTTTAAGTGTCAAATTGTGTAATATTATTTGGTTTAGAAGATTTCTTGTTTAGTATTATTAAAATTTGAATTGAATCTTAAATATATGCGAATACATAATGGTAAAATTGTTAGGATCTGGACTAGTAATATTAATAGACCACATATTAATCAACTTGTAATCTAGAAAAATCCCATGATTGCGCAGAAGATAAAATGGGGTTTTTTGCTTGGTTAGTTCGATCACCCGTGTGCGCATGCTGTCTTCTTCCAGGCTGAAATTTTTTTTACATGTTTGGATAAACCTATACTATGTAGATGTCTATCTTCCCTAAGAAAATATATGTATTTTCCTTCATCTTGAATAGTATAATATATTTAATGATTTTTAAAAATACTTAACTGTAGGATAATAGATATGCTATAGGTTTTTAATCTTACTTTTTGTAAATATTTCAGAGATCTTGGACTTTGGTTATCCTCAGAACTCAGACACCGGTGTCCTGAAGACGTTCATCACTCAGCAGGGTATCAAATCTGCCTCTAAAGAAGAGCAGGCGCAGATCACATCACAGGTCACCGGCCAGATCGGTTGGAGAAGGGAGGGTATCAAGTATAGGAGAAATGAACTATTCCTGGATGTTCTGGAATATGTTAACCTTCTCATGTCACCTCAAGGTATGTCATTAAATTTTACACTTTGTTATCTGAGGCGAATGTGCATCAATACAATCATAGATAAACTGAAAAATTAGACAAATGTAATCAGGGGGCAAGTCTGGTCAACCGGCGGAATCAAAACCATCCATGTTTACTCATATCATGGATACAATTTTATGGAGTTATCATCTTAAGATAATATAGAACTCCATCATATAATTATATCTATGATATGGGTAAACATAGATGGTTTTGATTCCGCCTGTTGACCAGACTTGGCCCCCAGTAAAGGGATAATATTGATAAAACAAAAGTAAATTACAGAAGGTTTGAAAACGGGATGGTTTCAATTATTTTAATTCAAATTTTGGTACCTACATAATATTAACCAGTGTATAACTGTTGACAGTTGACAGCTGATTATGTCTAATGTTAAAAATCTCAATTACATCAAGTCCAATTGTCAGGACTAGCAACACTACCAACAACAATCACTCATTCCTGTCATAGAAAAAGTCATACAAGTTCTTAAAAGAGTTAACACCTGATGAGTCAACCGGTGGTTCCGGAGGCAAACCATTCCACTCCTCGATCACTTTGTTGAACAAATAATGTTTCCGATTAAACTTTTCCTTATCCAACTTTAATCTATGACCTGTCAGGTTGTTAGTATTCCGATTACAACAGAACATCGTCTCCTACTCTGGACAGTCTCCCAGTCTCAATATATTTAAATCAATTTTTTGGTTTCAATACATTGCTATTATGTGATTAAAAAAATGAACAAATTTAAAAGAAACGAGTGAGGTGTAAGGGGCTAACTTTGGAGAGACAGCACAACCATATCAAAGATTGTTTACAAATAAAGTAATTTCTCAATAGATGGCGTTACACAAAAAGGTTTCTTCGTTAAACATTATTCAGATATATAGAACTTTCAAAAATTACATTGATATGGGAATTCAATAAGTAGGCATAATTGGTGAACGTTGCGCAAGCGCATAAAGTGATCAGGTAAAACCAGCCGATGCCTCGAGTTCCTGGTTCTTCTATAATATCCCAACTTCGTCTCTATTGAGATATTAAAAAGTATGTCAATAAGAATATCATTTGCCTCCTGACAGGGAAAAAATCCAATGTTTGCGTATATGCAATTAAAAAAAAACATATCAAAGATATTATGAAAGAAAATAAACTTGAATAACAGGCTATCATGAATAAGATGCTACATTGAAGTGAAGAAGGATATAAATGAATGTCAAGATAGAAAAGCGTAGTGTATTGTTTTATTACTGTCTTAGGAGACATACTACGTCCTATTCTATAACTTTTTAAGAATGTTACTGCTAAAATAGGTGCAATTCTATTTCATTTAGTCCAAGTTGATATTCTATAACGTTGAAATAGGTAAGTTCCTATTTAATAATGTTCTTACTTGAAGTAAGTCGCGAATTAGTGCAATTCCCTATTTTATAACCACATTTTAGTTGAGTTAACTGTCAAAACGTTCCTAATTTTATATCACACTTAGTTGAAAGTGTACTAGGTATTTTGATAGCAGTCTGAGATATTTTAAAAGTTGAAAACATCAGTTGTGTACGGAAATAAATAAAAAGGGTTTTATTTACACGTGATGCGTTATGTTGTAAATAAAAAACCAGAGAATTTTAGTGCAGATCAAATGTTAGGTGACATGACATAAATAAACATGGCCGAACAGTGCGCAGTACTCATGCGTGGTCTGCGCTATTGACAATTTATTTGAGTTCATATTATTCTATGGTGCACTAATTTTGTAGATTTTAGTTAAAGGAACAACGTCAGTTACACAATACGAAATTAAGTTCAAACATCCTTGATTCTAAAATTTTTGAACGATCCAATTTCAGTTCAAAAAGTTACAGAATTGGACGTATTATGATGATATGTATTAATTACCTATAATTTATGTTTGCAGGGCAAGTATTGTCAGCTCACGTGGCTGGTAAGGTGGTGATGAAGTCATATTTATCTGGTATGCCCGAGTGCAAGTTTGGTATCAACGACAAGATAGTCATGGAGGCTAAAGGAAAAGGAAATGGTAATTATTTTCATTATTACTATCTGCTATCCTTTATATTAATATCATTTGATAAACATATCACAGAATATTTGTTTAATTATGTTTAGTATTATTTAAGTTATAACTTAAGTGTGAAGAATGTATACTGATTTTGTTCTATTCTTGTTTCAAGATACCTTTTCTGGAGGAATATCAGGGAATACGGACGACGCCACTCGCACGGGTAAACCCGTTGTCGTCATTGACGATTGTCAGTTCCATCAGTGTGTCAAGTTGAGCAAGTTTGAGACGGAACACTCCATATCATTCATTCCTCCCGATGGTGAATTTGAACTCATGAGGTGAGGTGACAGTTTATTCCTTTATATCCATTTTTATGTTGTACGCTTTGTAAAAATGGTGACAAACATAATAATGACATTATTATAACTACCTATTACATATTATATTGTTATAGAACCTCTATTGGTTTCAAAAAGCCGAAATAAGACATGGGAGCGAGAAATCAAATGCAATCACCATTCAACGAGGAGTAAGACAGGGTTGTATTCTGTCCCCGTTATTGTTTAATCTCTACTCCGACTATGTCTTTAAAAGAGGAGCCCTCAGTAACACCGAGAAAGGTCTCAAGATAAATGGAGTCCTAATCAACAGCATTAGATATGCAGACAATACTGTACTACTAGCTGACAGTGTTGATCTTCAAGACCTTCTTGACCTTGTTGACGAATCCGGTAAAAGATTGGGACTAACAATTAATATCAGTAAAACCAAATGGATGACTTTCAGGCAGCTGGATTACACTGGATCAATGATGCATTTGAACGGCCGCAGCGTCGAAAGAGTGGAGAAGTTTAAATACCTCGGCAGCATGCTCACGCAAACCCTTGACCCGGATGTGGAGGTTAAATGCAGAATTGAGGCAGCAAGAGCTGCATTTAATAAAATGAAAACACTCTTCTGTAACGACAACATAAACCTGAAACTCCGACAAAGAATGATAAGATGCTATGTATGGTCTGTTTTATTATATGGATGCGAGACGTGGACCTTGAAAGTCAGTATGATGAACAGACTGGAAGCATTTGAAATGTGGCTCCATTGACGAATGCTCAGAATTCCCTGGACAGATATGGTAACAAATACAGAAGTCCTGAGGCGAGCTAGAGCAAATAGGGAGTTGTTGTCTACCATCAAGGTCCGAAAAATCTCATACCTGGGTCATGTGCTGCGTGGAGATAAATATCGCCTTCTCCAGCTCATCTTGGAGGGCAAGATTGAGGACCCGGCAGAAAACAGATGTCCTGGCTGCGCAATGTGAGAGAATGGACCGGCATCCGGAGTGTGGAGGAGCTGTTCCGAGTAGCCCAGGACAGGGAGACATTCGCCGGAGTGATCGCCGACGTTGGGGGAACCCAACATGGCACTTAAAGAAGAAGAAGATTATAACTACATAAATTAATAAAATGAGCCACAAAATCAATGTTCTCTTCTTCTCCCTGGCAATGAGTATTCACACATGGTAGTAGGATCTGCCATTTACATTACTGCGCTTTGTCCTGTACGTCTTCTAGGGAGACATTGCAGTTTTTCATGCTCTGCCTGATCACTTCATGCCACTTATGTCAGGTCTTGTCTTTGTACCCCTTACCAGGGGTATTAAGGGGTTGAACCCTGTTGCCATTATGTTCTGGAGGTCTGCTAATATGCCCGAAGCGCCATAGACTGCAATTTTGTAATTTTTTAGATATGCCACACATGTATGTAGGAGTTCTGGATCCTACAACAAAAGCAATGTTAGAAATAAATATCGGCAAATATATAATTTGAGAAATTTCATAGAAGACGCCGATGGTTTGGAGGGGGATGGAACTCAAATTTGTGCTCTGCGCAGTACGTGTGATTTCTCAAGTTATTTGCCAATAGATGTAAATAATAAACACTTCCTTCACCCTGCCCAAGTTGTGAGATTATTGTCAAATGACCATTTTTTTCTAACTAGCGTTTCCAGGACAAAGAAGCATGAGTTGGTTTTGAAAAAATTTTAAATAAATTCCTCCTCTGCTGGAGAATCCAAGATACTCGCATAGAAGACAAATGAGGGTCGGCTGTAATTTTTTTTAATCTATTTGGAAAAATGGGCAACATACAAATTAAATTTTTAACAATATAATAAATGTAAATAACACAAATGTGGTAATTTAATCAGCCCACCTTAAATTTCACATTAATATTTAATAAAAATCTTTTCAATATTTGTGTAATTTACAATAAATTTGCTTTTGTATTTTTCAGATATCGCACCACCAAAGATATATCTCTACCATTCCGTGTGATTCCATTGGTGCGAGAGGTTGGCCGCACCAAGATGGAAGTTAAGGTGGTTCTGAAGAGTAACTTCAAGCCGTCGCTGCTCGGTCAGAAGATTGAAGTGAAGATTCCTACACCACTCAACACTTCAGGAGTACAGCTCATATGTCTCAAAGGGAAGGCCAAGTACAAGGCATCAGAGAACGCCATTGTGTGGAAGTGAGTGAATATTTTTTGTATCATACCTCCAAGATTTGTCCCACAATGTGGGATAACAAGCAACATGTGTGCATTTTTGCATTACTAATAAAGGGAAGCACGACGCGTGCGCTCATTCCCATACACCATTGTCTCACCCAAAAGGAAAACATCGAGAATGGGTGTTGAACCTCATCATACACGATAAAACATATATGTAAGATGTTGTCGTGTATTTTTGTTTATCGGGCTCTCATTGGACACCTGAAAACGATAGCAATAGTAAAGAATGGAACCACTAATTAAAGCTGCTGCCTCACAGCATACTATTGATTCCCTAAAATATATTCAATAACAATTATATGTTTTGTTAAGGCTTGTTGAATGTTTGGTGAATGAATGAATATATTTTTTAACATGACACCAGCTATTAGGATTTGGGTAAGTAGGGGACACCAGCTATTAGGATTTGGTCCATTATACTCTTCCGAAGAAGCACACCACATAGCGTTGAGGATGGTTTGCAATCTGCTCAGGAATATATTGATTCGGATCTTAAAAAGACCCGGGTTGTTAGAAGGTGGAAACACAATTTGGAAGATCGTTCCACAGCTGGGCTGCTATGTTAGTAAAAGAGTTCAAGAAACAACTGATTTATTTGACAACAACCTAAAAATAATAGATTACATATATTATATCAATGGTAGAAATTTGTTTTCAAATAAGTAATTTGAAAATCAGTCTACTGATAATTGAATTTTAAAAACTTGTACACTGTTTTTAGGATCAAGCGTATGGCGGGTATGAAGGAGACTCAACTGTCGGCCGAAATAGAACTCCTGGAGACTGACACAAAGAAGAAATGGACTCGACCTCCAATCTCTATGAACTTTGAAGTTCCATTTGCACCATCTGGATTCAAGGTACAATATTCACGATAACTAATTTAACATATATCTTTTCAGATTTCCATTATCTTAATCAATACAAATTTAATGTTCAATATCCACTTCTATCTCGCATTTAGATATTGTTTTATTTGTATTGTGTAAAATAAAATTTAAGATAGGTCGGTGGCAGAGTGGGAATCGCTGTTTAGTAATCCAGTGAACACGAGTTTCAATCCCATCCTGCCACGACCGATTTCGTTCACCAACAAATATTTATGCTTAGTTTAGGAAATGTATGAGGATGCATATTATGTTCTTGTTAGAAGGACAATGCTAATATAATAAGATCATTCTAACAATATTCTATGAATCAGTTGAAGTATTGGGTCATGCTAATGATATTGACATAATCGGTAGATCACAACATGCGATGATGGAGATATTTGTTGAATTGGAGAGTGCAGCTAATGGAATGGGACTTGCATCAACGCTAGTAAAACCAAATGTATGCCAGTCGCCAAGACTGTCAATAACAACCAGAACCCAACAACAATTTGCATAGGCGCACACACAAATAGAATCTGTTGGAAGTTTCACCTACTTGGGATCGATTATGACTAATGTAAATGACACATCCACTGAAATTAATCGCAGGATATAAAAGGAAAACAAACACTTCTATGGTTTGAGAAGACATCTGGCATCTCGGAGGATGTCTAAAAAGATGAAAGTCACAATTTACAAAACGTTGCTACGCCCCATACTAACTTGTGGTTCTGAATGCTGGGTATTGAGTAAAATAGATGAATTGTCTCTACTATTGTTTGAGAGAAAAATACTCAGAAAGATATTCAGACATGTGCAGGTAAACGGAGCTTGGAGAAAATGACACAACGAGGAGATCTACAATATGTGTAATGAGCCCAAAGTTATAAAGGTGATAAAAATAGGAAGGCAGCGATGGGCAAATGGAAATGAAATGATGATCATGGAAAGAATGGGGGATGAAAGAGTGCCAAAGAGGATCCTGAAAATAAAGTCTCAAGGTTGGTAGACACAAGCTCCGATTGCTGGATGGCGTGGAGGGGTGCATGTCAGGATAGAGGGAGATGGCGAGGAATGCTGGTGAAGGCCAAGGCTCGCTCAAGATGATTAAACATAAATTTTTTGGCTTGTTTCACTATGTTTGATAAATAACTTTTGATTTTTATTTTCAGGTGCGTTATCTCAAAGTATTTGAACCAAAGTTGAACTACTCCGACCATGACGTTATCAAATGGGTGAGGTACATCGGAAAGAGTGGGTTGTACGAAACGAGGTGTTGAGGGCAGAGCCATCTTCATTCACAACGCTATATCCACTCGCATACTGACAATACTAATTATTATTTTATTTTCAAATGTTGGTTTATTTTACAAGACTGGGTGCTATTTTATTTACAGAATAAACCTAATTCATTTTTTTTATTTAAATCAATTGACACCTTTTTGCTGTCACATATTTAGCCACAATTTAACTGAATCATTGTTTCTTTTAATTCCTTTATCATCAAGGTATTATGTACTACGTACTAGAGACGACTTTGAATATTTTATTTTCAACATACATATCGTAAAGAGGAAAGAAAAAGTAAAGAAAAAAAAACTTTCTGTTATTGGTGTCTCTCTTTATCCACTTAATCAATGATTGTATATGAACAAGATAGAAAGATATCTTAAAGTTTTGAGTAACTTTAAAAATGTTTAGTTTCTTAATTCAAATGTTTTGAAAATATTATTAAAAAGTTTAATTATAAAAAAAAATAGTGCATATTTTTAACATCTATTACTTACTTTCTTAACACGTCCGGACACACATATTAGGCCTTCCCACATGTCTTCTCATTACATCCCTGTACCATGTTTTGGCAGACAAGAAGATGTTTATCATCTTGGACCTCCCCGCAATCCCAAGATACATCTTATTCTCGTCCTGTACCCCACCTGTACAAGTTCTTTTTACACTTTGTGACACCTACACGGAATCTTCTACACATTGTCTTCAAGTTTAGTAATATATGATATACAAATAAGTCTATAGGTTTCACAGATTTTGACACTAGGGATGGGGAGCATAAACTGCTTTGTTATGTAAGAAACTTGTTCTAAAACAGTTTGTAAATTTGTTTATATGAATTTGATTAATCTTTTGTGAATATTTACTACTTTTTCTTTCGGAATGATCTTTGAATGCACAAGTAGGCATTTTTATATATATAAAATTTGTAACTATTGCCAATTGGCGACAATTCAGTGGAACTTATATTGAACAAGTAACAGCGTCTCTAGTACGTAGTGAGTACAACTCAATCATCGAGATTCAGATTGTTCTTTTATTTTCATACTTAGGTAAGTCATTAATTTAATAAAAATGTACATATATACGTTTAGGTGACATTTCATCAAATCATACTACGTAAATAATTGAATGAAAAAAATATATGCAATTTTAACACATGATTTCATTATGTATTATATGTTTATATAGGTGATATTGCACTCTGTCCTTTTTTTTAGATAGATTTAATTTTCTGTTGATTTTTTAAGATGTATTGTATATTTGTTTTTTTTTAATTTGAATATTGATCGGAATGTTGAGTGGATACTTTCACCGTTGAATCTCATTCGTACTATTAAATCGTGTTACGAAATTACGATTTGAAAAATGATTAATGCGTATCTAATAATGTATTACGTATTCTTATCGTACAGCCTGTTAATAAATTTATGAGTATATATTAAAAACATTATCATCGTCATCAAAATTTTAGGAATATTCGTCTTACTATAGGAACAATACAAATTATTTTTAATTCGTGTATTTATAATCACCAATATACATAGAATAACTATAGTAAAAAAATAAGATGTATTTATGTTATTGTTCTTTATGTAATTTTATTGTAATTTATATATAATATATATTTAATCCAAGTACACATGTATATTCCTAGTTAAAATTGTAACATGTAACATGAGATCAACACAATTTTGATATAATCTAATTATTTTTGTTAGATTTTGAACTCACCACTGCTTAAGATTTGTAAATAGTTTTCTGTTAATTCTCAATAATTTAGTCTCTGATAGTAAACAAGGTAAAAATATTACCCCAAACAAAACACAACATTTCATTTGCGAATGGTTTACTTATTTAAGGGGGCATATAAACCTAAACACCCCAATTTTAAATCAAATTCCTCAAATATGTTAAACAGTGTGTTTCTAAAAAAATACAATAGGTATTTTCAACATTTCTCTAGTGAATTTTCATCATACAATTTTAAAATACAGCTTAAATTCCCCTAAAAAATTATTAAAAATATCCTTTTTTACGGCATTTTTTTTAAATTACTCCATAACTATATATATAAGAGAAATAAATCATTTACATGCTCAAAGAGTGTATACAATCCAAGTGAATGACCGATAAAGTTTTTTAAATTCAAGTAAGGTTTGTTCTTAAAATGCAAAAAATCAACTAATTTTGAGTTTCCGATAATTTAAATCACATATAAACCTTTTTTAACGCACGTGATAGTTACCCTTACTAACACTTAGCTTCATAGTGCAATGCCCTCTTAAACAAAATCAATCATGGAGTTTTTAGATTTAATTAAATATTTGACTGAAATTTAATGTAATTTTTCTTATTGTCTTATTTTTATTTTGAATGTAATAAAAAGTGCGTGATTTTTCATGTAAGTAGATAAAAGACAATGTATTTTATTTAAAGAATCATGTTTGATAGCAATAATTATTTCAGTATAATTTACGCAATGATTCTGGGGCCCAGCAGTTTGTTTATTAGTATATTGCATTGTGTGTGATATTGGTCAGTTTGTGCACCTGTTAGCATAAAAATTTTGATGCACGAGCATTCATTGACTATGAAATATACATCGAGCAATAGATTCCAGATTGTCTGGATTATTTCAGATGAAGACTTAATTTAAAAATACATTTAATATAGAAGGAGTCGGAATGTAAGATATGTATTTTATTCTATTTGTATTTATTAATTATTGTTTATGTACCATTTCTATTCTTTCCCAGTTGCTATTCAGGTATGTATTTTCCTCTAACATATTTTGAAATTTGAATTTATACAACTGCGTCATAGGTACCACAATGACAGTTTAAACGTAAACAACGATCATGACAGAGAGGGGATAAGTATGTATGATTACTGCTGTGTGACTGTATGCTACCAGCTTAGCATTTTGGTCACACAAATTTACACTATTTGGGTGTATGTGTTCCCTCCTCCATATAAACTTTCACTACGCCAATTCTAACACTCCTCCGTACACGCAGTTTGCTTAAAAAGGGATCCGAAGTATTTGCTTCATCTATTAATATAATATAGATGTTTTCACAGTACACATTGATGATTTCTTTCAATACTTGAATTATCTGTCTTCTCAGATAATCTTGAATCTATTGTAAATTAATGTAAAGTTAATTTATTGTCATTCTTTATGTGCTGTCACATATCATTTTATTGTTTTACATAATTAACATAAATGACTACTATATTCATGTCTGCAAGTTATGTGTGCACTATTTAACAAATAAAGATCATTGATTGTATATCTTTTAACATACAACTAGAGCTGAGCTTGAATTATGCTGTAAATTTTATTATAAACTAGTTACTAACTAAAAAATAGGACCATGCAGCTGTATAATAATTGACATCTTAAGAAATTACATCATTAATTAAATTATTATCACATATTAACATATTTTGTATACAATCGCTTATGAAAATGATATATTTGCATAAGATTTAAACTAATGTTTGTACGTTAGTATTGTGTTATCATAATTTTTGCGCTTCATTGATATGCATTAGACCTCCCCGTAAATATTTATATCAAATCTGTTTTTAAAAATATATGTATGTATCTGTTATGATTTGTCATCTTATTTGAATTTCGCGCCATATTGTGGTGGCGCTAGTGTTGTGTAAGGGGAGACATCTGGTGACAAAATTTGCAATTATTGTCAAGGCAGGAGATTGTTAACATTTTTTCCCTCTCTCTTGTCGAAGCCTCCAAACCATGAACATGTGTTCAAGAAGTAAAGGATAAACACAAATTCAGTTTTTTATTCAACCAAACCACATCATATTGTTGGACCTCCGAGCCGCATCGAAAATTACCGTGAAAAACCAGCATTGTTTACAAGCAACAAGACAGTACTACAAATCAGGTTTTTACAAATTCCTTCATATCCTCTCCATTTTTTACCATTGCTTATGTTATTTATTCAGAATAACATCAATTTGTTTGAATTTGTGTGCATATTATATCAGTCTAGCGTGTTTTATAACCTTGAAAATAGTTTTGTCAACAATTTTGTATTTTTTCGTAAATGTTATAATCATTGTTTTAAATTTACATCCATTGTTATAAAAAAGTCCGTTAAACCGCGTGGCGTGAGCAAACATTCATACAAACAATCGAAAATACATGTAACTGTAATTTTATTTCGAATTTTGAGGTTAAGCAAGCACATGTACATTACTTTGTTAAAAATCAAACCTAAAAACATATCAAGATAGAGGTTATTTTTGCAAGTAAGAATATTCAGTTAGTGTGGGATATTATAGTCATTGAGAGAGCCTATATGTCCAGATGAAACATTGTTTCATTCATATAAATTTTGTTGTGTAGTTCAGAAACTTCCAGACAAACATGTCTCAGGATAAGCTGAATGCAAAGCGAGGTAATATAAAGGGGCAATTAACCCGGTTTATAGACTACCTGGAAACAAGTACAAACAAAAATGAAATAGAAGTCAGATTGAAAAAGATGGAAGAACTTTTTGACAAGTTCGACGAAGTTCAATCACAAATTGAAGAAAAGGACGAATCCGAAATAGATAAACGAGAACAATTTGAAAATCTTTATTATTCAGCATTGGCCAAAGCTAAAGGAATAATCACACAAACACCTAACATTGTCTCTGAAGTGAAACTTAGTCCATTGCAAGTTCCCAGCTTCACTGGAAACTATGAGGATTGGCTCCATTTCCGTGATACCTTTAAGTCACTCGTAGACAGTAACTCCAATCTAAGTGATTTGCAAAAATTTCACTACTTGCTGAGTAGCTTAAAGGGACAAGCATTACAGATGGTGTCTTCTTTAGAAATAACATCGAACAATTATAAAACAGCTTGGGAGATATTATCAGGAAGATATCATAATAAACGAATAATTGCAGACAAACATGTCCGAAGCCTTTTCAATATGCAATCAATTAAGAATGAAGATAGTATAGCTCTACGCAAGCTCATTGATGAGACACAGTTGCACTTAAGAGCTTTAGAAACCATGAACCTTCCAACGAGTACGTGGGATGCACTTTTAGTTCATCTGGTCACAGGAAAACTAGATCCTGTTACTCGTCATCATTGGGAGTCATACATATTGAAGGATGAGTTGCCCACATACAAGGAACTTATCAATTGCTTATCAGAACGAGCCCGTGTTATTGAATCAACCCATATAGCAAGAGCAGTCAATCACAACAAAGCAAGGGTAAATCTTCATACAGAAATTACCTTACAACGATGTCCTCAATGCAAGGGGGATCACAAATTGTTTGCATGTGTACAATTCACATCACAAACAATAGAACAGAGACAAGAAACCATCAAAAGGTTGAAATTATGTTTCAACTGCCTCAGACCAAATCATAATGTCAGAACTTGCTCGTCCAAATCAACATGTAAGGTGTGCAACAAAAAACACAACACACTTCTTCATAAAGCTGGCAATCAGCCCGCTGCAAACGAAAATGCAGTGCAAACGTATTCCTCGCAAGGAGGCAACGAAGTCTTGCTATCAACAGTGATAGTAGAGTTAAATCAAAATGGAACAAAACATCAGGTGCGAGCATTATTAGACTGTGGCGCTCAATCCAATTTTGTGACCAAGTCCTTGTGCGACCGATTAATGTTGCAACAACATAATCTCTGTATCCCAGTTTCAGGAATACACAGACAGGTTACAACTGTGACCTCGGGAGTGAACATTACAATAAGATCTCAATTCTCAAGTTATGAAAGGAATATCAACTGTTTGGTATTGCCCGAAATAACCAACCAACTACCACAAAACAACATAGACATAAGGACGATAAAAATTCCTAAGGGATTACAGTTAGCAGACCCAAAGTTTAACAAACGTGCTCCGGTAGACATGTTATTAGGAGCTGGGGTGTTTTGGGAAGTAATAAAGACAGAATCTGAAGCTACATCCAACTCCTTACTGCACAACACCTTGTTTGGATGGGTTGTAGCAGGACAGATACCATCACCTAGGAACCATCCTAATCAAGTATCTAATTTACAAAACAAATCATCTTTATGTCACATATCACTTAATCAGCTACACAAGGATGTTGAGCGTTTTTGGCTGGTCGAAGAACTGTCCACAAAAATTCCTTTCAAGTCAAAGGAAGACATTGCGTGCGAAGATCATTTTACCACAACATATCGAAGAGATGAAACAGGACGCTTTGTCGTGCGACTTCCGTTCAAGAATAACCAACCTGAATTAGGTGAATCCTTAGAAATAGCTATCAAACGTCAGCTAGCGTTAGAAAGACGTTTTAGGAGTGACCATTTGCTTCATCGTGAATATTGCAAATTCATGGAAGAATATCAAACATTAGGGCATATGACACCATGCGTTTCAACAGCTATCACACCAGTGAATTATTTACCACATCATGCAGTGCACAAGACTAACAAGATACGAGTAGTGTTCGATGGATCCCAAAAAACAACCAACGGAAAATCAATAAATGATGTACTCATGACTGGTCCACAAATACAAAGGGACCTTTTGACGTTGCTTCTTAATTTTAGAAAACACATGTTTGTCATGACAGCTGATATCGAGAAGATGTATAGACAATTCAAGGTACATGAAGAAGACAGGAACTTTCAAAAAATTGTTTGGAGATCTTCAGAAGACATGCCGCTTCAACATTTCCGATTGAACACCGTAACATATGGTTTAGCCCCATCATCGTTCATCGCCACCAGATGCTTAAAACAATTGAGCATAGATTTTGCTGATACATTCCCACTAGCCTCACAAGTCATCAATAATGACTTCTACATGGATGACCTCCTCACAGGTTGTGACAACAAGGAAACTTGCCTTCAGCTAAAGGAGGATGTATCAAGAATATTGAAATCAGCCGGTCAGAATCTTACGAAATGGAAAACAAATATGCCTGATGTCTCAGACGATGAGCTGGTTGAAGACGCACCATTTGTCCGGGAGGATCTCTACCAAACGAAGATTCTAGGACTCCACTGGAACAGCAAAGAAGACTCTTTCTTCTACAAGGTTACTGCGATGCCTGAAGAAGTGATAAGCAAAAGAAATGTGCTATCAGAAATATCAAAAACCTTTGACCCATTGGGCCTTCTCGGACCAATCATCTTAAAATCGAGGCTCATATTACAAGATTTATGGCAACAGCAAGTGTCTTGGGACGAACCACTTTCCAGTGACATAAAACAACGGTGGAAAACCTACAAGGAAGACTTGGTAGCAATAAATTCTTTTCAGATACCGAGAAAGATTGTCTGCAAAGGCGCAACACAAATTCAATTGTGCGGTTTCTGCGATGCATCTGAAAAGGCATATGGAGGTGTTATATACCTCAGATCAAGAGATCAATTTGGAAACTATCAATCCCACTTGATATGTGCTAAATCTCGTGTAGCACCATTAAAACAACTTTCCTTGCCAAGATTAGAGCTCTGCGGAGCTGTATTGTTGACTAGATTGACAGCCAAGGTGAAAGATGCCTTGCACATGGAAAACGTTGAATCTATTTTGTGGACAGACTCCACAATAGTACTACATTGGTTAGCTGGTCAACCAACACGTTGGAGCACATTTGTGGCCAATCGAACGTCTGAAATCCAGACTGAAGGAAAGGACTGCATTTGGAAACACGTAGTCTCTAAGGACAATCCTGCAGACATCATCTCTAGAGGAGCAACTGCAGACGAACTCATGAATTCGACTCTCTGGTGGCACGGCCCCACCTGGTTACAAGGAGATGAAGAATCATGGCCAAATTCATCACCACAAGTACTTGGAGCAGTACCAGAAAGCAAGCCACAATTAGCCTTAATCAACACACGGATGGAACAGTGGAACATATTTGACAGATACTCGTCATTCTCTAGACTTCGGAGAGTAACTGCTTATATGCTGCGATTCACTCACAATGCTAGGAAACGTCAACCGCCTTTATCAGGGGAATTGACAGTGTCTGAGCTAAACAAGGCAGAAGATGCCCTTGTTGCATGTGCGCAAGGACAATGTTTCCATCTAGAACTAAAGGCCTTAAGGAATAACAATTATGTTTCAAACCAGAGTAATATCAGAGATCTACATCCATTTATAAAAAACAATATTCTTCATGTTGGAGGAAGATTAGCACATAGTAACATAACCCCCGCCCAAAAACACCAAGTTTTGCTACCAGCTCATCATAAATTAACTGAACTTATGGTGCGTCATTACCATTATTCTTATTTGCATCTGGGCGTACAGGCACTACTCTCAATCATTAGATTAAGATACTGGCCAATATTGGGCAAAAATATAGTCAAAAAAGTTTTTAGGACATGCATTTTGTGCTTTAGATATAAACCTCGTACGTCATATCAAATAATGGCAGATTTACCCAGGGATAGGGTCATAGCGTTAAAACCATTCTCTATCTGTGGCACAGATTTCATGGGCCCTGTATTAGTTAAATCTAGCTTTAGTAAAAACTCTAGATCTGTTAAATCATATGTATGTTTATTCATCTGTTTTGCCACTAAGGCTATACACTTAGAGTTAGTACTTTCTCTATCTACAGAGGCATTCCTAAATGCATTCAAAAGGTTCATAGCAAGACGAGGACGGCCTCAGAAGGTCTACTCTGACAATGCAACCAACTTCGTGGGTGCACGAAATGAAATACAAGACATGTATAGGTTTTTAAGAGCATCTCATGACTACATTCATAATTGTTTAGCTCAACAAGCAATAGAGTGGCATTTTATACCTGCTAGAAGTCCACATTTTGGTGGTTTGTGGGAATCGGGAGTCAAATTAGTTAAGACGCAACTAAAAAAGGTTTTGCAATCACGCATATTAGACATTGATGGTATGCACACTGTTCTAAATCAGATTGAAGCATGCATCAACTCTCGTCCTCTCACTCCTCTATCATCCGATCCCAATGATTTGAACCCACTGAGTCCTAGTCATTTC
Source organism: Molanna angustata (assembly GCA_963576475.1). Taxonomy (NCBI): domain Eukaryota; kingdom Metazoa; phylum Arthropoda; class Insecta; order Trichoptera; family Molannidae; genus Molanna; species Molanna angustata. The sequence continues at coordinate 22,641,249 of OY754975.1, forward strand.
CTTATTGGAGAAAACCTGTCAACATTGCCAGAGCGAAATGTCTTGGAATATCCTACTAGCAGACTCAACCATTACCAAAGGCTCAACCAAATATTCCAATCATTTTGGGATAGATGGCATGGAGAATACCTCAACGAGTTACAACGAAGAAACAAATGGCACAAGGGAACAGAAAGACAGCTTCAGCAAGGAGATTTAGTCCTCATCAAGGAAGACAATCTACCACCCATGAATTGGAAGCTAGGCCGAGTTACATCGACACATCCTGGTAACGACGGAGTGACAAGAGTAGTCTCTATAAAGACAGCACAAGGAGAAGTCAAACGTAGCATTACAAAACTTTGTATGTTACCAATGGAGGAACCACTTCCCACTATTCAGCAATCACCACTTTGAATGTTAATAAACTTCAATACATTCATGATGACACCAGTGTGAATACATAACATTTATGGCGCCGGTGTGAAATTACTGAATATAACCTTCCAACATTTTTACACTACGAACAATCAAGGAGCTAGCAAGCTACTCTACTTCATCATTAACGTGAAGATAGCAGTGTGTTTACATTAAATACAAGATTATATTCAAGACACTTGAACATTGAACTTCATGTGATGACTTCAAGATTATTGATTAAAATGCTATGTCGTGTCAACTTGTGAACATTTTGAACATTTCTTCAATCTAAGTGATATTTTAAATAGTTTTATGTCTTACAAACATTATTTATTATTGGTCTTACATTGTAATTTATTACTGGGTTTACATTTATTCATTGTTTTTACATTATGTGTTATCAAAGTCATTTTTCAAATTCATTTATTATTGTATACAGTCCACTAAGTCAAGATTCAATTGATCCATTTATATGTATTGAAAAACTCATTTTTTTGTAAAAAATTTGTTTTTGTGGCCCGGTATGTTATGATTTGTCATCTTATTTGAATTTCGCGCCATATTGTGGTGGCGCTAGTGTTGTGTAAGGGGAGACATCTGGTGACAAAATTTGCAATTATTGTCAAGGCAGGAGATTGTTAACATTTTTTCCCTCTCTCTTGTCGAAGCCTCCAAACCATGAACATGTGTTCAAGAAGTAAAGGATAAACACAAATTCAGTTTTTTATTCAACCAAACCACATCAGTATCTACTTTTTACATATCTTAAAATTATAAACTAGTTTGAGCTTTCGCATCAAAATTTTCAACGTGTCTCCACAATATGCATTTGGGACAATTTCACTTTTCAAGTATACCTACACATTTGTTAGAGGATATAAAGAATCATGAACTATAATTAAATGTATTGTATAAATTATTTATATATCTATTACTTTATTTTCTTGATTCGAAAATTGACCATTGACAAATACAACAAACCATGAATGTGATTCAATCATATTTCTGCGAAGATCGATTGATTTACAATGCAGAAATATCTTAAAATATTTTGAGTGTAAAGATTATTTCTCTCATACATCTTGTCAACACATGCTGACTTTAAAATGTGATAACTTGCTATATTATGACAAGAATCCAATTTGCTGGATAGAGTATCAATATTATTTTACATTTAAAAAAATTCTCATTTGTATGTTAATTGTTTCTCCAAATTTTATTTTTGATAGTCATGGCATTAAATTTAAAATGAAAAATGCTTTATAGGAGAAGCTGCAAGTACATGTTACATGTATAAAAACAAAATGTTTGGCTTAATGATCCACATACATTAAAATGATTAAATATAAAATGATACTTATATAATTCCCTAGGTATTAGTACTAGGTATTCAATGATATTGCATATTATTGTAAGTCATTTTGTTAAACGTATCTTGTGTAATTTGTTTTTTTATCTTTTCTAAATATTTATTATGAAAACTGTCCTTTTGCACTGTAAATACAAGTGTGAAAAATTGAAGTTTCTGAATGATTCTTTTATATTAAAAATTATGGAATGCTTTCAGGATTTATGAAAATCATGTATGTATTGCAGTCCGTACACAGTCAATCTGGATCACGATCCGTGATCAAAAAAATGATCGCGATCCATATTGACTCTGTAAAGAGATTAATTGACTGGCATCCTTTCCGTATTAATCTGAATTGTGTTCATTGATTTTGATCACGGATTGCGATCCAGATTGACTGTAAAGTGATAGATTGACGGGAAGCCGTTCCATATTAATCTGAATCGTGATCATTGATTTTGATCACGGATTGCGATGCGGATTGACAGTGTATGGCAGGCCTATGAGTATTTTTAATAGAATATAATTTCCCCTTCATGTAAATTCTTCATAATACAATATCTCAAATTAGATGATTAATTTCATAAAGATATTTTTAATTATGGAAATATTTGTAGAGAAGGCTTCATTTTACACAGCAATATATTTTTGATTTATTCTATATTTTTTATTTGATTTGATTTGTTTTTAAGTTTTTTTTAAATAAAAGTTTGAATTATTGTCAACTTCCGTCTTGTATTCACAGTGTAATATTATAGCATCATATAAATCAAATAATAACAGTATTTAAAAAAAAGTAAATAAATGATCTTGTAATAATTTTAAACATTTGAATTGAAATTTTGCTATAAATCTTATAATTCACAACATCTTTGTTTTATTTACTCATGATTTTACTTAAAAATGTTTTCATTTTCATACTGATTAACTTTTTAAGAAGCTATTAAAAATATAGTTCACGATATTTAAATGTTCGAATATATATTTATATACTTAAGTACATTTATTCTGACTTCAATATTATAAACATGGACAGCAAAAAAAATATTGCTAAGCCAACTAATACAAATACTACATGCAGATTGATTTTCAGCAATGTGTTGTAAAATTTTGCATAAGATTTATGAAAATTGATGATTGTTATTATTGGTTTGAATCTTCGCTATTATGGACAGATTGAATCATACAGAAATAAAATATATAAAATAAAATGTTAACTGAAAATTCACCCTCATATTTTATTGATCGGAAATGGATATTTTTATAATAGCAATTATTGTCAGAAGACATATTCGCTATTCAAACTGTGAGAGACTGTTTGATTTTTTTATAATGGGATTTTTTCAATCTGGCAGAGATTAATTTCCTAATAATGTTTCGTTGTATATTATTCCAAAGTGGGAAAAAGTATGATGGTGAATTTTCAGTATTAAATTATTGCATGCTTGAATGCCCTTAGAAAAGTAATAAATAAATTATAATATAAATGTTCCATTGTATTATTGGTGTATATTATTAAATAAAAGTATGTTATTATTTCCATTGTTTTATTATGTACCTATTAATTAGTCATTCAAAATGCCTTTCTGATTTCTTGCCGTCTTTTGAATAATATTGACTGCTGATTCCTATGTAACATTTCATTTCAAAATTAAGATGAGTGCATGAAAATGTTTCCAGATACAACAGTTTGATAGAATTAAATACGGTGATGTATTGGTGAGTAAATCTTTAACACTGATAAAAGTACGCAAAGAAAGATAAAATTATAGATAATAGGACATGAAAAATACATTCTTATACAGTTGGATATAGTAGATCAAAAATATAATACTTTTTTATTATAAAAAGTAGATCTGGGGGGCAAGTCTGGTTCTCGACGAAATCAAAACCCTCGTGATTACCCACATCATGGATATAATTATTATATGGAGTTCTACAATATCTTTAGATGTCATAGAACTCCATGCGATAATTATATCCATGATATGGGTAATCACTAGGGTTTTGATTTCGCCGGTCGAACCAGACTTGCCTACCAGTTCTTTCATGATTCTCTCAGTGTAAAGAAGTATTATAAAGTTGACACATTTTCAATTTAAGCTTTCCATGTTAAAAATCTTACTATAATAATTCATATTGAAATTTCAAGGAGGTATTCACTGCGTAAATGTCATAAAATTTGGCTCCAACTTAAAATAATGAATTAATGTTTTGTATTAAAAAATATTGGATCTATCATAATTTATGAGAAAAGATTTTCATCATAGTACACGACTGGTCTTAGGTAGCTTTCCATATCATTGCTGTATTCCACTTCTCGTTTTCACTACACTTTATTTTGCCGACAAAAGGAACTTTCGACATAACAGATCGACAGAGTTTCTAGCCAAGATCTGTGAGATTTTTAAGGGCCAGGTCTACACTTTCAAGTCAAACAACACCTACTTAGAGGCTTCGCTGCATATATGTTACATAATATATGGTTGAACTAAGAATTCGGAGTAGAACATTTAGTGAACACCCTTATAATTTTTGAACCCCTTGTTGCCCAGAGTCCAAAATTTCAGAAAACATTAGGCCTACAAAAATTTTATACTTAGAATTTCTAATTTTCGTTTCAGTCAGGGGTTATCAACTTTTGAATTTTTACTTTATTTTTCCATATATCTCAGAAACTATTAACACAAATTTGTATAAATATAGAGAAATACTAATTTTAATGAAATAGTTCCATGTGTTTCAAAAGTTTTTTTATTAGGAAAAACTTTTTACCAACAAATTTGTGTTTAACTGCTTGTATGTATTTCCATTTTTTTAAACATAGAAAAACGCCGAAATTCTTCAACTAGATGATTTAATTTTCTTTAAAAAATATTTACATAATAGCAGTACCTACATTCTTAAATTTTTCTAACAATTTTTGTAAAAATGCAATTTAGTGACTACATCGTTTCATACAATTTGTATGGCAGAATACACTACACAATATTTACGGGGACTCAATAGTTTGATGCTAAGTAAAAGGAAAAGAAGATCGAACTCCACACTGTCCTATCCTGACATGCGTGTTTTGTGTAGGAAAACAAAATATTTTAATATATTCAATGATTTGGATTTAAGGTTTTAGTGTTTGGTACTTTTACATAATTTTATTTATAACATACTTGGATTTTTACGTGTTCATACACTACACACTTACTATCGCTATCGACAGTTGAATCTCATGTGTTACATGCAACTAGTTATAGTTTTCAATGCTATGAATCGCGATAGCAACTGTCAAACTCAAATTTGCCGGTCATTTTATTTGACTGGTAATGTGACCATATAAGAAAAACAAACTGCATTTAGGGAAAACTGTGTGGTCTTTTGAAAAATTATAATCAACAAATTACTAAACTATTATTAGGTATTCAATTTTTGATTTGTTAGTATCTTAAAAAATAATATTAGCGTTTGCAAATTATTTTAAAGCAGAATATAACTTCAATTTTGAACGCATACAAATACAAATAATAAAAACAGGATGGAACGGGAAACTAGTATAAATGGCATGATCATGCTTCTATTTTCAACTCTGCCCCCCTAGACAACTTGACATTTAGCTCAATAAAAGAAACAAGAAAGAAAACTCAATGTATGGAAGTGACAGTATGGAAGTCTGTCACGTGACAACTGTCACTTCCATACATTGAGTTATCCTTTCTTGTTTCTTTTCTTGAGCTAAATGACACTTTTTCTAGGGGGGCAGGACAGGGCACCGCGATTTATATGTGACCCCCTAGTTCCTGTAGATAACCAAGTGATAATGGGGGTTATTCTGAAATTTCAACGATTATATGTATATCATTGCAATCCAATTACAAAAGTCGTAATTATTTGTCAAAGCAATAGTCATTCATGTCACTTTGGTTATTCAAAACATGCGATTGCATTGTCTAGTCATAGAATATCTAGAAGTCTCACGATGTTATGCGGCAAATAGTCAGGGTGTATAATGTATAAAAAACGGCTATGGGCATGAATGGAGAATATTGTTTAAGTGTATCACATTAACTCTATTTATTTTTATTACTTCTCGGGTAACTGACAGATACTATGTCAAATATTAATTTAACACGCACCCAATAACAAGTTGCCACATTATGTTGACTTACGATATTAATCGTCTCACAGATCCAGACTGAAAACACAATTAAAAACTATGTCTCTACCGGGAATTGAACCCGGGACCTTGGATCAGCAGTCAGATACTCAATCAACTGAGCCATTAAGGCTGACGATACGATTTGTCCCACGATTATTTTTTTTCAGACTCAGATCCACCATTTAGTCAAATGGTGCATATGTATCAGGCGCAGATTGATAAGGGCGCAAAAGTGATAATTATAAAAATTCGAATGAAAAAACATAAATGTCGTAAAGAAAACAATTTGCAAACTGAAAATATTTTATTCTCTTAACTATTTGCATTTTGTTTTGTATATAATATAATTTTTGTGGTTGGTAATAAGGTTTGTTGTTTTCAACAGTAACTATTTGTGTATATGTTTATTTTTTAAGTTGAAAATAGTCATAGTTTAACTTATTTCTGGAATTATAACTCGGAAAAAATGTCAAAGATATAAGAAATTTTATAGTGGTGATCAATCTGATAGGCTTCTTTGGTGGATGTTTCGTGGCTGATATAAGAAAGTATCATATAAAATCATGACAATATCAGTATACAACTGTTATCGAGATTACCGATTTGGAGTAATTATAAACTCAGTTGGTGTAAAATTGTTATTAAAAGTAGGTGAAAGGCAAGCACGGTGATATCTCTTGGCTTCTCCCAATCCCAGCACCGTGGGGTTGGCGTGGTGGCAGGTCTTGGTACAGATTGACACTTTTGTTACCTCAGACCTTAGGGATTTCTCTACGATCGCGTGTGGAGGGGCTCAAACTGTAGCGATTCTAACTATTAACGCTCCTACATTTGCATAATTACCCTTCATGGAAAAATACATACAAACTATCGTGATATTTGATATTTTAAAAACCGATTGCATATCACTCGACAGGGATCGACAACACACTTTTTTCTTATTAAAAAAATACCCTTGTAATAAAAACTTACATAAGTGTACATCCACAGCATTATTTCCTTGTAATAAACATTTACATAGGTATACATCCTCAGCAATATTTTCTTGTAATAAATAATTACATAAGCATACATCCACACCATTATTTCCTTGTAATAAATTCTTTCATAAGTATACTATACATCCACAGCATTTTTTCCTTGTAATAAATACTTACATAAGTATACTATACATCCACAGCATTTTTTCCTTGTAATAAATACTTACATAAGTATACATCATCAGTATTATTTACTTGTAATAAATACTTATATAAGTATACATCTTCAGCATTATTTCCTTCTAATAAATACTTACAAAAGTATACATCTTCAGCATTATTTCCTTGTAATAAATACTTACATAAGTTAACATCCTCAGCATTATATCCTTGTAATAAATACTTACATAAGTATACATCCTAAGCATTATTTCCTGCCTTCTATCCTAGTTCATCCAGGGTCGGGCTTTCTAGTAACAGTCGCCTATATATGTAGGTATACATCCTAATAAATACTTACATAAGTATACATCCTCAGCATTATTTCCTTCTAATATATACTTACAAAAGTATACATCCTAAGCATTATTTCCTTGTAATAAATACTTACATAAGTATACATCCTCAGCATTATTTCGTTGTAATAAATACTTACACAAGTATACATCCTAAGCATTATTTCCTGCCTTCTATCCTAGTTCATCCGGGGTCGGGCTTTCTAGAAACAGTCGCCTATATATGTAGGTATACATCCTAATACATTCCCTAAATCAAACAAAAAGCCTTGTGCTGTAGGTATTTGCTTTGTGAATGTAATCGGTTGAGGCGGGATTTAAATTCAACCACTGCCTGAGATTTTAAAGCCACGATATTCTTTTACGCCCCATACTCCTTCTTCTCTGTATATTTCCCTCCCTGTAACTTGTTGATGGGCATATTTATCAGCACGGAATATGTGGCCAAAATATGTGACTTTGCGTCTCTTGACAGTGGTGTAATATAGGTATTGTTAATATGTACGAGTATGTATTATAATACACTTTCCAGAATGTTGTATATTGTACATTATTTTTTGGAAAAAATAATGCCGTTGTTATAAATAAACTTAAATTATCTTTAATTAAACCAATGATTAAATATCCCATTTGATGAGTAGATAGGAAAAGTACTTATACCATTTTAAGTACCTATCTATGTACTTTATTGTATTGCATAGTTCAATAACTAAACATATTTATTTATATTTAACTTCCAATTGCATTGTTACACGTATAAATTAACTGAGAAAGTTGAATTGATTGTCTTCACATTTACATATTTAGTATATTAACTAAAAAACTTTGGTTTTTTGCATAACAAGACGTACATATGATAAATTGTATTAGTCTACCTACCTATTACATGTAAGAATTAAACGATGACAAGTTTGACAAAATATTTTAAAGTTTTTGTGAATAATATAAGAAAACTGTTGTTCGTAAATATAATACCTATATATGGTGAAGGGTTTGAAATAAAAGATTACTTACACGATCAACATTATTATATAATTAAATTAATTTTATAATAATTAAAATGTTCGTGATGTTAACGGTCGGAACAAATAAAACTACGATTAACGTGACACTTTAATCAGAAAGACGGCTGACGCATGAATGCTTGTTCTATTGGTTGTTTGTCCGAACGGTGATCTTAATCTTTCGTTTGATGTTTCGTTTGTTAATCTCCGAGAACTGTAGAGGATATGCATATTGCAGTTAATGAGGAGCGCAGCTACAACTAATTCTTATTTAATATGCTGGGAGTATCTAAAACAGGTGTGCGAGGACATGAAGTGTAACTCATACACAGAGTTGAAGATAGTCGCTGAAGATCGAGCGGAGTGGAGGAAGAGATGCGTCGCTTTGCTGCTAACTAATCCCCAAGATTGAATGGAGTAATGGAGTTCTCATCGTGGTGGCATGTAGTATTGTTAATCTTCCCTTTTAATCCTTTCCTAAATCCTTTTGATTCAGATTCACCATCATTCACGTATGTTAATCAACTTCAACTCTGACACTCTTTTGGTATATACGGATACTTAAGTATATATAATAGTGTAAGAGCCCGCGACTGCCAGACCTATGTCATTTTGTATAGTGGCCCATAAGTCATAGGTACCTAGTATAAAGGCATAGTACAGAGATAACAACCTTCGATGCGTTGAAAATTGCTATTTTAATAAACGATTTTTTATATTTACTACGGATGATTATTAGAAATCAGACAGACACTTTGGCTGTGGAAACCCCCTCGACAAAATCAAATAAATCCTTTAATACACATGAAGATTTATTAAACTCATATTATACAATAGTTGATACCTGATGCTATAGTATTCTTTTACTGAAAAAAAAACAGTTTTTTTCTATGATGTACATTTGGTAGTCGTTCGCTCTTAGTCTGTAAGATTAGTTGATACTAAAATTGAGAACTTATATGGTTAGATAAAACGATATTTTATTACCAAAATGACTGAAATTTGACGATAAATTCTATATTTTATATGATAGGACCCGTAGACTCCTAAAGTGAAAAAAAATCAAAATTAAAATATATTATTGACTTCGTACATTCAGATATTTCAAGATCCAATTTGCATGTTTCTGTCAGGTTTTTCTCTCATTTATTCTTTCCTTAACAGCCTAGTACACTTACATAATATAATAATAAAACTGTGAGACGATCTGGATCTGTGAGATGATTAATATGTGGCAACTTCTTGAAATAATCCGTAGAATTTGTGATAACTACAATAGACTTTCCTTAACAGCCTAGTACACTTACATAATATAATAATAAAACTGTGAGACGATCTGGATCTGTGAGATGATTAATATGTGGCAACTTCTTGAAATAATCCGTAGAATTTGTGATAACTACAATAGACTTTCCTTAACAGCCTAGTACACTTACATAATATAATAATAAAACTGTGAGACGATCTGGATCTGTGAGATGATTAATATGTGGCAACTTCTTGAAATAATCCGTAGAATTTGTGATAACTACAATAGACTTTCCTTAACAGCCTAGTACACTTACATAATATAATAATAAAACTGTGAGACGATCTGGATCTGTGAGATGATTAATATGTGGCAACTTCTTGAAATAATCCGTAGAATTTGTGATAACTACAATAGACTTTCCTTAACAGCCTAGTACACTTACATAATATAATAATAAAACTGTGAGACGATCTGGATCTGTGAGATGATTAATATGTGGCAACTTCTTGAAATAATCCGTAGAATTTGTGATAACTACAATAGACTTTCCTTAACAGCCTAGTACACTTACATAATATAATAATAAAACTGTGAGACGATCTGGATCTGTGAGATGATTAATATGTGGCAACTTCTTGAAATAATCCGTAGAATTTGTGATAACTACAATAGACTTTCCTTAACAGCCTAGTACACTTACATAATATAATAATAAAACTGTGAGACGATCTGGATCTGTGAGATGATTAATATGTGGCAACTTCTTGAAATAATCCGTAGAATTTGTGATAACTACAATAGACTTTCCTTAACAGCCTAGTACACTTACATAATATAATAATAAAACTGTGAGACGATCTGGATCTGTGAGATGATTAATATGTGGCAACTTCTTGAAATAATCCGTAGAATTTGTGATAACTACAATAGACTTTCCTTAACAGCCTAGTACACTTACATAATATAATAATAAAACTGTGAGACGATCTGGATCTGTGAGATGATTAATATGTGGCAACTTCTTGAAATAATCCGTAGAATTTGTGATAACTACAATAGACTTTCCTTAACAGCCTAGTACACTTACATAATATAATAATAAAACTGTGAGACGATCTGGATCTGTGAGATGATTAATATGTGGCAACTTCTTGAAATAATCCGTAGAATTTGTGATAACTACAATAGACTTTTGACTGACTTGGACATCTTTAATTTAAAGTATGCAAAATTTCAGCAATTGAGTAAAGATATAATAATATATTCACAAGAGCAATCCTAGAATCAACTGCGGTCCTTGAATTTATCCCCTTTTTCTCCTCCTACCACCTTATCATAGGTATTTTAATATAACATGCTGCAGGCACTCGTAATTGGAGAGTTGACCTTACATGTTATTTTGTATTTTTTATGTCATTTTCTCTGTGAGTGTTTCTTAAATAATAAAATCAAAAATAAAAAAGTAAAAAACTTGTTATTGGGTGTGTGTTAAATTAATATTTGACCTAGTACCTGTTTGTTCCTGAGAAGTAATAAATAAATAAATAAATAAAATACCGACATTAAAGACATATTTAGAAAAAAATATAAAGAGAAAACTTCTTTCAGACAAAAATAAATTGGTATAACATGTGAATAGGAATTCGATTTAAAATAACTTTGTGTTTCAAAAAACTAATATTGCGTTTGACTTCATGTTTTAAAGGGAGGACATAAGTGGCATTTAATATTATCATAACACAAAAATTTACTGTAAAATAAAGAATAATAACTGGACGAGGAGGACTGACGAAGAAGAAGTAAGAAAGAAGATATATAAGGTTTAATAACCGTCCGAGAAACCGATCAATATAGAAGGTTATTACTTAATAATTTATGACTCAATCGTAAAACCAGTTATTAATGTTGAAAAACTAAACATTCCTTAAAGGAGAACTTCTCGCTGTGTTAATCGCCTCAAATTACAATAATTATTTCTTACTCAAAATTTGGAAGAGTGATTTTTAGCACACAGCTATAGAAACATTGTACATTTTAAATACTCGAGTATAGAAAAAAAGTGTTTTTCATAAAAAAGGCAAAGGTATGTTTAACCGGGTACTTGTTGGGAATTTGAAAAGAATAGTCTCTTATGTTGGACCGACGGAGTTTTTCCTCGCAGCCCGAATGCGAAAAGTTTTTTTTAATATTTGATCAACGAGACACGTCTTTGTTCGTGGACCGGAATAGGGGTTTTTGGAAGAACGAATTGGGCCATAACACTTTAAGTACGGGGTGTATATAATATTTTATATTATTATCGAAAAAAATATTATAACATTGTAAATCTTAGTGATGTATAACGTCTAAGTGATCTGACACGGCGCGAGAAAAAATAATTAAAAATATAATATTATAAATTCAATCTGTACATTATGCATTAATTCAATCAATAATTTCTTATAACATATATGCTGTTTGGGAGCGTGTTCAAAAACTGCTCTTGCTCAACTTTGTATAGTTCAAAAACTTTTTTGAAAATTATGTATAACAAGGATTTTCGCTATCCCACTGAAAAACTATATAAAGAGACAGGTCTACTCAGCCCTAGACAATTGTTTATCATGAAAGCGTTGTGCAAGTTTTACCTAAAATATAGATACAGCTGCGAGATCACAACAAAATAGATTGACTAGAGGCAGTGTCTCTTTCAATTCACGGCCAGACAGAATGAATAGATTATTTGGTCAGAGAAATTATTTTTACGTAGCACCTATCATATTTAATGATCATCCAATTTCAATTAAATCAGTAAAAACAATTATAATTTTCAAAAAACAGGTAATATCTGATATTATCTCAAATTGTGTAAATATGCTTAATATATTATCAAATAATTAACCCACTAATTTATTCAGAACGTATGGTCACACTAATACTTTGTATAAATACTTGTTAATGTAGTATATATTGTTATTGCTATGAATTATAATTTTTTTTTGTTTTAATAGTATTTAAGTGTTATACGTATTTTCTTTGATTTCTTTTACTCTTTTTTTTATTTGCTGTTGTACATACACAATGTTGTCATACTTTGTAATCTGGTTGGTTGGAAGAAATTGCCTAATGGCAATAAGCCCGCCAGTGTGCATTATATTTGTTTATATTATGTACAAGAAGATGTATAAATAAAATAAATAAATATAGTGAGCCTAGAGTTGTGATGTATATAATTATTGTTGCAGTTATCGTCACAGGTAACCAACTGTAGTTAGCTGCAACTTAGTATATATTATAGCTCTGGATTCATTCTGTATGTTATTTTTTGTATTTTATTAATTTATGTTTCATTTTCTTATGGTTTAATATTTTTGCTATACTTTTATGTTATGTTATATACTATTTTTTTATTCATGTTATATTATAAGTACCTACTGTCTTTACTATTTATGTAAAATTATCGACCTCAATACAGGCCAGCCCTAGTGAGGTCGATTATTGTATATTATCATTGTGACATGTAAATGTAAAGATATATTAAATAAATAAATAAATAAAGTTTGTCAATATAATATTAAATGTATTTCTCTTTTTTCTTATTTCGCTATGTCAGTTTTACTTAATGTCAGTTATCACTTGGTCGTATATCTTCCATTTCAAAATACTGTCCGACACCCCGCGTGCTCTAGTCCAGTCGCGCTTCAAAATTAGATTTTAAATATTCAACAATCCATAAGAGTATGGTAGGTATCTTTTGAGCACTTGCAATTACAATAATTAAGCACTCACAACTAACAAACTATTGGATTGCACCTAGCTTTGTTAATTTTTTGTACAATCATACCTTCATATTACGCATAGGTACATACACACAGACTTTATTGACGTTTGATGAATATGGTTTCAAAGTGTGTAATGAGCCAACTGTAGATTTGTTCAAGATAATTTATTACTCTTAACAGATCGATAAAGCTTCTACCCAAGATCCGCGAGATTTTGTATGGCCAGGTCTACATTTTTCATGATTTTTCAACTTTGAAGTCAAAAAATACCAATATAGAGGCTTCGCAGCATATATGTTATAGATATGGATGAACTAAGACTTTGGAATAGAACATTTAGCAGTACAGTAATTGTATGAACATCGTTTCATACAATTTTTATGGCTGTATACACAATATCTCCGGGGACTCTCAATAGTTTGTGTCTTATATCTCCAAACATAGATACTATCAAGCTGCTTACATATTTGAGATAAAAGGCCTGATCTCCACACTATTCTATTCTGACATACATTTTTTTTATAGAAAACAATATATCTTAAAATATTGAATAATTTGTATTAAAGGGTTTATAGTTTGGTATGTGTTCTTCACATACACATACTATCGCTGTCGACAGTTGGATCTCATGCGTTACATGTAACTATAGTAATAAAAAAAACTGAGGAGTATTTATTAAAAAGAATCTTACAGGCCTTGAGATAATTGCGTAAGTCATAATAATTATTTGCACGCATTAATTTGATAATTTATTTTTCAAAAAAATAAATGAGCAAATAAATATTTATAATGCTAGGTCTGAAAGTATTCTCCCCATCCCGTCCGTTGGTTCATTTACGACTTCTCTTTGGGGGCGGACACCCAACTACCATCTAGGTACAACCATGGAATCGATAGGGCGCAGGCGCGTCTTCCATTAACCATCATACTCCTTACAGTACACCTGATACCACTATATTATATATCAACCAAACAGGATCCTTTCTTTCTTCTTTACTTATCCAAGGCAGTCTACCGAACTCATTCAACGTTTGTAACTGTTCATTTTTGCTCCATATGTAGTTTATAGAAACTAGTTTTTTTATGCTCTTTTTGACTTTTGTTGAGTTTTATTTCAGGACACATATTGCATGTTTGATTGGACACATGATCTCTGCATATTTTATTTTTATTTGTTGAAAATTCACAGAATATATTACGTAACATTTTGCATAATAATCCTTTAAATATAAGTGCATCCCAATTACGAATGTACCCTTGAAATTTCATTATTTTATTCTTGGTGCAAAAATTATTCACAAATGAAATAAACAAAACTAAAATGATAGAGAAACAGCAAAAACTTACATAATTATGAAATTGTTTTATTTTATTTTACGTTACTTCTTGCCCCTCTTGGGTAACTGACAGGTACTATGTCAAATATTATTTTAACACGCACACAATAACAAGTTGCCGCATTCTGGAGACATTAATCGTCTCACAGATCCAGTCTCCACCGGGAATCGCACCCGGGACCTTTGAGCGACGAAGGCCGACAGCACTATATACCAAATTATATACCAAACAGGATCTTTCTTCTTCTCCATGATATAGGCATCTCTATCTTGAGCTAACCGGAAAAGCTCCTCCACTTCACGGGTGATGGTCAATTCTCTGATGTTTCTCAATCCAAACATCTGCCTTCTGCCTACACCGCGACTACCCTCGATTTCATCTTTCATTATGAGGTGCAGTTGACTGTAATTCTTGTTACGTAGAATTTGTCCCAAGTATGCCATTTTTCATTTTTATATTGGACAACAGTTCTCTTTCCAAGCCAGCTCTTCGCAATATGGTGACCATATCGGTCCATATGATTCGTAACATCCTGCGATGAAGCCACATTTAAAATCTTGGTTCTGCCTATCTGAGACAGTCAACCGTAGGTACTCCTTCAACGTTTTAAGCTGCTAATTTCTTACTCCAAATGTGTACCTACTAATTTATGACTTTTTTGGAGTTTTATTTCATGACAATCATTACATGTTTGACAGAATACTTTATACCAGCATATATCAAACAGGATTTTCCAACTGTCGATTTGTTCAAGAGAATTTTATTCTCTTAACATATCGACAAAGTATCTAGCCAAGATACGCGAGATTTGTATGCAGGGTCTATATTTTTCACGGTTTTTCCAACATTGAAGTAAAAAAACACCAAATTACAGACTTCGCAGCATATATGTTCCGTACATGGATTTACTCAGAATTCGGAATAGAATATTTAGTGTGTCCGTGTGTATGTCTGTGTATGTGTCCCCCCCCTTATTACTTTTGATCCGCTTAATGCACAGAGCCTAAAATTTCAATATATTTAGAAAGGTATAGCCCTTCAAAATCTTTTGTACTTAGAATTTCGACTTTTTGTTTGAGTCAGGGGTTAACAACTTTTATGATTTTACATATTTTTTTCATATAACTTATAAACCATATAAGCTAGAACCCTGAAAATTGGTATAAATATTGACAAATACAAAATCTCAAATACCATGCTGTTTTCATTTTCTGGGCATGAAAAAAAGACTGACCTCCATACTGTCCTATCCTGACATACATACCTACCTATATGTTTTATATATAAAACAAAATATATTAAAATGTTTATAAATTTGTGTGTAAGTGTTTATAGTTTGGTACGTATTCTTCAATTATACATACTATATCCATCGACAGTTGGATCTCATATGTAACATGCAACTGGTACAGAAGTAGAAGAATAGAAGATCCACCGCAGAATGCTTAGAATATCGTGGACTGACATGGTCAGTAACACTGAAGTACTACGTAGAGCCAACACCAAAAAGAGAATTACATATTCACCAATGATGAAAAGTATGCCATTTTTTAGCTCGTCATGAAGGGGAAGATTGAGGGTCGTAGAGAGGTCAGAAGAAGGCAGCTTTCCTGGCTGCGAAACATCCGCGAATGGACCGGTATAAGAAGGAGCTGTTTCGCACTGCACAGGACAGGGAGGCTTTCTCTATGGTGGTCGTCAACATCGGGGAAACCTGATATGACACAAGAAGAATAAGAAAAAGAAGAAGAGAGCAATACAGTAAACATAATGTATAAAATAGACAGTGTTGCATTGCTTTATTAGTGCAATGGACCAGAGAAAACTCCAAGCATTATTCAAAAGGATAATTAACATTAATAACAAAAATTTAGAAATAAAACATATATAGATGGGTGGTGGCAGAGCGTTTAGCGCGCTGGATTAGTAATCCAGTAGTCGCAAGTTCGAAACCTGCCACGACCGATTTCGTTCACCTATAGCACAAGCATTTATGCTTAATTTATGCTTAATTGATTCAAAGGCATATTCATTTTTAAAAAAAATATTTATTAGTACATAAAAAAAACTGATTAAATCAAAGTACTAGGAATACAAATAAGGAGAGATAGCTGTCATAAACTCAAGGAGAGAGCTCACATTGATGTTGAGTGTATTAAAGAAAACATTGTACAATGTTTAAGTATGGTACACAAAAACAATCTAGGTGTAGTTGTTATTACACTTAAGAATATAAAAAATGTTCGGATATCTGGTTGTTTTGCTCGGACAGTGAAAGCAAATATTTTTCAACAAGTTGGGGGAATCTACAAAATTGTTTACGAACTTAAACAAATATATAATATCAATTAGGGACCTGCGTTTCTCCAGAGTTACTAAATAATGTTAATCGATTGATTCAGCATAATTAGACCAAGGAGAAAATCAAGTTGAGAAGTAAACTTTCGCTGGATTCTTTCGATTCTGTCGATATACGTTGTATTGTGAGGAATAAACATACATATACCTAATAACCTGTGCAAGTCGCGACTACATAAACAAATTGGTAATTTATGACAGATAAGCAATAATTGTGTAATAAAGTATTATTTTTAATAAATTTCTAGCTAAGAATTGAACCAAGGAGTCACGAGAAAGAAGATTATGGCGATCGACTTATTCGATTTCATGATTCGTAAAAATATGTGTGATCCGCCCCATGGTTTCGGGTGGCTGAAAAATTGTCAATAATATTTTTTTTTACTCTGTAGGTAGGTACATACTTAAAGGTTTTGTTTTGTAAGAAAAACTGTCAATGATATTTTTTTTACTCTGTAGGTAGGTACCTACTCAATTATTTTGTTTGTAAGAAAAACTGTCAATGATATTTTTTACTCTGTAGGTAGGTACCTACTCAAAGGTTTTGTTTGTAAGAAAAACTGTCAATGATATTTTTTACTCTGTAAGTAGGTAGTTACTCAAAGGTTTTGTTTGTAAGAAAAACTGTCAATGATATTTTTTACTCTGTAGGTAGGTAGTTACTCAAAGGTTTTTTTTTGTAAGAAAAACTGTCAATGATATTTTTTACTCTGTAGGTAGGTACCTACTCAAAGGTTTTGTTTGTAAGAAAAATTCTCCCCATTTAAGTGAGTGACATTAATAAAGCCACCAGAGATTATATTCATTAATTTGAGTTCCGTGTCGAAAGTAATTGGGTCGATTATGAAAATAATACTTCATTTATTAAAATGCCTGTTTAATTCTATAAGTTTTGACTTGGGTCTCGCTTTGCAAGAATTATGGTGGAGCGATGAATTATGTAAGTGTTCAGGGGGATCGACAAAATCAAATATTCTCGATCTTTGTTAGGGGTCGGTTTTAATACGTCTCGTCCGAAGCAAAAAAAAATCAAATCCCGATCCGTTGAATTTTCTTTTGTTTCCGGAAAATTTAAAATTGCCGTCCCAGTTGTCAAGCGGGTTGTGTTTTCCGCCGCTAGGGGTATACCGTGTGCTTGGCCGAGGGCGCGCGCACTTCACCCAGTGTCAGCTAGGAAATCGTGGGGGTAGGACGCTTTCGCAGGTCCATTTCCGTCGTCACTTGAAGCGAAACCCCTCGAAATAAGCAACAGACACGGAAGTATATGCGATTACATTCACGCCTATCCACGTTACAATCCACGGAATAATCTCGATTGACGCGAAAACGCGGAACGAACGTGTCGTTACGTCGCGCTTTCGAGTTTCTCCAGCGAACGACAGCTGATATTTGGTTCGGTATCTAGGTTCGTGTGTCTAGGTTTTGCTTAAACCTTCAACCCAGCTAGATTTTATTTTCCTAAGTAGCCTTTTGGTGTTCACTTGAGTTTCAAATTCAATTATTATTACGTACGAGGCATGTTAGACATTTCTACAAACTCGTTATTTTGTGATTGTGTGTCAAGAAACAACCAATGAACCGTAAGTGTCATATTATTTCCTATTTAGTTATTTTTACATAATATACACAATTATCCTCTTTTGACACTTTTTTTTACATTTATGCCATGTGTAGGATGTTTCATGATGTATTGGGAGCGTATTTGTACTATATCCGAACACAATGGACGAAAGAATCAATGACATTTGTTTACAAAGCTCATATAGGTATGTACCTATGTGCGTACTTACGGTAGCCCCGTTCTGTTTATAAGCGAAGGCCGTTTTTTATAATGCTTTATTATCCCTTTATAATATAAATATATTGGAAGTTAATACTTGACGTTTTATTTGAAGTTGTCAATACTAATACTTACGAATAAAGCTATTTTGTTCAATTGTCAAAAAAAACGATTGTATCTAGTAGGTATCAACGACAGCCAGCGTTGTATTCTGTTTCAAATCACGAAGGTAATTTTATATTTTTTATAATTTTATACCTATTATGTTTTTCAGTAAAAGATAAATTAAATGTATATATTACCATGTCACGAATACAGAATTGAAACAATTTTAAAATAAAATTTGACAGTAAAACTATTTCAGTTTATTGTTTAGTTCATCGTCAACTTTTTGACATAATAATCTAGGTTATTTTTGACAAACTTCAAGAAATGAGGAGGTGATTGATTTTTAACTATTATTTTTATGTTTTCTATTATACATATAGATTTTTAATACATTGTGCACATTTCTAGCATTTATATTGATACCAAATGTTTAAAAAAAAACAAATTATATTAGTTATTGTAAAAAATAATGCTGAAAAAATGAATGGTAGAAATTTTACACGAAAACAGTAAGAATTTCCTGTAATGAAATAATCTTTTATTTTTCATTAATTAGCAAATTATTTTAAATGGGAAAATAGTAACGATACTTTCTGATTACAATTATTTATAATTCCCTGCTCTTTGTTTCTTCTTTTAGATATTTTATATTTTTTGTCTACGAAAATGAAATAAATACTTATTATTAATATTAATATAATCATATATAAAAAGACAATAATAGATTTAATGAAGAGTCAAAAATAAAAATAGAATCGTATAAAAAAGTCTTTTTTATTTATATACATACAGTTTTGTAACACATAATAAACATATATAAGAACAATAAATTATTTGACAAATATACATAAAAACCAATTACCTATTAAGTTACTTTCGGTCTTACATAAAAAAAATATTAAGCAAGAAAAAATATTAACTAAGCAAATAAATAGATGCATACAAACTAGGAAGTATAGGACAGGAAAATGGATAGAAATGGGAAAAAAAAGGAAAAGAAAATCATTATTGAGAAATCATTATAGTCTTAAAATGCCCGGTGAGTCAATAAAAAAATATAATAAATATTAAATTTTAATTAAATGTGTAGGTATATGCTAGTGTAGTATAAAATATCATAGGTGATAGGTATTTAACACTGTAAAATGCCTTTAAAATATTTAAAGGCATTTTACAGTGTTGTTTATGTGGTACCCTATTTGATATTAATTATTTTCAATACAATTCCAAATGAAATATGGGGAACAGAATGTGAACACACTATGTGAATATAAATTTTCAATTAACAATTTATAGCTAAATATTAGGATTATCAATACTATGGTTTGCGTGTTTTACCTATATTAGCCATAACATTGACGCTAAGGAATACAATATGTTATTAATTCGAAAAATATTCAGGAACCCAACAACATAAATTCTCCGTAATAAATGGAACGTATTTTTAATATTTACTAATAAAATATTCAACATAAATTTTATTCCTATTGTTTTACGAGTTAGATACTTTTTTGTTTTTATAACTATTTGTAGAATTAAAAAAAAAATATTATAATGTATCTACCGCTGACAAAGAAACAATGTACGATATAAAAAATTAATCAAACACTAGGGACTTTTTTACAATTGTAGAAGTGCTAAGTCACAATGATTCTCGAAAAAACAATCGACTTTTCCACCTTAGAAATATTTAAACAATTTTGTTTTTCAATTTTTGCAATGTTTTTTTTTTTTTTTTTGTTGGCTCTTCACCCGTTAAGAGTGTTCTCAGCCATCTAAGTTAAAATATTAAATTGTCAAAATAGAGAGAAACCTAAATTATTTTTGTATATTTATTTTACTTCGATCAATTTAAATTATTTTATGTACAGAGTTAAATTTTAATGTCATTAATTTTGATGAATTTTTTGAACAAAATTTTTAAAAAATGTATTTACCTACAGTAAAATACAGTAAAAAAAAACTCTCTCGATTCGAGACAACTGCAGCTCAACATCATTTTATATATTTACGTACCTATAAATGATTTTGTCAAGCAAATAATTAAGGTCATTGTATACCCTGGGTATACCGATGTATATACAAAAATGCACGCTAAGTTACCTTCTAATGTATGAAATACGAAAAAATGTTGTATATCATCTAATATGTTACATACAACATTTTTTCGTGAAGAAAAAGTAAAATTTAGAGGTTTTTTAAATATCAAGAATAGTAGGTAATTAAAATATTATTTCATTAAAAAACTCAGCCGGTAGATTTTCATATTCTCTTTCGATTGCAGTAAAAATCTACTTCATAGGCTTTGTAGTTTTTTACTTACTTACAGTAAAAAATAAAGTGTTTTACTAAAACTATTTTTACAAGAAAAGTATTAAACAAATTCAAATCTCAAAAAACTCATGCAATAGAATAAATATGTAAATACAAACTTTTCTTTATTTCAATGTCGTATCTTTTGAGGGTACTGGGGAAATTATTTTCAAAATATAGCCGCTTTAGAAAATAATATGTTACACAATATATTTTTAAAATATAATTTTTGGGATTAATATCAAGCAGTTCAATAATTTAGAAACATTTCGAGGGTATGCTTGAAAATGCATGAACGGAAAACAAATGCAGTTGAAATGAAATCGCAGACGACGCAAGACTGAGTAACAATGGATATTAACAATATACTTAATGGAGGATTCAATGTATGTAGAAATGTATTATTGATATAATAAAAGTAATTAATTGTTTGGCAACATGAAAATGATGAACAAAGATGGATGAACAAAGAAAATGAAAGTATCAATCCCAAAGAAATGAAGTGAAAGACACGCGTCGACCGCAAAAAGGATGGCATTTTGAGAAAAAATATACTCAATGTTTGACACCCGCAAAAATCATGATCTGAAGTTCTGGATACAGTGTGTTTTCTTACCTAAAAAAATCTACAAAATTATTTTGTGCTCCGTCTGGACGTGAGATCAACATCATAAGTTTCCAAAAAAACATATTAAAATATGATATAATATGATGTAATTTAAAAATAATTACAATACTTTATTCTGTGACCAATGTGGGTACTTCGTTACCACTTTGGTAGACGAGTTCAGACAATTTATATTATCAGATGAGTTACTAATTTAACTACATATTAAGGGTCACCAGAATGATGATGATTTATTATTATTATTAATTTAGTGAATTCTAAATAAAAATAAGATAGTCAAATCAATAATGAAACTAGATGACTGTGTCATCCTTTTACAAATAGAAATTTTATCAACAGTAAATACAAGCAGTGTAGGATCAAACAGAGAGAGATAATAGAAACGTTTGATTACTTACATAAATTAATATTTAAAAATCACAATTAAAAATATCTCTCAAAATATAAACTTATGTAAACATTAGTAAAAAAAATACACGATTAGAAATTGATCGACTAAGAAAGATAATTCTTCACGGTAGATGTCGGAAACTACGATTAGGTGTCGAGCGTTGCATTGCTTTTTTTACCTTTTGGTTGGTGGTCGAATGAGTAAGAGTACCTCTTACAAAGTTATTGTCGCCAATTTTCAACTCCGGTTATTAATCTTGTCCTAGTGCAATTTAAACGTAAACAAGATGTGCTTGTGACGGATGTACATACCTATCTGCCGCAATAAGATACATTATATTGTTAATTAATTTTATCTCAAAATGAGACTATGTCGATAGTATAATACTCGATTTAAGTAATCTAAACAAATCAAAAGTTAATCGTATATCAAAAATAGTAAAAGTTATTTAATAAAAAATATCAATTTAAAAAACTACTGGATGATGTTATTTTTTAAAGAAGCTTTCTAGCAGTGGTTAAATGATTCAGGATCATTCAGTGGACGGTCGTGCTTAATTGCTGACTGTACAAAGCGACTAAGTCTAGAGCGATTTACTGAAGGTGTCAATACTCTGAGCATCACCTGTGTCTGGGAGTAACTAATTAAAATTTATAGGTTTATTCATGGCAGCTATATTCGTTCATGGTCAGCTTGCGATAGTAGGGAAAGTTTTCGAAATAATGACATATTTAGCGCTTTGAATCTTGTGTCGTCTGTATTTTAAGGTTTTGTCAGTGTCTTTTTTGGTTTCGATCTTGGAGATTGGTTGGCTGCAAAGCGATGCACCTAATTTTTCACCCCGCTCGGACTTCAGCGATTCTCTTGAACTATGTATAAGAGGTATACCTCATATACTGGCACATCTGTTCTAGATGCTCTTGGCGAGGACGCCCTCTGCCAGTCGATGTGTAGGATATCTTCTTGTTTATTTTATTTTAACTGTACAAAGGACATCACATAGTACATGCATAAGATACAAAAGAGAAAGGCAATCGTGGTTTCACTGGATTCGCGAATCCCGGCCCATGAGCACAGGCGATCAGAGTACCAGCCAGAACAGGCGAGCCACGTGGGCTTGCGACCATGTATGTGGGATTAAGTGGCCCCTTTATGACTTAAGTCACGCTTACCACTCACTCACCAATCTTCGACTGACACTTCACTCCCCTGCGCAACCGAATCCAATAGGATGCGGATAATGCTGCCTTTACCACCCTATCCAAAAGTTCTTTTATTTTACTTCTAGGGAGACTCAGGTCTTTAATGTAGGAATATGAAGATTTTGCGGGCAGGCCTTTCGCCACCACCTCTACAGCAAATATATTCGTGCTAAAGCCATTTTGAACTGTTTTATCTACCAGTTCCTTGTACTTGTTTAGTTTGTATTGGTGGTCTTTTGGATTATTTGTGTCCTATGCAACAGTCAGCTCCACATAAATAACTCTTTTCAACGAAAGTCAGGCATAAGAGACGAGATGCAGGTCTCTCTGTTATCGTTCCCATTAGGATATTCCAGTCATCTGACTTCCCAATTATTGATATTAATTTCTTTGTTGTAGGTCTAACTTTTTGTCCTGGTTTTACAAATGTTTCAATCGACTGTTTCCATTATTAAAAGGTCAGGGATGTAAAACATGACTAAAAAGAGTGATTTTTGATGCAGTACCCAATTGCTTACAGAGAAATGCTTGTGCTCAGAAAGCAAAATGTAAATATATAATTTACTGTAGATTATATTATCAAAGTAAAAATGTCCGTGTCTTAAGAGTTATTAGGAGTGAGTGGACTATATCAAATGAGAATATACCTAGTCCTTGTAATGTATTAGGATTTTAATTAAATGCTTACTCTGGAGATTTCTTATTAGTACAAGTTATAAATTCGCTCAGAGCTCATTGTAAATGTAAAGTAACTCTTTATGATGCTCTTTGTAACAATTTACACAAAGTCGTAAAATGAGAATGTCGTGAATGTTTCATTTGGTATGTGTATAGTTTTAGCTGTCGCCATATACGAGGTACTTCACCCTTGAAACCCTCACTTTCACAGTCCAACTAATGTCTCTTAATAAAGTGACAAAATATTGACGATCTCGTGTATTTCACAAGTTAGGATTTTTAATAGTTATATGGGAAACTTCAGAAGCTATAATTTTTTTTTTAATTCAACACTGTAAATGCTGAATTCAACTAGAAAAGTAGGAGAAATAAATGGCCGACAACTATCATTATTGACGATTATTCGCTTTTCACGCATTTAAATACACTTGTACAATAAAACTAGGTAGATAAAAATTAAGTAAAACATAAATCCACTAAAACCATTCAATATATATTATGATGAAAATATAAACAAAATTATGTTCCAACTGTCGATTTGTTCAAGAGAACTTTGTTCTCTTATCATATCGACAATGTTTCAAGCCAGGATACGCGAGAATTTGTATGCAGAGGTCTACTTTTTTCACGGCTTTTCCACCTTTGAAGTCAAAAAACACCAATTTAGAGGCTTCGCAGCATATATGTTCCATATACGGATTTACTTAGAATTCGCAGTAGAACATTTCGTGTGTCTGTGTGTGTGTGTCCCTTATAACTTTTGATCCGCTCAATTTACAGAGCCCAAAATTTCAGAATATATAAACAGTTATAGGCCTACAAAACTTTTGTACTCCGAATTTTGAATTTTTGTTTCAGTCAGGGGTTATCAACTTTTGAATTTTTACTTTATTTTTCCATATATCTCAGAAACCATAAAAGCTAGAATGCTGAAAATTGGTATAAACATAGACAAATACAAAATCACAAATAATTTTTTTAGAAAAAATTCCAGGGTTTCTCAAACATGTTTTATTAAGAAAAATACTTTTTTTATGATTAATTTATGAGTTTAACTGCCTATTTTTCCAATTTTTTTAAAAATATCGAAAAAACCGAAACACACCAACTAGATTATTTAATTTTCTATAAAAAATATCAACATTATATTAGCACATCTCAATTTTTTTTAACAATTTTTATAAAATTTGAATTTAGTGACGACATTGCTTCATACAATTTGTATGGCACTCGCCTACACACAATATCTAAGAAGACTTAATAGTTTGATACTAATCTCCAAACATACATACATACCATCATGCTGTTTTCATATTCTGGGTAGGATCAAAGGACTGACCTCCATACTATCTATCTTGACATACATACCAACCTCTGGCCTCTCATGGACTCCCGCTTCGATCTAGAGAAGAGAGAACCCTCGCCATCCCATCACATGCCACGGCTTTCTATTCATCATCATTTACTGTCCATGCTGCCCGGTTATGGAACAACTTGGCCCTTGACATTAGAACTGCACCAACGTTATAGGAACCTTCAAAACTAGATTAAAACGCGCGCTCATACTTTCCATTTCTTAACCTACATACCTACTTCCCATTTATTTCCCTATTCTTGTAGTTAGTCATATCTCCTCTCCTTTTTTCCCTTCCCTCCCATAGTGTTGTAACAGGTCTTATCTATGATTTGTTTAATTTTCATTGATGTACATATTTATATTCTTCTTACTTTATTGTGTTTAAATGTAATATGTTTATGGTTTTATATATATTTTCTTTTTTGTACATGCACCATTTTGTCTCATAACTGTCACAGATGGTTGTCTGGAAGAAATTGCCAATAGGCAATAAGTCCGCCATTTGTACTAGCTATTAAGTAATGTACAATAAAGTGTTTAAATAAATAAATAAATAAATACCTAGGTACATGTGTTGTACAGAAAACCAAATATCTTAAAATATTAAATAATTTGTATTTATGGGTTTATAGTTTGGTACTTATTCTTCAACTATACATACTATCGCTATCGACAGTTGGATCTCATGTGTTACTTGCAACTAGTTCAATAAAATAAAAGCATAATAAAGATATCAAAATAAATTTACAATGACTTGATACACTAAATTACCATGATCTTTTTTTTCTGACAATATATTATCTCAATGTTGATACATCACAATGGTTTTATATTAATAAGTAAATAGTGAAAAACGATAATATTCGTACTTACTGATATTTTAAAAACTGTACATCGAGACGACATTAATCGAAAACTGATTTATATGCAAAAAATATAGTACAGACGCGAAATCATTCGGCTCAAACGTCGGCCATATTGGAAATTAGGTATACCTCTTTACAATATGGCATGATCCTAAAGAAAAACAACAAATACAGAGGGCGCTGGCATATATGTTATTAATCCACGTAATATTTCAAGATGCTTGCCGATAATTCGACATATTCATTTATTTATTTATTAATATTCATGTACAATACTGTGTACAATGGCGGGTTTATTGCCACATGATAATTTCTTCCAATAAACTAAAGCAACGTGAGGCCATAGATAGTATAAAGGTAGATACATTAAATTCATAACAAAGGAAAGAAACACGTAACATTATTAAGAGTAAATTCACAGCAACAAAGGAAGGAAAGAAATAGAGGTTGAGGCAGGGGAGGGAGGATGGATATGGGGTGTCAGTTAAGAATTATTAGACAGGTAAAACAGCTTTAGTTTCTTTTTAAAAAGTTGAATCGATTGTGACGTCGTAGTAACATTACTTAAGGTGTTCCATAGTCTTGCTGATTGTACTTACTTCAAAAGAGGAACTGAGAATGAATGGGAATACCTAGTGTGGTACGTTCAGCAGATCCGAAGAGGCAGACCGTGATTTGACAAGAAAATCACCTTATTCTTGAGATATTGTGGTGAATTAGTGTTGTTAATTAAATTATACAGTAGATAAAGATATTAATACTACGACGTTGACGTATCTACCCACATTCCCCGCCGCACAACTGAGATATAGCCCCTGCGCACACTTACCCACTGCGCACGGTTAACCGAATGACTCTATCTTAGGCCAGCGAAGAAGATTTCGGTAAGTGGAAACATGAAACATATCACTTTTGTCTCTTTAATATTAGTTAGAAAAATAATAATCAATATTGATTAGATTTGCTAAAAATATTGTGTACCCGTCTGTTCACCAGCGCACATCAAGTTCGATACAAATATTGCATTGTATACAGCGTGCTTCTCTGCCCTTGGAATAGTATGTCAAATTCAAATGTTGGAATGATAATCATCATTATACAATTTAATCTTATCAGAAAAGATAAAACTCAAATAATTTAAGCTAGTATTATAAACATAAAATGTTATTAGATAAAAAAATATAATTTTAAGTATAATTACGAAGAACCTACCTATAACATGACCGAAAAGATATATAATTTATACATAAAATAAACTGAGGTTTAAATACAACACAATAAAAGTGTTTGTAACGTTAAAAAATAATGTCCTAACCCTTAAAAATATTTTCTTAGTAATTATGGAATAAATTGAATCACAAGTATTTTGTAGGTATCAAATTGATACTGACTAATGTGAGAAAATTGTAATTAAATAAAAAAAACACAGCGACGTATTTTGGTTTCAATGTAAATTAGACTTCATTACAAAATAATAATATCAATAATAATGACTACGAGTTGACTAAAAAATTCTATGACGGTGTTTATTGCTTTGAATAACTTGATACCAAAATATATTCAAGAGCTGTGTCAGAGAAAAGAGCTATTTGGGAGGAATCGCACACACAGGTCTTTTGGACCACAAAGTAACAGAGAGACAGAGCCAACAAAGCGGCTTACTACGATCGCTGATTTAGTGTGAGTGGTCCTATAAAGTGGAATAGATTGCTTCCAGATGTCCGCAGTGCACAGAGCATGAGCACTTTCTCTAAAGGACCGAAAACAGCTTTGTTTCGTAGAGCAACATTAGACATGATTTAAGCGCCCTTGGAATGATCCTGAACCATTAAACGGCGCTATATAAATGATTTATTACTCTTATTGCAAAAATGCTCTTGATGGACACTGCACCTTTTTTGATTGTCTAATTTAAATGTATGAGACCTATGTTCTACCAGTAGCTACTTATGGCTTGGAGACTATGACAATGACTCAGAAAAGTGCTGAAAAACTAAAAGTCACCCAAAGAGCCTTGGAAAGAACCATGTTAGGATTAAGTCTGAGAGACAGGGTGCGAAACGACACCATCAGGGAAAGAACAAAATTGGTTGATGTCGTCCACCGCATTCTTTCCCTGAAGTGGAGATGGGCGGGCCACGTGGCGAGATACCCCGAAGACCGTGGCCAAGGATAGTGTTGGCTTGGAGACCGAGAACGACAGTCAGAGGTGTTGGAAGTTGGAAGACCGCCAATGAGATGGAGATATGACATCAGCCTTCATGCTGGTGCCAATTTGTTGCTCAGAGCACAGGATAGAGTGGCGTGGAAGGAGATGGAGGAGGCCTTCGTCCAGGAGTGGACGGGATTGGGCTGAGAAGAAGAAGAAGAAGACAATTTAAATGTCACTGTTCTCCGCCATCATTTGTTCCTTTGAGGACTCCTGACAGTCATCAGACAAGACTAGAAGAACCTCAAACAAGTCGGAAAACTCTTTGTCCTTGTATACACGGTACCAAGTGTCAATGTGAGCAACAAGTACCAACGAGAAAACTAATGTTACTCCTACACGTATTTGGTTGACTTACAGACTTAAAATGGAAAGTGTTTGATATACTGAACGTACGGAGAGTTTATCAAAAGCTCAAGGTAGGACAGGATGATTTCATTATGAATCGTTATCAGAACAATCACAAATTTTGTTTGCTGAAGCCACGTATTTATATGACTATAATATCGCTTAAGTTGAGTCCGTTTTATCGCGAGACTCTGTTTCAACTTCTATTATCTCCAATAAATTGTTTATATCTATAAACGTTGAGGTATGGTTTACTTCACTCAACACTATGGTCTTGTACTGAATTCTAAATATGTTTTCGTGTGGGCATTATTTTTTTAGTTTTGTTTTTAACTCTTCTACATCTTCTTCTATTCTTGAGCAATCGTCCCACATTTATTCACTTATTTATTTTGATCATAATATTATATTTTTGTATAAACTATTTCATAACATTATTGATTGTCCAAATTTATTAGAAAATATCTCACTTCACATTCCAAACCGCAATGTCTGATCAAAACCTACTTTTTCTATGTCACACTGTAAAACTAATCTTAGGAAAAACTTCTTTACTAACCGGGCCACCTCCAATCTCTTAACAACCTGCTCAATAACATTGACTTCTTTCATACCCAATCTCTACTTTCGTAAAAAATTGCGATAAAGCGCCAACTTTGCACTGATAACATAACTCAAAATTCCACTCTCTTACAACACCTTTTTCGTTAATCCTTAAGTACGTTAGAATCCCATGTTATGATTCTAGAATATAATCCTCTTTGTACTGTTCCTTGTATGTTTCAGGTGTGATCCTATAATTTTGTTTTTCTCATTTGTTAAAAATTGTATGTAAAACTTTAAAAATTACTTCATATGATGTCCTATTATGTAGGTACCGTAGTCTAGATTTACTGTTTTTTCCATTGTTTTTATTATCATACTATGTTGTTATATTCTACTGTACTGTTGGATATCCAAAATAAATAAAAAAATATATATATATATCGAAAGTATATTAAAGATAAATGCTTCACTAGACAGAGTCTGTTCCGAAGCAACTACCTGTAGAGTTTTCTTAGTTATTACATTTTATTATTATAAATTATAAAATATATACAACATACAAAAACTACCAATACCAATCGTAACAAACGTAATAAAAAAATTCGCAATGAAAATAACGACCAAAAATACAATATGGAGTGAAAAGACATACTTTAAATAATTATTACTGAAACATTTCTTTCATTTTGATGTCTACTATTTTGTTTTTGACATTTTGACAGTTCGTTATACATGCGTGGTGCAATATATGAAAAAGATATTTGCCCAAATTCGCTATTCATTTTCGAAACTCGATAGCTACCCGATATAATCTACTCGATAGCTACCCGATATAATCTACTCGATAGCTACTCGATAGCTACCCGATATAATCTACTCGGTAGGTACCCGATTCGATATAATCTACTCGATAGCTACCCGATATAATCTACTCGATAGCTACCCGATATAATCTACTCGATAGCTACTCGATAGCTACCCGATAGCTACCCGATATAATCTACTCGATAGCTACCCGATATAATCTACTCGATAGCTACCCGATATAATCTACTCGATAGCTACCCGATATAACCTACTCGATAGCTACCCGATAGCTACCCGATATAATCTACTCGATAGCTACCCGATGCTTTACTCCTTGTGTTCTTTGTGAAAATTAAATAAATTATGGCAGGGTCTGCTTTTTCTGGGTCTTACGCTTCCACTGTGCTCGTTTCTGCGTATCTCACCACTTATTTCAATATGCACTTTGGTCTCCCTCTGGATCTTTTACTAGGCACATTTAAGTCTTGGGATACATTACCTATAGGTATATTCCCTATAATATGTCATTTATTTATTTATTTCAAATTTACGGCTTGAAAGCCTATTTAAAAAAACAATAAGTATACAGTGATTAAAACTTTAAATTATAAAATAAAAGAAAATTTAAACTAATATAATAAAATAAATAATATCAACAATGGTTAAAGCTTGAAATTTTAAAATAAAAGCAAATTTATAGCAAATATAATAATATCCATAATATCAATATTAAAAACAAAATACAAAAAAATACAAAAACCCAAACACAACGATTACTATATTTACAGGTCATGATTTAAAATGTTTATTTATTTATTTTATTTATTTAATTACACTACGGCTTGAGAGCCTTTTTTTAAAATCCAAAAAGTATATAACAACATACAAATACAAAAGTAATGCATTTAGAGAAAGAAAATGTACAATTTTGTAAAATGTACATTTATTAAAATATTTTTTGATCTTTAACATCCGAAGCTAACGATTTATATAAATTATCGGTAAATATTTAGAGTAGAGGTTGCATTTTTGGTAAAACAACTTCTACTAGAATTTGACCTAAATTTTTTTCAACTGTTAGAAAACAATCAGATTCATTGCGGTAATATTGTGTTTTTCAACCTATCACTAGTGCAAAAATAAAAACTACACAATACTTAAGAATTTGAGGTTTAAACTATTTACTATTTCTTGAGCATCTACTAAATAACGCAAAAGAAAATATTAACATACATACACACCATCACGCCATATTCCTCAATGTGGGGGTAACCATCGAAAGGTGTGCGGGAGTGCATCACCTTACAAAAGGAACACATGCTGGCATACCCACACACCAGTCCCGTCTCACTTTAAAGGCACTAAAGTGGGCATTTAGAATGGGTGGTGAACCTCTTTGGTGAACTATGTAAGATGTTATCGTTTCCTGTTGAATTTTCGATTTCTCGTCTCTTACGGGACACTCGAAAACAATAAAAGAAAAGAAGTGGAAGCACTATTCGAAGCCGGTATTGTACAGCTAATTTTATATTTTTATAAAATTAGGTCAAATTTGATTGATTAAATTTAACCAGTGCTATATATAAAACAAAGAAGATTGGATTAAATTTTAAAAAAATTCGAGTGTACCGCTAAATCATTCAATTTCCCAGACCTTTTAAAAGAGTCAGCAATATTACTTTCTCGTATTGGTTATGACGAAGAAAAAAAAACTCCGGATGTCAGTTTGTCTGCGGAACTAAATGGTGTAGACGGAGTGTTTTAAATCAAGTTAACTTCGCCTTTCGGAGAAGTCAGAATGTTACAAGGATACAAAACAGAGATCGGGTGCGTCGCAAACCTTTGATGTTTCCCAAAGAACTCAATCAAACAATTTACAAACAAATCTATTTTGATTGACTTTGTCGATAAGTTTCGCGTTTCGGTATATTTCGATTTAATATTATTATTCTAAGTTAAATTGGTTTCTCAATTTTATACAGCCACATGTACCCACGCCACTCTAGCTGTTGGTACATTGTTGTTAGATGTTTGTTATTTGTTTATCGAAAGATATGTTGTAATTATTACGCTTTCAAGGAAATCTTTTGTCAGAAATATGTATATTTAACTAGACATTGGGAACCTTTTTTGAATTTGCGTAATATTGTGTTTTTAATTACATTTTCGAAAAAAACATTAAATATTTCATGTTTCGTACTTTCGAAAGATTGATAAAAATGGGATTTAAATATATTATTTAGTTTAGACTATCATAGGTTTAATTCCTATTTTAGAATGGTCTTGGACCTACATAACTTGAATAAAAGTTGTGATAATTTTTCAAAACATTATATGGTTTATGAAGTTGACAATCCATAAATGTAGTGCAATAAATATATTTTTCAAGCACCAATATATTTTAAAGACAAAATTGAATCCTTTTTTCGATTAGTCATGAAAAACAATATCAGGCTAACACTGGACACTTAAGAAAACATGAAATTTAAGCCATATTCCGTATTTACCTACGTACAAAAACATCAATGTGAAAATATGTTGATATCAGTTTAATTAAAATAATATTGTTTCTTCTTCTCTCTTTTTATCTTCTTCTTCTTTTTCTTCGTGCCATATCAGGTCCCCCTGACGTTTGCGATCACTGCTGAGAAGGCATCTCTATCCGCCGCCGTACGGAACAATTCGCCGACGTCTCTGATGTCGGTCCACTCACGGTCTCTGTGTCGACAGTTAGGGTCAGCTCTCCTCGTTCTTAAATTATAGGTCTTTTTGTCCTGTATTATGTCACCTAGGCCATGTATCTGCAATTGGTTCCGTCTTTGTACAATCCAGGAATTCTTTGGTCTGCCTCTGAATGTAAGTCGAGGAAGATCCATGGAGATTGCTTGGTTTACCATATGATCTGGCAGCCTGCGTTCAACGTGCCTGTACCATCTCAACTGTCTTTCCTCTATCTTAATATGTAAGTAACGCCCAGGCTTCCAGGAATGCGTGAACTTTTTATTTTGTCCCGTAAGGACACTCCAGCTGCCCATCTTAGCATACGCATTTCAGTAGTTTCCAGTTGCCTAGAGTAGGAGTTGTACATTGTCCAGCATTCGGAGCCATAGGTAAGTGCCGGTCTGACGATTGTCTGGTACACTTTTCCTTTCAACTTTGCTGGCGTTTTTAAAAGAATTTATTGTTTGACTTAACCAAAAAGTTCTCCTAATATTACACAAGGCTAGCATATTGGAGAGCAAATAAAAATAATCGTAGAATTCCCTTTCCATGAGATACGATAAAAAAATAAGGCTTGAAATTTTAGGAATCACAGTTCTCTATATGATATAGAAACAAATTTAGACGAGGAGAGTTGAAATCAGCCAAATAATTAAAAATCGCTTTTAAGTTATCATTATAGAAATGTACGACTCACTTAATATCAAGAAGTTTCTTTCAAATTCAGACAAATTGTTTTCGACCTCTACATTTCAGTGGTTAGCAGGCTATTTATTTTAAATGTTCTTTTAATGATGTCAATAAAACTAATTAGATTGAGGTTTCTGAATTATTAATGCGTGGGAGAGTATTGGAGTGATAAAACAACTACATATGTATGTCTATTAATTGCCTATTATTATTGATATTACTTTTGATTTCTACATGCTATTTATGTATATATTGAACATGTAGTTCAAATTAATGTTCAAACAATAATATTCTAAATATATTGTTTGAATATTGAGGAACTTAATGATTTCGCTGCTGATTTGAAGATCTCTTTTGACAATATTTCTACAACTTGTTAAAATCTCGTCCACATTTTTCCAACCAAGATTAATATTGTCAATCTCTGTTTAAAAAAAAATGTTTTAGTTTTTGTCTTGCAATATTTTGTCCCCCCCGTTCCCATTTCGGACGTAGTTAGTTCAGGGTTTATACATAATTATCATTTATTGAATGTGACTAGTAAGCAAGTAAATTTATTAGAATTAATTATATTATCTTGTATTTAGCGTCATATACAAAATTTGCAAACACCAATACATATACATGGCAAAACAATTTTTCAATGAACCTCCATAGGATATATAAGAGAGTCAAATCATGAACAGCTAGGTAACGAAATATTAAAAAAAACACTTAAAAGTAAAACAATAGCTACAATTAAACAATTCTATAACTAGAGTTAGGTAAAATCTGATTTTTTCCCAATTTACAATTTTGCTGTCGATTATATTATTGACTCTGATTAACTGTGTTTTTTTGATCGAATATTTTTTTTCAATAATGAAATATGTGTGGTTCTTTGTACAAACAATATGTATTTTTCTTTCGTATTTTACAACATACGTACATATTTGGAAAATTCTATTTGAATGTATCTTCGGGCAAAACATTTTAACCTGTATTTGTCAGGTAGGTGGATCTAAATTTTCTTGTATCGCTTTAATAAATCCAGGTTTTGTAGATAGATACCTATGGCAGTTTCCATTTCGTTTCTAACCAAAATCTATCTTTCCAATAGATCTTTATAAATCATCCAACCATTTTGTTTGCTAACACAAATAAGTATTTCTGATATCATATTTTTTATATGGCATTTATCATGATCTATTTGGGTAAAATTAAATATTTGATATTTTGAAAATAGTTTCATGTAGGTATGTCCGTGTATAATTCTACCATTTAATATTATTTTGGTATAAAAGGCTTTCGATTTCGTTGTTTTACAATGTTGATATGTGTCGTAAATATAAAATATTTCTTGTTGCTTTTATTTTCATCTTATTAACCGATTTTGTTCAGAGACAAATAATTCTAAAACAATATATTTCGATAGTGATTTATGAAATTGTTGGGCGGTGGTTTATGGTAAAAATTAGAAAATGTCGACGCAATGGTAAAATAGCTCGTCGATTGACTTGTGTGCAGAGAAGAAGATTATGTAATGTAGATAATGTTTGCAATACAATGAAAGAGAAAATCTCCATGTATTTTTATTTATTTTTGAAAATTGCCGGAAAGATGAAGCGATACATTTGTTGATTTATGCAAGTATCAGCTTAATGGGTCTCAAAAAGGTGTGTATAAAAGCTGGGAAGTAAGTGCAAAATGTCAGTCAAATGAACGCCTTCCTGCAACAAGTCAAAGCGTCATATACGAAAAAGCTAGAAATTATGCTCGGTGGTCTTTTGGGCTCTACAAAGCAATACATTACATATGTACAACACATTAACTTCCATTTACAAACCAAGAAATAATATGCTTCCAAAATATATGCAAAAAAAATATCTTATTCAATGTCATTATTCACACTTACCCTACGAGAGGATGTCAGATTTTAGACTTCCAAAAACGAGATTTACATGTACACAAAATAGTTTATACCATAAACGTCTCAAAATATATAATAGTTTTCCACCAAACATAAAAGAAACCACAAGTCTTGTCACCTTTCGTAGGCTAGGTGCTGAATACATAGTTAATAATGAATTGTCATATTCTTACCATACTTCTTTGTTAAAAAAAATATTTTTATATCTTTTGCTTAAACTAGATGTACTATATTTTATGTATGTTTTTACGTCTAAATAAAGTTTACTATTACTATTACGAAAGGATCTGGATTCCGGCTACGTTTAAGAACTGATATAAAGCAATGCGTTTTCAAAGAAGTATCTTACATTGAGACCATATTATATTTAATATCGCACACTGCCAATGATTCCCACAATAATTCACTGTGAGAAGTGAGAATTGGACATAGTCAATCAAGCCGCATAATATTATGATATCAGTTGTGGTGTAAACGGAATTTTTGGAGCGTTGTCACCTTCAGTTAATCAATTGGACTATTTTGTTCTGCAGATCTATGTAAAAAATAATTAATCAAGATGGTCCATGTTGTTTTCCTGCAATATCAGTCGTAGCTATAATGAAGCCTTGATCATCTTATTCTTTAAATCTTTTTGGATATACAAGAATTATTTGTTGAAAAGCGTAAGTCAGCATAATTGGCTGAGTAAGTGTTTAGCCAAAATATACAAGAAAGTAGTTACAAAGTGTAGCCGATAATATTGGTTAAGTAAATGTTTGGAGCGATGTTGTTTAAATGTACACAAGAAAATAGGTTATGCAAAAAATACAAAATGGCGTAAAAGAGAGCAGAACTTATAATAATTATAGACATGCAACATTTTTACATGCTGTTGGGGTCGTACTGAAAATGGAGTATTAAAATACTTGTTTTTCGTATATAAAAATATTACCTTCGCCGAGTGTAACTCCATAACAATTACGACTCGGCGTATTATTTTTGTTGGCATTTCCTTTTATGGAAAATCCATTTTAAATTTATTCTAGATGAACCTGCGCTATTTTGGGTAAAGGCACGGTTGAGGTACTACCAAAATACCTGGAAATTAAGAAGAAACAAATAAGATTTTTGATAAATATCATAAATATGTATTAAGTTCGAGTACATACTTCGACTAGCAGGCGGCTGAAATCAAAGTTATAAGAACGCGTGGTTAAAATTTGATTGCGATTATGAATAGTACTTATAATATTTACGAGTGTAAATAACACAAATTTTGATGCAACTCGTTAATGCGAGTCGCATTAATACCCAAAAAAATCCAATGTATCTAACTGAAATATCGAATATTTTATGAATGCATGTAATATACTTATACGCATATATTGGATTTTTATCCCTGCTAGGTCAATGTTATTTTTGACAATTTAAAAAATATCCACTGACTAAACTTTTCAATCTCTCTATAACTGAAGGTACGTTCCCTCTCATATGGAAAAATGCAATTATCTCTCCAATTTATAAAAGTGGTGACAAAACGGCCATTGAAAATTATCGTCCTATTTCCAAATTACCAGTTTTAAGTAAAGTCTTGGAAAAAAATGTTTGTGACCAGATAACTGCCGTAGCACGTCCATACATAACCCATAACCAACATGGTTTTGTAAGTATGAGATCCACCGAAACTAATTTATGTGAATTTAATGATTTTGTATCATCCACAATGCATGAAGGATATCAAACTGATGCCATTTACACAGACTTCTCTAAAGCGTTTGACAAGATAAGTCACAGTATACTTTTAAGAAAGCTTGGAGAAATGGGTATATATGGTGACCTTTTGCGTTGGATTAAATCTTACGTTGAAAATAGATCACAGGCTGTTGCACTGAGGGGCTACACATCTATATTCAAGATTATACCTTCGGGGGTTCCTCAGGGATCCCATTTAGGACCTCTATTGTTCATACTTTATATAAATGACTTAGATCAAATGGTAGAGAGATCCTCAATTCTTATTTTTGCTGATGATGCCAAATTTTTTAAAAAGATTTGCTCAACGAATGACTGTGAACAATTACAAGACGATATTACACGACTAAGTAATTACTGTTTAGATAATCAATTATATTTGAATGCCAGCAAATGTTCAATAATAACCTATACTAGGAAGGCGAAGCCTATTATATTTGATTATAAAATCCAAGGTAGCAATATTCGTCGAACGAGCTTAGATAAAGACCTGGGTATATTGATGGACTCCAAATTGATTTTTCAAGATCATATTGAATACATTGTTGGTAAAGCTCTGAAACTATTGGGTTTTTTAATTAGGGTTTGCAAGCCATTTCACTCAATTGATACACTCAAAGTACTATATTTGTCATATGTTAGAAGTCGGGTTGAATACGCGAGCACGGTGTGGAATCCTCATTATAATATACATATTGATCAAATCGAGCGTGTACAAAAGAAGTTTGTAAAACACCTTGACTATAGATCACATACGTATTCCCCTGACTACCCTGCTCGCTGTGTGAAATATTCATTACCCACTTTACAGAAGAGGCGTACAATCAGAGACATGATGTTTCTTTATAACATATTGAATAATCGGGTTGATACTCTTTATTTATTAGGGAAAATTAACCTTCGAGTCCCTGCGCGTTTAACAAGGAGTCACGACTTATTCAATGTGCCTGTTCTTAGAACTAATTATGCCGGAAATGCTTTTGTACATATAGCATGTAAACAGTTTGATGCAAAGTTCGAGGGTCTTGACATGTTTGGCACACCGAGCGTATTTAAGAGTATGTTGAGGCTTTCTCAGTGATTGATTTTATATTCCTAATTTTCCCCTTCTATTCCTATCCATTGTCCTGTCCCAAACCTCCTAGCTTGTATGCATCTATTTTATGTCTACTTAATATTGATTTGTTTTGTATTTTTTGTTTCTTATCCTTGTAAGGTTTTTATATTTTGTCATTTTGTATGTATATACCCACGGAAATTTTCCTTTTTTTGTACAAATATATTTTTTCTATGGGTATATACATAATTATATAGAGTTATATATTATATATAGTTATATATTTTGATTGTATGACCCTAACATAGTAATTGGCGTTACAATCTTGGTTTTTGTATAAATTAATTCATTTTGAAAATATATGTTATATTATAAAACTGTATGTAACCTTAAGAAATAAATAATAAATAATAAATAATAAATAATATCTCGATAAAGACGATGTTGGAATATAAAAGGAGAAACGGGAAATCCAGGCACCTACAGGGCTTACGACCTGTAAAAATGTAACATTAACCAGTTGATGACAGGTTATTTAAATTAAATTCTCACGCAATATTGCTTCTCTGGGCTGGAAACACTGGTTAGTTGGAAGGAATTGACATATGGCAATAATCTCGCCACTTGCGCAGGGTGCAAGAAGGTATTTATTTTTTTAGGTATCTTGTTTTCCCGGTTTTCCTATAATATTGCAACTAGGTCTCTATTGACATATTAAATTGACAAAGATATCATTTCTCCGTACATATTTTCTTTAAGACAATAATAATTGATTCACAAATTTTTTACTTCGATAGAAATGTATTTCATATATTTTAATCATAATATTATGTTTCGTATCAAACTATTATTACATGTGCTAATTATTTAATCATAATATTATGTTACGTATCAAACTATTATTACATGTGCTAATTAATTCGTTTGTTATTAAAGCAATACACGTTAAACGATGTTCTAGTAAAAAACAGATTTATTGTCATTTTTAATTGTATTTAACATAAATGTAATAAATTATCATTCTGATAATATATTTACATGTTCTTTGCCATATAAATTTAAAATTAGATGCTAATTGGTGCGCATGTGGCCAACACTGCAATGAGGTGCGATTAATTTTCATTAGTTTTTCGCGAGAGTGGGCGGGAATGTTGTGTATTCTGTATTCAAAAAGATTAACATTATCACGTGGCGTTCGGCATTTCTCTTGTTTATTGACCTATCTTTATCTGCTGCGCTCCTCGTGCGCGACCTCGCAACGGGGGCGCTAGAAAACGAAACCGCCAAACCGAACGTGCTATCTAAATAGTTTTCTTTTTTAATTCGTTTCCCGCGTTTTCCACGCCGAGTTCGCTCTGTGTCGCCCGGCTTGAAAATCTCATTTCCATTATTATTTTTTAGTTGGCCTCACTGCGTTCGTGATTCGAACGCCGTTTCGGTCGCTGTTCTGTATGACGTATAAGAGTGAGGTTATGTTTTGATGAAGTTTATTTGTTATCAAACCGATGTATTTGTAATAAAAAATGACTGGCGTGAAGTGTCTGCGCATTTAATATGATTTACTCTGACATGTTTATTAAGGATTGACGCAAAGTATGGCGGTTATTAGGTAAGATACTATACATTTACTTGTGTGTATGTGTTTATTATTATGTAGGTACCTATGATTTCGTATTAATCGGGTCATAACATGTCATTTTGGACTTTGCCAAAGTTGACAGCTTTATCTGAAAATCTCCTATTGTTTGGATGTTTCAAATTATGGGGAAAATTAATTTTCGCATATTGAAAGGTGCAGACTGCGATGATTTTTTTTTAATTGAATCGTAATTATTCCACCTATGACAGTAAAGTAAACATGATTTATTTTATTTTTAATACATTTAAAAATTAACGAATACATATTTTTATATTTCACACATTCACTATGATTGTATGTTATTAAAGAAAGTTTACATTATATAGTTTCAATGCCGGCAACCCGACGTTTATTATTCAAAAATACATAAATGACAATCAAATTTTTCGTTCCCCGACTCACTAGGAAAACCTGTATTGAGACGGGTCACTTACAATATTCCTGTTTAAATATAGGTACTATATATTATCCAGTGTTAGCCAAAAATATTCTGGTCGTTGAATATTATTTAAATAAAATACAAAACAATAACAAGAAAAAAATAGATACAACAAAGTTCTTGAACATGTACAGAATATATATAAAAAAACTAGTACCTACTACAATATTTTTTTAATAATATATATTTATAATATATATTTATTTTAATCAAAATATATAATGTGTAATATAGTAATTGAAAAGTACAATGTACATACATACATACCATCACGCCATGTCCCTTGCGGGGTAGGCAGAGAGAACCGAACGCAAAATTTTTCTATCCTGGCATGCATCCCTCGCTTCGTCCACATTCATGCATCGTCTCATACATGCTCGTCTATTGCTCACACTTCTAACATTTCCGTCTTTCAAAATTTCGTTCACATGGTCGTGCCATCCCTTTCTTGGGCGTCCCCGACCTCTCATTCCATTCCTTTCCGCTCTGTATATTTTCTTCGTCAGGCGCTCCTCATTCATTCTCCCCATGTGACCAAACCATCTCAATGTGTTCACTTTCATTCTAGTAATGACATCTTACATTCTTTCCTTATGTCCTCATTTCTTACCCGGTCATACATCGTTCTATTACAAATCCTTCTTAACGATCTCATTTCAACTGCATTTATTCTACTTTCATGCGTCTTCTGCCATGTCCAGGTTTCACTTGCATACGTCAAGGTTGGCACTACGACGGCGTTATGAATAACAACTTTGGCATCCTTTGATATGTTGCGATCATTCATAATTGGTCTTAGTGCTCCATTCACTCTGTTTCCTGCCATAACTCTTCTTTCGATCTCTTTATCGAGTCGTCCATTCCGTTGAAATATGCTTCCCAAGTACACATATTCGTCGACTTGCTCGAGCCATTCGTTCTCTACTCTTATTTTACACGCTGTTCTGCTTTCACTCTTTTTACAAAGACCATTGTCTTTGATTTGCTGGCATTCATCCTAAGTCCATTCTCTATACATCCTTCATATACCTGACTTACAAGATACTGTAACTCTTCCATACTTTCTGCTAATAGAACTTTATTGTCTGCATACATCAAATCTCGCACCATTACAGTACTCAATTTCAGACCCTTGCTTTCATCCTTAAGGGCTCTTATGCAGAAATCAATGTACAAGTTAAAGAGCCATGGAGATAGCACGCACCCTTGTCTAACGCCATTATTTATAGAGAACCACGTTGTCACTGTGTCGTTGACACGAACACATGCTTCGCTGTTCTCATATAATGACGCGATTGCGCGTATCAGTTTGCTCTTCACTCCATACACTGTACAATGTAATTTGTTATATATTATTAGAGACGAAGTATGAAAAGTGTTTTCCATACGAGAAAACCAAGAAGTCAGTCAGGCATCTTCATGTTTTGTTACCTATCATCAGCTGATTTATATGACTAGTTGCATGTAACACATAAGATCCAACTGTCGATAGCGATGGTATGTATAGTTGAAGAATAAGTAACAAACTATTAACCCATTAATCCAAATAATTGAATATTATAAGGAATTTTGTTTTCTATACAACACATGTAGGTATGTATGTCAAGATGGGATAGTATGGAGGTCAATCCTTTTTTCCTACCCAGAATATGAAAATATTGTATGTATGTATGATTGTATTGTATGTATGCAGCACGATTGTATGTATGTATGTTTGGAGATGAAGTATCAAACTAACAAGTCTTCTTAGATGTTGTGTATAGGAGACTGCCATACAAATTGTATGAAGCAATGTCGTCACTAAATTCAATTTTTATAAAAATTGTTAAAAAAAATTAAGATATACTACTACAATGTTAATATTTTTTAGATAAAATTAAATTATCTAGTTGGGGTGTTTCGGCTTTTTTGATATTTTTAAAAACTTTGGAAATATAGGCAGTTAAACACAAAAATTATTATTAAAAAAATATATATTTTTCTTAATAAAAAATGTTTGAGAAACTCTGTAATATTTTTGAAAAAACAAATATGAAATTTTGTATTTTTCTATTTTCATACCAATTTTCAGCGTTCTATATTTTATGGTTTCTGAGATATATGAAAAAATAAAGTAAAAATTCAAAAGTTGATAACCCCTGACTGAAACAAAAATTAAAAATTCTGAGTATAAAAGTTTTGTAGGCCGATAAATTTATATATTCTGAAATTTTGGGCTCTGTAAATCGAGCGGATCAAAAGTTATAAGGGACGAACGGACACACACACAGACACACGAAATGTTCTGCTCCGAATTCTAAGTAAATCCGTTTATGGAACATATATGCTGCGAAGCCTCTAAGTTGGTGTTCTTTGACTTCAAATTGGAAAAACCGTGAAAAATGTAGACCCTGCATACAATCTCGCGTGTCTTGGGTTGATACTTTGTCGATATGTTAAGAGAACAAAGTTCTCATGAACAAATCGACAGTTCGATTATTGGTTCATGTTTATGTGTTGTTTTAGATTAAATTAATCTTGTTCATATTTGGGACAAACAATGTGCCTACTGTTAAAGGAAAAACCTGTAATTTTATGACAAACTTTTTGATATCTCAAAAGAGACGAAGTTGGAATACTATAGGAGAAGCGGAAAATCAAGGCACGTACAGGGCTTTAGACCTGTCATCGGCTGGTTTATCACACTATGCGCTTGGCCTAGGTTCACCAAATATGCCTTCTTATTATTGAGTTCCCTATCAATCCAAGTATTGAATGTTCTATATGCTTATGTTATTCATCAAAATCATTTCACTTGAGAAAAAGTTGTAAAACTCTATCGCCGTCTATG
The DNA here is from genome assembly GCA_963576475.1 of Molanna angustata. NCBI lineage: Eukaryota > Metazoa > Arthropoda > Insecta > Trichoptera > Molannidae > Molanna > Molanna angustata. Next base: position 22,684,609 of record OY754975.1, read on the forward strand.
AAGTGATGAAGAATGTTTTTTGGTATCACTGCATCTATTGAGAAATTGGTTTAAAAACAATGGAAGCCTGTATGATTTTTAAACGTATTGCTATAGAAGAAAATTATTGTAAAGCTAAATCTAGTGACTGAAATATATTAAAACCGCCTAATGCACTATGAGGGTACGCGTTAGTAAGGCTAACTATCGCGTGCGTTAAAAGAGGTTTATATGTACGTGATTTAAATTATCGGAAACCCAAAATTTGTTGATATTTGCATTTTAAGAACAAACCGTACAAGATATGAAAAACCTTTATCGGTCATTCACTTTGATTTTATGCACTCTTCAAGCATATAATAGATTTGTTTATCTACGACACACAGTTATGGAGTAATTTAAAAAGAATGCTGTAAAATAGGATATTTTTAATATTTTTTTAGGAGAATTTTAAAATTGTGTAACGAATATTCACTAGAGAAATGTTGAAAACACTAATGCTATTATTTATAGAAACACACTGTTTAACATATTTGAGGAATTTGATTTGAAATTGGGGTGTTTCAACGAACATTCACTAGAGAAATGTTGAAAACACTAATGCTATTATTTAAAGAAACTCACTGTTTAACATATTTGAGGAATTTAATTTGAAATTGGGGAGTTTAGGTTTATATGCCACCTTCAATATTTGTATTATATTTTGAAAATTAGTGTGAAATCCATAATCTCCCAAAAACACATTGTTGAAATAAATTATTGTATAAAAAGTTGACAGATTAAATTGTACATTTGTATAAATTACATAGGTATTTTCACTCATCTGACCGGTCAAGTAGACGGATATTATTATTTCTAGAGACCGTTTACGGTTCATGGGCAATATCTGGACCGGTCTCGGTGCTGACGATGGCCAAAGACAGTTCCGCCATTAATCAAAGGGGTCTTGCTCCGATTCGCCCATGGTTGGCCTCTGAGATTTTGAATCAAAGGTAGACGTCCGTAATGCAATATTCTCATGGTGAATTTGTATCTGTCCACAAGAGGTATCTCGTTGAAAGGAAGCTTGGGAATGGCGGCACTACGAACATTTAATATATGTAGACTACAAGATTCCATTTGCCCGTACCGACATTTGGGATCGAAACATCTAGATTTAACTACCTAAGTAGGTACCTACTGTCAGTGAAGGAGTTTACATAGAAGCATATTATATCAGTTTTACTTAAATATAATCAGTTCGTCTTCTTCTTCGTTTCCTCAATGCTGAGGGTCGTGATCTATGGGGCCGTTAATAGACAGAACTAGTCGCCTCCAGTCTTCTCTGCCCTCCGCAGCTCCCACCGCTGAATAAAGGTCGTTCCCAGTCATCTCCTTAATTTGGTCACACCATCGCGCAGGAGATCTGCCTCTACTTCTTTTGCCTGGTACACTTCCTGTGAGTTATCTTTGTTTAACTTTTTGCGTTCTACAATTATTACCATTGGCTACGCAGACGACTGGACTCTTGCATGCCAACATCGCACATTTGAAGCAGGAGAGTCCACTCTATCATCTGATATGAACACACTTGGACAATATTTCAGAAATTGGAGACTACAACCCAACGCCAGTAAAACTGAGATCACTTGCTTCCACCACAATAACAGAGAGGCTAACAAAATACTAAATGTAGCCTATGAAGGGAAAGTACTAAACCACAACTTACATCCTAAATATTTAGGGGTGACGCTTGATCGAACGCTTTCTTTCAAGGAACACCTAGGCAAACTCTCGGCAAAGATAAAAACCCGCAATAACATCATACACAAGCTTGCTGGTACTTCTTGGGGATCAACTGCGGAAACACTGCGTATATCAGCATTAAGCCTTGTTTATTCTGCAGCTAAGTATGCATCACCTGCGTGGATAAACAGCGCACAAACTGGCCTGGTTGACGTCCAACTGAACAATGCTAAGAGGATTGTCTCGGGTAGGTACACTAAGATCCACCCCAACCTACTGGCTACCAACTTTGAGCAATATTGTACCACAGACCTCCGAAGACAGAACGCTCTTCTAAAAGAATAAAGGAAGTTACTAAAACAACCTGAGCTGCCGAGCTGCCCAGATCTGGAATACCTCTTGATTAGCAACAGGCTCAGATCAAGAAATCCCCCGCTAAAAACAGCAAAAAATCTACATGACTCCAACTTTAGCATCATGGAGACATGGAGAGCCAGATGGGAGGAGGCCTCGGACCCGGTGAACCACGGCCTGCCCTACATATCAATAAAACCGTCGGGATTCGATCAGCCACGTAAAATCTGGACAGCCATAAACAGAATCCGAACTAGACATGGCAGATGTGCTGACTTTATTCACAAATGTGGCTGGTTGGACTCCCCTAGATGCGATTGCGGGGCGGATAGACAGACCATGGACCACATTGTGTCCGAGTGTGACCTCAGGGCGTATGCGGGAGATTTCAAGGACTTCTACTTGTTGAGTGACTCAGCGACGAATTATATATTAAACATTGACATTAAACCCTGACAAGCAAAGCATACTTGTGCTAATTACTATTATTTTTGTATCTAAACTTTGTTTTTGTTGGCACGATCACATAAATGGGATTTTGAAAGATGGAGATGTTAGAAGTAAGAATAATAGAAGAGCGTGTATGAGACGATGTATGGACGTGAATGAAGCGAGGAATGTATGTCAAGAGAGAGGAGTCTGGCGTTCGGTTCTCTCTGCCTACCCCAAATAGGGAAATGGCGTGATGGTATGGTATGGTAAACTTTGTTTTGTTATGATGTGTATGTGATTAACCCATACGATAAATAAATACCATTACAAATAAAACAATGACTACAAATATCAACTGGCAACTTTGAGGTTAGTTGGGTTCTGCTGAAATTCTTCAGTATTTTTTATTTATTTATTAAAACTTTTAAACAAGTATAATAATATCTGAAATAGGCACAATATAACTTGATAAAGTAGTAAATAAATTGTAATACTAAAATTAAGTTAAAAGTTAAAGTGTAAGTCATCATTGTATAATATTTATTTTAATTTGTGGATTAGACTACTCTACTAGGCTATGCCTGTCCTAGAGTAGAGTAGGCTACGCCTGTCCCGATGAACGACTGACCAAAAAAATAAACATGGGTGTAAGAGATGGAGCGAATATTAGGGGCCGCCACAGAAAGGAATTGCATGAATGATGCAATGAATGTATTTTATGACGTGACATCTTGGTTTTTACTTTTTGTCTATGATCATTCTCCTTTTTCGTACTATTGACTATTTGTGTGTTTTGTACGATAGACGAAATAAATTTGCTGGAGACATAACATTAGATGTTCTAAATAATCTCTTTCTCTTTCTTATTTCATACCTCTGCAAAATGTATTTTCGTTAACTTTCTGTAAAGAGTAAGAATTTACAGATCGTTTTTACAAAGCAGCTATCCCATCCGAAAATAATCTACTTAAATTTATCTGAAATTTCTCAGTTTAACTTTTCTTCAGATTAATTTGTGGAATTCGCTTATTTACGTATAACCACATTGATCTACATTCAGTCACAACTCATGGAATTAATAGGTATTATCTTTAATTCTCTCTGGAAACATTTTGATGGTAACACGAAAGTTTTATCTAACGATCATCTTTCATATGTTTGGGTACGAAGAAACTAATGGTTCTAGACCTCGCACTTCGGAACAGGCCCATGCTTGATTTCAATACTGAAACAATTTAGGGCGGTGGATTAATTTGAATAGGTAACTAAGTTAGCATAATATCTGTGTTGGGTAAACCTTTGAATATTATTATTGGCCTACTTGAAAAATTAACCCTTGCTTTTACGGAGTTCAAGGTTCCTATAAAATGTATATATTTTTAAATATTAACTTTCTACTTATTTGCATATTATAATACAATCCGCCATGTTCATCACAACTGTTTGAACTCCGTGGCATTAATTCTACGTTTTTTAGTCAGTTTTTATGTCCACGTTTCGCATTTGTTAATGTTGGCAATTACTATTGTTGACTAAAAAAGTGTTTTGTAGTTTAAACGAACAAGTTTGATCTTGAATCACACAAAAATACTATCCTTTAAAATTAATATCTCGATTTAAATTAAAACAGGAAGTAATTGATCTCCATTGATCGCCATAATACAATTCAATGAAGTATTTGCATGTACTCCATGTATAAGTCTTGCAGCTGCGTTAAATAACATTAACAACATATCAAGTTGATATTTGGGTACAACAGCATATATACATAGAATAACAGTGATGCAAATTTGCCATATAATGCATTTGATGATATAAATGATAATAAGTGTGCGTAGGTACATGACACCAGTTTTATCAATATTGTCGTTTATTTCAAAGCTCAGTAGTACTATTTCCATATATATATTTTAAGGACTGCTTATATTTAGGTGGTTTATATGACTACCTATGTAGTGTCGTATCAAATAACTTATTGTAATTATGCAAAATGGATTATTCTCATTGAGTGTGTGGCGTTGTATCATGAACATTCATAATTATAATATGTATATTATATACCTAACACTGTTTTCTCTGTCCGCCCGTTTGTGAATACATCATTCAAATTCCATTGAAACAAAAGGATGTTATTGGACACTAGGTAATAGTCTTTGGATTAGTGTACAGACCAGAAAAGGTAAGTAATTTAGCTATTGAGACAGTAGAACTCTATAATTCTGTTGGTAAAATTAAGCTAAATTATATCGCGTGTCGTTTGCGGTGAGGTATTTTTTATCCAAAAAGCCCCTTCTGTCTTAAAATATGTTCTCTTCATCATCATCATAAGCTCGACAGCCTTGGGTGAGTCTTGGCTGAATCCAGGAGTTTCCTCCATTCCCGTCTATCCGTTGCCTTCGTTCTCCAGTTTCTAATATCTGCTACGGAAGCATCATCCGCATCGACACTGTCCATCCATCGAGTCCTTGGTCTTCCTGGTCTCTTTCGACCTTGTGGCTCAGAGAGTGTGAGGAGTTTTGTGGGTTGTTGTCATCGTCCATTCGGATTATGTGACCAGCCCACTTCAAGCGCCCTATCTTGATGGAACTGATCACATCGGGCTCTCCATAGGTCTCATATGTACTGTTGTATCGACGACGCTAATCGTTATTCTCTATTATGGTATGTTATCTTATGTTTCTTGAATTTTATTAAAAAGTTCTTGTTCATCACTAAGGTAGTGTATTTTTAAGAACCGTGCACTTTTGTTTTAGCTATCGGCTCTGTGCAAGTGGTCTTCGCTGTTGTATCCGTTATCGTTTCAATCTGGTCCGCCCATATTGTATATCGGCGGCGTTCAACTCCTTGCCGAAACGTAAAAATAAACTTGTCAAAATGGGTCGTAATTTACCCATTACAACGGAGGGCGGTTCCGCGATGTGTATGATTTACTCAAAGGTATACATACTTTCGTGCAAACGGTCGTTTAAATTTGCTTTGCGCGAAATCTTTGCAAAGTGTGCCGTGAATCAGTAAGACCCCGCACAAACATTGTGGGATCGCGATTGTGGTTTTAACTCAGTTTCCGCGTGACCCTTATAATGGACGCCTCATAATTATATCAACTTTTTGTCAGATTTATCACTTATCGTCATTCCAGGAAAGGAAAACCTTCGCACGCTTGGCCAATCAAATTAAGGATTTATCTGCAAACTGTAAAGCGAACGTTACCCTATCATAAGTGATGCCAACCTGTATACTTATTTTTTTCTGTTGTATTATCATGTTCCCGCCACTTGTCGCCCATAGAATACACTAACTATACACTGTTGTCGCCTTTATGGACATGCCAGTGACATAGTGACAATTGTTGTGTTTTTGTATTTGTGTATTATTGGCGATGATAACCTGCAATTTGAAATTTATTATGAATCTTATGAGTTATTTTGTGTGTTATTTTTAAGGTACATTTGTTTATGTATTGTACTTGGATAAATTGCCAAGCCTGTTCCGAGGCAATACCTATTCTAAATGAGTGGCTGTGCAAGGAATTAGTCAGTCAAAAATTTATTCCGTGCGTATTGTATGTACATGTGTTGGTTGGTATTAAGACATGAGTGACATCCGTCATTTCAAAACATGAGTAAGATCCCTCTCACACTCTTCTCTGCCCCTGTCCATTAATCACTTTGTCTTTGTTAACGTATTTATTGATAAATTAAATGCCCCTAGAGAAGCTTTTAAAACAATAAATACAAATATGAAACTACGAGTGATACACAATTTAAAAAATACAAAATAAAATAAAGTATAAGTTGCCAAGAAAAAAATTTGCAAGAAAATACATTCGATATAGTAACAATAAATTTAACTAATTATAAAGAAGAAGATAAAGTTGTTTTAATTAAGTGTGCGTACATTTACAATGTCAACATGTACTTTACCTTAACTGCTGCAATTTATGAAAGACGAAAGTACTTATTCTACAAGTATTTAATTTCTTATATAATATAATAAACGTGTATTATATATGTATTTCATAAGGTATTTTGTTCTCAAGCTGATGCAAAGTGATGAAATTCTAATGCCAGTGCTATTAATGAAAGCAATTCCATTGGCGATGCAATTTATGAAGCAAAATTGCTAATTGCTAAGGAATAGCTCGAATGTGTTTTGATTGGCGAAAGCATCAAGGCTTTTGATGACTACACAGTATACAAAAAAAATGAACGGCCACCGTGGGTACGTGTATCAATGGATTTTTGATTGAAATCTAAATATCATACAGATTTGTTTTGTGTTTATATCCTTCCGCTGGCCTAATTCTGTATTCCGCCCAACTCCTAAAAATGTATAATATTAATACAAGTAGCTAGGTACCACGTTATGACTTGCATGGATTGATTGCTGCCTTGCATGCCAAATACGAAACTGAAAAATGTGACTTTCAGAATGAATAACATCGAGTCATGATATGGGTCGGACGGAGTGATTCTCTGTGTGAGCTGGCACCACCGGTCTAGGTCAGTTTCTAATAGAAAATAACGAGGAAAAAAATACTAGAAACTGTCAATATCTCTCTGGTTTTCCATGTGGGGCAAGATAAAGGAGTCCAATATTTTCCTGTGATCTCTCCGATACCTAGTGTTTACTTTGCACCATCTGATAACATCTTATATATCACACATTTCTCTGATCGTTGATGATATTGATAGTCAATTTAATCAAATTAATTTCCTTTCCTTGAAAGTATTAAACCGGACAATATTGAATGGCCCCGTTATTGTCATGGGCGCCATTTAAACGTGTTCTTCTCAAAGGCCCTTTCTTCTGTACAAAGTTTGATTTTTTGGAAGCCCATCGTGTCCACGGCAAATGCGAAAGTTGGGGAGCATTTAAAACTTAACAATAACAAAACTTCGGACCCGCGGGGAGATGCCAACAAACTTTTCGGGGCTAAAGCAAATTTGACATTTGGATACTGAACCGGCTCGGAGACAAATTAAACCAATCATCATGGAAACTGTTATTATCTTTGTGTGTCGAATTACGCTCATTACAACCCCCGGATTCCACTCATATAATATGTTCATGCTCGAAAATCAAGTCTTTTATTGATTACACGTTCCATGTGTGGGTGGTAAAAATATATGTTAGATAAATGAAGGATTAACCAATTCTTTCAATACGGCTCCTAGTTTTTTCTATCAATTTATTAGTATGTGATATATATGTTTCATTTCAACGCCATAGATAAGTGATTGGTCGATTATTTATATGAATGTGTCCTAGGTTTGATTTGAAGTATAAGGAAAATTGATTGAAAAACATCTTTCGTCGTGCGTTCATTGTTTCTCTGAGTGTTGGAAGAATAATAATTGTCATCTCAAAAATTAACTTGCCAATTTTTCAGATTTTAATGGTCTGTTTTAAATATGTATAATTCACGTAAAAAATAATGATAGTCGGAAACGAGAAACGATTTTTTTAAGGATTTTTGGTTTGTACGTATATAAAGCGAATTTGTATATCTGTCAATTTCAACACTATTGTATTTAACATTCATTTTTCTGAGTGAAGTATATACTTTTTTAAGACACTCTATTATCCAACTGTCTATTTGTTCAAGAGAATTTTAACACATTGACATAGTTTCAAGCCAAGATTCGGTAGATTTGTATGGCCAGGTCTATATTTTTCATGGTTTTTTCAACTCTGAAGTCAAAAACCACCAACTTACAATGAGGCTTCGTACCATATATTTATTTATTTGATATTGCCTCTCGGGAAACTAACAGGTACTATATCAAATATCAATTTAACACGCACCCAATAAAAAGTTGCCACATTCTGGAGACTTACGATATGAATCGTCTCACAGATCCAGACTGAAAACACAATTAAAAACTGTGTCTCCACCGGGAATCTAACCCGGGTCCTTTGGATATGCTATACAAATGGATGAACTAAGAATTCGGTGTAGAACATTTAGGAGTAGAACGATTTTTGTCAAAATTGAATTTAGTGACGACATCGTTTCATAGAATTTGTATGGCTGTGTGCACAATATCTCAGGGGACTCTCAATAGTTACTTAACCTCCATACATACCATAAAGCTGCTTATATATTCGGGATTAAAGGACTGACCTCCACACTATTCCATCCTGATATACATTTTTTTGTATAGAAAACAAAATATCTAAAATATTGTCTAGTTTGGATTACAGGGGTTTTATTTGTTTGGTACGTATTATACAATTATACATAATATCGCCATGTCATCAGTTGGATTTCATGTGTTGCATGCAAATTGTAATATACTAAAGTATTGATTTGGGAGAGTAGGAATTGATATAAAAATATTGGGAGTTTTCGTGACGTTTACTGTTTATGCCTTTACTGCACATATTCGGTCGCAGCGATTTTGTCTATAAAACCATAGCATTATCGTTGTGTGCGTGCTGGTGCTATAAAATGTTGATACAATGTCACTTAATGCAATGGTCTCGTTTGAAACGATCAATTTGAGTGATATCTCCGTGGTGAGTCATAACACTTTGCCGTCCATAGATGGGGATGGTTTATTACCCCTTCTGACGGTTTACTACCGTTTGTGTCTTATACATTTTTGTCACGCCTTCAAAATATCCCACGAGAATTCGATATGTATACTTACTTAATATTATTACTGATATCATTTTTTTCTATTTTTGTGCTCCATCTCATTATGAAGTATATATTTTAAGTATATCATCAAAGTGGTTACCAACTTGCTCCCAATATAACTCTTAGACATCCTTAGTGTAATAGAGAGTAACTACATAAACTGACTTGAAAGATTGCTTAGCTGGATTCATACTTATGTGTGGTGTCTTTTATTTATACTTCTTCTTCTGAGTCACAATCCTAGGATTGGTCTGCACCAAACACTCGATCTTTCCACTTATCTCTATCGTCCGCCAGTCTCTTCATCTCTTTGTTACTGCTACAGCGCACGTCAACGATTATCTGATACTATTAGGTAGATAAGAAAAGAGCTCTAGCATTGGCCGCGTTTGGTAAACTCTTATACATCCTTAAGTCTCCGAAGTACGCCAATTATCTTAAAAAGAAAATCTTTGACGCTGGCGTTCTCCCGATACTGACGTATGGCTGTGAATTTTTTGTGTTTACAAACAAAATGCTACATAACTTAGCAGTAAAATAAAGAGCCATGGAAAGGAGAATGCTCGGTATTTCGCTAAGAGATAGAAAAACTTGAGTATAAGAGAGAAAATCAAAATATTCGACGTTGTCCAAAAGGTTGCCAAGTAAAAGTGGAGCTGGCCAGGGCATGTAGCCCGTATCACAAACTCCAGATGGACTAAGAAAGTTCTAGAATGGCGGCCTAGAACGGATAAAAGAAGTATTGGAAGGCTTCAAACAAGGTGGTCTGATGATATAAAATGAGTAGCTGGAGGCGGATGGATGCGGTCTACTCAGGATAGGGACCTGTGAAGGTCTCAGGGGGAGGCCTATGTCCATTACTGGACTAAGGAGGACTGAAGAAGAAGTAGAAGAAAAGATAAGTCAGATATTCCGTTCCCTCCTGCCTCTCCTCAGTGCTATGATGAGTGTTATTATTTTTTCTTTTTTATTTGTATTTCTTTTATAAGTCACTAAATACTATTGTACCGACTTAGGTACTTAATTGTACTTACCCTGAAATGGAGATGGGCAGGTCACGTGGATAGGTACACCGAAGACAGATGGCCAAGAATAACGGTAGCTTGGAGACCGCGAATGACAGTCAGATGTGTTAGGAGACCGTCAATAAGATGGAGGGATGAAATCAGCCGTCATGCTGGTATCAATTGAATGCTTTGAGCACAAGATTGAGTGGCTTGGAAGGAGATGGAGGAGGCCTTCGTCCAAGAGTGGACAGGATTAGGCTGATGAGAAGAAGATTACTGAATAAACTTTGAGACATAACGTTGCTAGAGTTGGTTGAAAGAAATTGCCTTATGAAAATAAACCCGCCTTTGTACACCTGCTGTACATATATGTATATTATAAATAAATACAAAATATTTCTTAGAAAACTAAAAGCAATCATGTTTTTTTCCATAAATTTATGACGAATTTTAAAATAATATTTCGAATTATAAAAATTTCTTATATTCCTATCATATATTATGAATATTTCATAATATATATGAGTGGGACATATTATGAATATTTCGAATTGTGTGAAGGATTTTGTATTTTTATGAATTATTGTGTTGTTTTTCTTTTGTTTAATGCGAGTTTTGTTTTATATTTACCATATTTTATAATGGCCAAGAGGCCGTGTATGTAATAAATAAATAAATAAATAAATAAATATCCGTTTCCTACAAAATCTCTCAAATGACAATAATTCTACGAATTTCAACAGAACTCTACTAACAATCTTTATATTCCTATCATATCTCTCAAATGACAATAATTCTACGAATTTCAACAGAACTCTACTAACAATCTTTATATTCCTATCATATCTCTCAAATGACAATAATTCTACGAATTTCAACAGAACTCTACTAACAATCTTTATATTCCTATCATATCTCTCAAATGACAATAATTCTACGAATTTCAACAGAACTCTACTAACAATCTTTATATTCCTATCATATCTCTCAAATGACAATAATTCTACGAATTTCAACAGAACTCTACTAACAATCTTTATATTCCTATCATATCTCTCAAATGACAATAATTCTACGAATTTCAACAGAACTCTACTAAGAATCTTTAATGTGATTTTTTTCCCCAGGGTTTTAAAGAACATGAAATATTTACTATCAGAATTTTGTTATTATGTTATCATTTTAAACAGTATTGAGTGTTTGTGAAAATAAAATTGGTTTTCGAATCGAATATAACCTTGAGATTCGCAAATTTGTGTGCGTATTCATTTTCCAACTGTCGGTTTGTTCAAGAGGATTTATTTCTTTTAACAAATCGACACAGTTTCAAGCCAAGATCCGCGAGATTCGTATGGTCGGAGGGGTAAGTCCCGTCAAACAATGGAATCAAATCCCTCATGATTACCCATATCATGGATATAATTATCATATGGAGTTGTATAATATATTAAGATATTACATAACAAAAATTTTATGACTAAAAGAAAAATCAAATCTTTAAAATAACAATAAATTTTTATCTATTCCTTTTTCATATTCACTATGTGTATATGTATGTGTGTGTGTATGTATGTATGTGTATGTGTGTGTATACGTGTGTATGTTTGTATGTGTATGTATGTGTGTGTATGTATATGTATGTATGTGTGTATATGTATGTGTATATGTATGTATGTGTGTGTATGTATATATGTATATATGTGTATGTATATATATATGTATATGTACGTGTATGTATGTGTATATGTGTGTGTGTATAAGTATGCGTATATTATATGTGTGTATGTTGTATAAATGTATGTGTGTGTGTATGCGTATATGTGTATTTTTATATGTGAATTTTTTTTCTCCTTTTTGGATAAATTTTGGTTTGTATTCTATATTCACTAAAAAAAAAAAAAACTTTAATCATCTGTATGTATTAGCTGTAAGCTGAACTTGATTTACAATTTATTAAATGATTCTATTATTATAAGTAAAATATATGTAATATGTAAAATGTAGATATGTTATTTGCTCCTGTCCCAAGCACAAGTTTCTAACTTTATTGGGACAGTGCCTTTTGAAAAAAAAAACTGTATTAATTTAAATTTTTTAAGTACCTATGTGTTTATATTATGTATACTCAATAAAAAAAAATTGAACTCTGTTAGATAATTATGTCCATGATATAGGTTATCATGAGGGTTTCGATTTCACCGTTTGACCAGACTTGCCCCCCAGGTCTATATTTTTCATGTTTTTTTTTCAACTTTGAAGTAATAAAAAAACAATTCATAGGCTTCGCAACATACATGTTATATATATGGATGAACTTAAAATTCGGAATATGAATCTGTGTGTGTCCGTTCCTCCCAAAGAACTTTATATAAGGTCTTTGGTTCCCCCTTATAATTTTGATCCACAGAAACCAAAATTCAGAAAATGTAGTAAGTTATAGGCCTACAAAACTTTTATACTCTGAGTTTCTAATTTTTGTTTCAGTCAGGGGTTATCAATATTTGGATTTTTATTGAATTTTTCCGTATTTCTCAAAAATCTCTAATGGAAGTGGGCAGATCATTGAAAAGAAATATTTCCTTATATGATTGAAATTTATTTGCTAGAGCTGTATTTCTCTTTGGTATGATATTTTATAATTTTTTTCTTACGTTGGCTTGGACATGTTTGCCGGATGGATGATGACCGTATTCCTAAAGGTATTAGACACCAGTCCCGTAGGCAGAAGAAGTAGAGACAGACCTAGGTTGAGATGGCTGGACGACGTGCTGTGCGATATAAGAGAAATGGACCTGATAAATTGGAGGAGACTGGCGGTCGATAGGGAGGGATGGATCGATTTCTGGCGGAGGCCAGGGTCCGTAGTGGACTGTAGTGCCAGTGATGATGATGATGATGATGTTAATTTTAAGTTTTCGTCTAGTTTTTCATGAATCACTAGAAAAAAATCACAATGGTTCTATTTATAAATATTACGTAATTGCAAACATTTTTTTAGTATTTGTCTAAGTGTTATTTAATATTTTAAAATATCAGTTGTCATTTTAATCCATTTTGTATGTAAATTTAGGTTATATCTATTTAAGAGGACTGACTAATCGATTTGACAAAAAAAAATATGATTAAAATATCGTATTTTACTGTAGGCATTTCGACGGTCTCTCATTGGTCGAATCGACACAGCCTCATTTCGTGGACATCTCTCCCGGAGGGATGGATCCGAGATCCAAATATAAACCATCAAGGGATTTAGGGAATTCAATTTAAAGTACAAAATACAAAACTAACTTTGTGCGACAAAGGAGTTTACTGCGCACGTGATAAAATACATTTGTTTGCCATTAAACCATTGTTACATAAATAAACATATTCCCAACAAACAGATATTTCAACAAATACATTGAAATTATGTCTTAAGATTATTGTAGACTTTGTACATACAAGATACGAATTTACATCATTGTTCAGAGAGAGCGTTTGAATTTACGATCGTTCATGACTGAATGTCGAATTGTAGAGATTCATTCCATTAATAGGCTTATCTACGAAATCAATTTCACTTCCTCTCAGAACACGGGTTGCCTCTTCGTTCAAATACTGAAAGAACACTCAGTATCCCAGTTAACAATACCTCCCTTTTCACCACATCTTTTTCCGTACAAACAGCCCGACTTTAGAATCATATCCCATAGCAACTTCGAGTTTCATTAACACTTCCCGCTTTCAAAAGATATCTGAGAGGAATCATATCTTTACACAAAACCTTATCATACATGTCCTTGTCCCCCCCTCTTCTCCACCCTCCGTCTTTTTAATGTTTTCTTTTTTATATTTTTCCATAAATATGTATATTTTATTCACATAAGTTAGTACGTGTCATAAACACAATTTACCCCACCAAATGGATATGGTTAGTTGGAAGAAATTGCCATATGGCAACATGCCCGCCAACGTGAACTTTAATGTAATGCGTATAAAATGTTTAAAATTATTAGGTAAATTAACTGCTAGCCCTCGAATAGGATTTCCTAGTTGGGCAGCAGTAATCTACTTATTATTGTTATTATAAACACGGTGTGATAAAAGGTAAATAAAAAAAATAATAAATGATTAGATTTATCAGTTTCCGCTAAAAATGATTTATTTATGTTTATCAAAGATTCTATCTCTGGTGAACTCTGTGATACATGTGATTAAATTGTGAGAATCCAAAAAAAATCATCAAAGAAAAATATAACGTCGTAATGTACACAAGTTAATAATCTATTTTAGCATATTTGAGTTTTTTATTTCAAATTTAATTCTATCTACTTATATTTTAAAGACTTGCCGTGACTAAATATACAACTCTATGATATGTTATTTATTCATTCATTATCACTATCTTTTATATCTTATTTCAATATAATATTACTCATAAGACAATCAAATTTAAGTTAAAAATCAGTTTAATCAATATTATAATGACCATTTAAACAGCTTCAATGATTTATATATTGAAATTCCGGAAATACCAGTAGAAATACCAATGTCTAAAATACCAGAAATTCACGATTTAAATACTAAAATTCCGTTTGAGATACCTATCCACTTGATTTTTAAAACGAAATTCTAGATTTTATTAATAAATTATTGAAGAATTGCAAAACTAAATGATGCAATATTATCAATTATTCGTCATCTACCATACACCAGCTTAAGATTTAAGATAGGTGTTTTGATGTAATATAATAAAACAATATGCAGCTTTTAATCAAATTTAAAAAATACGAAAAATTAAAATGTCATTGGTACGAAAGATAATCATATAAATGCTATATATTTTAATTAATTGTTTTTTTTTGTGTTATATACAAAGATCCAACTACTGCCAGATTTACGTCATAGTATAAAAGGCTGTTTTTTTCTGTTAAAGGATATCCCAGTAGTTGACAACAATTGAATAATAATGTGAACCCTTCAAGCAGCCCATTCACGATCGTGTCATTTGGCGTCGCTCCATATGGACCAGCTCTCAGTTCAGCAATAATTGATGTTTTTATTTAATTTTTCAAGTAAAACTGAGTTATAATTCTGATGATGAGTTTTATACAACTGCTAAAGCGGTTTGTTTATATATAAAAAGAAAAAGAGAAAATGTTGTATTTTCGCATTCACGAGAGTCAAACAGCTCGGCGCAATGTACCGCTGGTTTTCACTCACGAGCATGCCGTACCGACAGGATGTGCCGCGCCGTTTGTCGCGGCACTATGGAGTTTCGGTAGTTTGGAGTTCCATTTTGGTGAGTCAGGCGAATTGGGCTGCGCGGGTTTTGACATTCACGAGCGCATTTTGGATTGATAGCAAGCCATTTGAAAGGATGGTACGATCGTGAATGGGGGCCTTCAGGGTTGAAAATCGTTATTTTAATACGTCAGTTCGTGGCTTTCATTTACAGACATTTTTGGTTGTTGGAAACCGACAGGCACCTTTAACAGAGATATAAAAAATTATCAAAATTTTAACCTGTCTGTCGGGGAGTCTCCACTAATCAATAGAAATATCTGTAAACGGGAGACGAGATTTCAAATATACTTCTGTAGTAAATCTAAAAAAATCACGCTTTATACTAGTACGCTTAATTTCTTTAACTGACATGTTAAAATAGCAAAGAAAATAAATAAAAGTCTGGTCCGATCGGCGAAATCAAAACCCTAGTGATTACCCATATCGTGGATATAATTGTTACATGGAGTTCTATAATATCTTTAGATGTCATAGAACTCCATATGATAATTACATCCATGATATGGGTAATCACGAGGGTTTTGATTTCGCCGGTTGTACCAGACTTGCCCCCCAGAGTTCATATTATCGAATCGTTGTTACCTAATGTGGTATCTGTGTTGTGGTGTGTGGTGTGGTGAAAAAAATCTATACCTTTATACGATGACCTAAGTCTTGCCTATATACTTTGACGCAAGTCTGGCTTTCGCTGGTTCTATTACTACTTTGGTTGACGAAGGTTTAACTTGTCCTGTTGTATCATGTATTTTTTATCATAACTTTGATCTAATGTTTGTTTTTTTCTCTATTTGTTCACAGATAGCAGCAGTATTTGGTCGGTGATTCTGCATACGTAGATAGCATAAACTTAATGCCTTCTCAAATAATAAAGTAAGGAAGCGTGGTAATCCTTTGATTATAGATATTATTCTTGACAATACTTCTTCTTGATATAATATCATCTTGTTGAGTCACCATCTACGTCTATAGATACCGCAGCATTGATTAGGTTCATCGTATATAATTTCAAAGCACATATGATAGTTATCTACATTATGTAGATGTTATAACATTTATTTATTAAAATAAAAAAATAAACACTCCCACAAAAATGATTAGTGATATGCATTTATGACTAACATTAAAATTATAGATTACTGACGATATAAATAAAATAAACATTGGTATATACAAATAATGACTGTATTCTTCTTATCAGTTTCAATCCTGGGATTGGTTTGTAACAGCTATGGCTGCCTCTCTTCTTCTCCACTCCGCCCTGTCCTCTGCCAGCCTCTTCATCTCCACGTAGCTACTACACCACATGTCATCGATCACCTGTCGACATCCATGTAGCTCTTTCTTGGTCTTTCTCTATATAATGTAACTAAGAAAATTACCTTGTATCTTTATTTCACAATAATAATTTGCTTTATATGTCACCAGCAAATTAGATTTTGAATAAAATAAATATTCTTCTTACTAGCCATCTTCCCACTGCTGGATGCAGTAACCTCCTTCAACTTTTTCCAACTTTCTCGGGCGTCCCTGTACCACTTTTTCACCGTGACTGTAAATATATCGTCAGCCCATCTTTTTTGGGGTCGATCTCCTCCATTAACCGACCTAGCTCCAAGGTCTCTATTGCAGAATTCGTGGTGCATATCTGTCATCTTCCAGTCTTGCCACGTTAATGGCTAACTGCCATTTGAGAATGGCAATTATGGTCTTTAATATCAATGATGCTCGGTAAGGCGTCTTATTTCATCATTCCGTATTTTGTCCCTTAGACTCATCCCCAACAATTGTCTTTCCATAGGCCTTTGAATGCATTTCAGTTTATGTATGGAAGCAATAGTCAGAGTTATGATTGCGACATTTGAGAATGTGGTCAAGCTTTCCAAAGGCTGCCCAAGCTAAACCGATTCTTCTTGGGATTTTTGTAATTTATTTTATGCCCTCGGTAGATACACTCCTGCATATTTTCAATATTTCTATTTATAATTTTTATATCTGTGTCAGAGGGGCTCATTATTATAGTCTGGTTGATATTAATTTCCAGACTAACCATAACCACGACGCATCCCCTAAGCTTGGTCTAGAAAAGGATATTATAATAATTAAAATTAATCAATTATAATCCACGGAATCAGTTCATGAAAAGAGTGCTTTCGAAACTTATAATTAAGAAAATTATAAAAGACAACAAAGAACCATTTTTGAATTATTAATTAGCTATAAACCACTTGTTTTTTGAGTCACTTCGCGACATGTTTCGGAAGCGCTGTCCTTCCATCGACCGGCGTGTCGAGACTAACATGTTGAATTTGTGTGTATCTGTCTGTGAAGCGAGGGGGGTGGCGGTTGAGGGTTGGTTGGGTTAGTGGGGGGAGGGGAGAATTGTGAAGTGTTTTTGTTTTTGATGGGAAATATATTAAGTATTGGAGAGGTGTTATGAAAGGTATGGTTATTTATAAGTTTTAAATAACCATTATAAATATAAAACTTATAAATAACCATTAAACTATACCCTTTATAACACCTTTCCAATAACCATACCTTTCATAACACCTCTCTAATACTTTATATATTTCCCATCAAAAACAAAAACACTTCACAATTCTCCCCTCCCTCCACTAACCCAACCAACCCTCAATCGCCACCCCCCTCGCTTCACAGACAGATACACACAAATTCAACATGTTAGTCTCGACACGCCGGTCGATGAAGGACAGCGCTTCCGAAACATGTCGCGAAGTGACTCAAAAAACAAGTGGTGTATAGCTAATTAATAATTCAAAAATGGTTTATATTAACTACCACAAAATATCCGCCGAATCGTTAAATGACAACAAAGAATGTTAAATATTTGCCAAAATAGTTTCCTCATCATCATACAGTACATAATGCGTTAAGTATATATAAATTTCATAATTAACCATTTGCAAATATGTAGTAAAGGAGTAGGTAAGGTATTCTATGCCTCATATCACTGCGTCATTGCCAATATACTCCTGCGATATTGCGGATATGTATTTTATCAAAAATTATTATAATATAATTGTTAAAAAAAATTAAATAAATAAATTTAAAAGTTTTGACTGTTGCGTTCGAGGGCGATAGTGAATACCCATTGAAAGGGCTCAGGTCTTTATTTTTAAACTCAGTTCGTGGATTATATTATATTTATTTATTATAAATATCGTATAAATGACGAGTCCTTAGTTTATATATGGTAGGTAAATTGATTCATTTTGATGTTCAAAATCATACAAGCACATACACGAACGAAAAACGTAAAACAAATAAAAGGAGTCTTTAGAATATTTGATTAAATAAAAACCTTTTTTCTTGAACACTCAGGAGTTGGCTGCTAGGAGTGCAGTGATGATAACATAAAGAGACTAACTAACAATAAGTGATTGTAAAATATAAAGATATTAAGTGCTCATTTGATTCACGGTCGAGTGAAATAGACGTGTGTCGCAGCTTCCGAAAGAAAATAGACATTGGGTGATTCAGGACTGTTAAAGTAATCAATACAATTGTTGATTGAACGGAATTTGGGAACTGTGCATATAGGTCGTATCTAGGGGTCGGGCGATACGGGTGAAGTTTGTGTGCGACTAGTCGCGGTCGTTTGTCGTTGTCCGCGACGACGTCGTCGCCCCGCTCCGCAGCCGTGTCGGCGTCGCCGTCGCTGGTGGTCGTGGTGGGCGGCGGGGGCGGCAGGTGCGCGATGAGTGCAGGCGGGGTGGGGTGGCGCGGCGGCGGTGCGCGGCGGTGAGTGGCCGTGGCGGGGTTCGGGCGAGGCGGCGGCGGGGGAGGGGCGGCGGCGGGGGGGCGCGGCCCCTACCCCCACCACCATCACCACCATCACCACCACCAGCATCACAACAACCAGACCCACCATCAGCAACAGCAGCAGCAGCATCATGCGCCTATGCAAGCGCACATCGCAGCGACGCCGCTCAACGCAAGTAAGTACAATTTATTTTTTATTTTTGTGTAACTAGACAACATATGTAACCTTAAGTAAAATAATGTAGTGTCCCAATTACACAAAAAATATGTAAAATATATAACAAGGAAGTGAAAGGAAAGAAGAGGAAATAAATTTATAAACATGTTTTAAACTATAAATATGAGAATAAAAATAAAAAAAAAACATTTTATTCTCGAAAAATGTTAATATTCGTTTTTGGATCAAGTACAGATGTACGAGAATATCTATTTTTTTCTTTTTTTCGATATCTTCACAGTTCGTATGGAGCGTTGGCCTTCATCTTTCCACGCCTTCAATTCCTCCTATCTTCTCATCTCCTAAGACCTAATATAAGTCGTCTCTCACTGCAGTTATTGGTCCGTGTCATTTTTACATGAGCCAATTGATTCATCAATCCCAGTCTGAGTATACTGACCTTTCTTCTGTCCGTTCCATTTCATCTGTTCGATCCTTCCGACTGTTACATTCCTTCCGTCTCCCCGGACTCTTCCGTCCCTTAAGACCCTTTCGTTCCTTCTGCCTGTCCCTTTAGACTCTTCCGTTTGATACAGATTTTTCTATGAATATGTCACTGAATTGTTAATTGTTTAAGCAATTAATACTCTGTAAAATGTCAAATATATAAAAAAAGATAGAGATATCAGCAAAGGTGTGCGCCCAAAAGCAATCGCCTTTATAGGACACACAAATACTTGCATACTTACGAACATTCATTTTTATATATGTATATACATAGATTGGATGGCAATAGATCGAAGAAGAAGACGAATTTCTAAATCTGTCAATAAATATACATTGCAATTTCCGAAAATTCATTTGAAAAGGGGTTACTTATTCCTTATATTATTTTATTCACTTATTTATCCATTATAAAATATATACAGGAACTTATAATTTATAGTTGTTGGGAAGAAGGTACCATGTTTTGAGTTCCTCCAATTAATCTTTGTCTAAATAGGAATAGTTCCTGTTTTAAGACAAGTAATTTTATCACAAATTTAGTCACACGTACCTATAGGTACTTCAAGCTACATACATGAAACATTGAAAATGAAAGTATATATGAAGTAAAAAGATAGTTCAAACAAGAAGCCAAATAAATAAAAAAGTAAACAATTAAAGGAATGAAAAAAGAAGTGAATTTATTCTTAGTATTTAGTAAAATTGTAAAAATTAAAGTAGCCAAAAAATAAAGTTAATAAACAAATCAATAAACCATCATATAAATAATAAGAAACTATTCAAGCTACGAGATAAAAAAATATCAATCAAAGTATACTGCAAAAATTAAGGGAATGCAATGCAATAAAGCAATAAATAAACAAATCATAGTTCAATAAACAAATCAACAAACCATCATACAAACAACAAGTAACAATTCAAGCAATGAGAAAAAATAACTAAAATAATTCAATATTCAATATAATATATAAATCCTTCCTTCTGGATATGTTTAACAAAAGGAAGTTTCATCATCTGTGTCAGGTATTCAGAATCATTAAAAGTAAGACACCTTCCCTATCTGTATGACAGATTATGGTGGTTCCGTGATATTCACATGCATGCT
Organism: Molanna angustata; assembly: GCA_963576475.1. Taxonomy (NCBI): domain Eukaryota; kingdom Metazoa; phylum Arthropoda; class Insecta; order Trichoptera; family Molannidae; genus Molanna; species Molanna angustata. The sequence continues at coordinate 22,705,590 of OY754975.1, forward strand.
ACGCGACAAAGAGACCATCTACTTTCTCCCCAGACATCGAACCACTGCTTTTGAAGGGAGTTATACATACACATCAACCAAATATTGGAAAGAATTGCCTCAACACATTCGTACGGCAGCCTCACTGCAGAGCTTTAAAAAGCATTTCAGTGAATGGTTGTTAAGTACACAAAATTAACTAATAATACAAGCAATAATGCTTTTTTGTGTATTTTTCAATTCTTTTCCTGTTTAGATGTTTTAATATATAATTTTATTAGACTTTATTTTTGTATTATTGTCTATATATGTAATTAAATATATATATTTTGTGATCGTCCAAGGCATTGCTGAAAACTAGCCGCACTGTGGGTCTCCACGGGTGTACAGCTGATCAATAAATTGCCTATTTGTTGAAAATTGGTGCAAAAGATGTATAATTGTTTGTTATTTTTATATATATGCAATAAAAAATTATTGTTTATATATTTATAATGGAGTGTATTAAGCAAATTAAATAGTTGCTCTGTAAAAAGAGAAATTTATTATTAAAATAATTATAAAATACAATAAAAGTAATAATTTGGATGGGTGGATGGCAGAGCGGTTAGCGCGCTGGGTTAGTAATCCAGTGGTCGCGAGTTCGAATCCTGACTCGACCGATCTCGTTCACCTATAGGACAAGCATTTATGCTTAGTTTAGGGAACGTAGGAAGATGTATATGTACTTGTTTAAAAAGGACATATTCATTTTTAAAAAAAAAAAAAAAATAATAACATAAACATAAATAAATAATAATGATAACAAATATAATTTTACCTGTAAAAAGAGAAACGACATTAAATGCTTTTAGTTCCTCCTTTTTAGAATCTTAACTGTCACTTTAAAACAAATATAAAACTAAAACTTTAATATAGAACCAATTCAAATAAAAATGAAATAAGTACTTCTAGGTGACATCTATGTAAGTACTTGTTTTACATATTTATTTACAAGTATACAGAAGAAATGAAAAGAATGCAATGAAATGGAGCAACTAATACACAAATCAATAAACCATCACACAAATTGCAATATGCTTCCAAAATGTGTTTGAGGGGAATAACTATCCATAGGTATTATATAGGTACTGTTTGGGAATAATCTACCTACAGAAGTTCTCGACCCATTTTACTTATTTTGAAAATTTGTTGAACCTACGTACAAAAGTACTCGACCCATTTTACTCATTTTGAAAATTTGTTGAAATACGAATGAAAAAAAAAAAATCAACTTTTTTGCTGTGGTAAATAATGTTGTACAAATAGTTACCAATCTGTGGTTTTACAGACTCGTAGTGCCCTGCAACGAGATTTTCGGAATGTATGAAATAATTCATGAACCATCTATTTTGGCCGAGTACCCAAATTTGGTGCGCCGCGTACTTCTATTTCTGTGTAATTTCAAAGCTTTTTAAATAATGAATACCACGATGTATGTAAAAAGAAAAAATACTTTTTGGTACTTTTTTGTGTTAGTTTTGGTACCTACTTGTATCTCTCCAAGTCCCTTTTAGGGAAGACAAATACAACATCTATAAAATGAACACTTCTCCGGAGACTAAGATCAATATTTGAGATCGACTCAACCTCGTCAGACCTGAATTTATACTGTTGCTTCAAAGAAATATTTTTCCTTGGCAGAACATTGTATAGGTTGTAAAGAAATAACGCGATTTTATTTCTTCATATTTGCATATTTTCCATAAGTCCATTCAATCCATTGTGGTTTCAAGTAAGGAAAAATTTTGACTGTAATATAATATATTCTTCTTTTTTATTTTAAATGGTTATTTATTTATTTTATTTTATTATTAACAAAGGTATATTAAATGACAAATTATGTTACATACCTTTTTAAGGATCATATAAGTAGGTAGGTGCTATTAGTTATGTAAAATATTAATCAATTGCTGGATTTTTCCTATGAAAGAAAAATCGTATAATCTGTGGAAATTAACAAAAATATTATGGTTTGGCATATAAAAACATCCCAAATAGATAACTTAGAAAACGATAGCTAACCATGGCCCATCACTCTTAAGTCCACATACTCTCTTTTACACACACACGCACCCTCACACACACACCCTCACACACACACCCTCACACACCCTCACACACAAACACCCCTCACACACACACCCTCACACACACACACACACACACATACATATATACCCACCCTCTCTCTTACAAAAGCGGAATAATAATTAAATAAATAAATAATTAAAATACTTTACTACTTACACTACACACACAAACAAAAATGTATTTGACACATGTCATGTAACTGACATTAGATTTAGATAATTGATGTATCATATATATTATTAATCAAAACATGTAATCAAACTATCTAATGTTGTTTGTGTTAATTAAAAATAAAATATAACACAATTGTACAGCACATTTCAATATACTGTAATCAATATGATGTAGCCGATGTAGGTATCGCAATACTCGTAAGTTTTCGTAACACATCCATACATTTTACACTCTGTAGCCTCTGCTTTTGTAGAAAATACTTAGAAAAATTCATTAAGACTATTAAGACCAAATTACTTCTATAAAATAGTCTATCATAACAAACGAAGTGTAAACTTACTCTTAATACAACATGCTGTGCTTGTAAGCAAAAAAAAAAATAATAGATAATTTCACCTACGAAGTAAAAAGATAATATTATTCAATAGCGTATTATATCAATGTTTGGTATGTAACAGATAGCGCCTACATCCATCGTTTGCGATTGGATAAACAAAGTTCTTTAATACAATCGTTGTAATAAAAAAAACATAGCATGCATTTTTATATGCATTTATTTGTATTTCATGTCCACTGTAATCACTAAATATTGGAATGAATTGCCGCAACATATTCGTACGGCAACGTCACTGCAGAGCTTTAAAAAGCATTGCAGTGAATGGCTATTGAGTACACAAAATTAACTTATAATACAAGTAATAGTGCGTTCTTTGTTAATTTAATTTAATTTTTTTTTTCTTATGTTTTTTTTTATTCAATTCTTTTCTGTTTTCCTGTTAAGCTGTTTTCGTATATAATTTTATTTTATTTTCTTTTTGTATTATTGTCTATATATTTTGTGATCGTCCAAGGCATTGTTGAAAACCAGGTGCACTGTGGGTCTCCACGGGTGTACAGCTGAGCAATAGCCAATTTGTTGTAAAATAATGCAAAACATGTATATGTTGTTTACATATTGTTATACATGGTTACATGGTTATACATGTTGTTTTTTTCTCATATATGCAACAAATATATTATTTATTTATTATAATTATTATTTTAATAGGGGATAGTGCAGCTTCTTTAGGTAGAGCCTTTGGTTTGAAAGAAGCTACAATAAAACACGTTTTGAAGAATTGCACAAAGAAGGTACTAAACTGAATTCGCATTCAGCAATCACAGAATAAGATTGATATTGTTCAAGATACACTAGAAAATAATCCGCCGATTTCATATAGGTACAATATATTATATTGAATTTTCAGTTACGATAATAGTTTTTTTACTGTTGAAACTGTTGATATCGAACACGTGTATCGATTGTGTAAAATGTATGAGAAAGTAAACAAAACAATTGATTAAACTATACTATTATTGAAAATATTTTTTATATAATAAAGAGAAACATGACGCGATCATCTTATATGGTAGAACCATTCTCCACTTGAATTTTATTTTATTCATGGTTGTATTTGGAACATACCCCTTGTGCAAAACAAAATGTTTGTCTTTCATTTTTTTAAATGATTTATTTGTCTGGTCATGTTAATGTGCTATTGACCGCAAAATTACCATAAAATAAGTAAGCTACGTACTGACGGTTAAAAATAATCGAAAATTAATGTTTTGTTGGCAATTACGTGGCCCAATTTATTATTACAAAATTGTTCCCGTGGGTATTGAAGACAAGTTATTACGTCAGTACAAGTACCTTAATCGTATTATGACATTTTTTTGTTTTAAAAATGATTTTTATTGATCCTTCGATAGTGATTAAGTAGGTTTATTAGCGTTGTGTATATTTATGGTCCGAGGGTTATACTTGTAGATTTAATTAATACAATTTAAAAAGTAAGAAGTGAATATAAGTTGGAAGAAAATGCCATGCGCCAATAAACTCGCCACTTGCGCAGGGTGCAAGGAAGTGTTCATTATTATTATTAATTTAATTTTAATGTAATACTTATAATGAGTGAGTTGTAGCCAATTTAACATTGGTATGTTTTAAACCTTTGATGCCCTCACCTGAACGTCGTAAAGGTCGAGCTCATTCAAAAGTCTATAATTATTTGTATACCTAATGATTGCTAATTTTTTAATAAGAAATTTTAAATAAATAAAACTCTAAATGATAAAGGCATGGTCTAACTATGAAAAAAGAATGTCTATACAAAGTCAGGCTCGATTATCTCCCAGAACAAAAGATTAAAATAAAATTATTAATTGCCAATTTAATAAGGATGTCTCAACAATCATTGTAATATAAGGATAATAAATTATAGACGTCGCAGTTTGAAATCGTTAATGAATAAAACCACCAAAACATATTTGAAATATCACAAAAAATCGCTACTTCCACCACCACCTGCGCTGCATAAACGGCCCCTTCACAGAACGCTAAGTGAGCGACAAGAAAAAAATGCATAGCGCGAAAAGTAGCTCATGGAGCCCTCTAGATTAGAAATCTCGGCACCGCGCCGTAGTGCAAAAAGAACAATCGACGAATGTGAATGGAAGATTCACTCTCGTGGACTGTCATTGACTTCAGAATAAGGAATAAGGATATAAGAAAGAATGTAAGATTGAAAGTTATATTGTGAGTAGAATGATGATGAATGCTCTGCGATGGTTCGGACATGCAGAGAGAATGAACAATAGACGCCTGACAAAGAGCCTGTCGGCCTTCGTGGCTCAGTTGGTTATACATATATCTGACTGCTGAGCCAAAGGTCCCGGGTTCGATTCCCGATGGAGACACAGTTTTTAATTGTGTTTTCAGTCTGGATCTTTGAGACGATTAATTTTTTTTATTTTTTATTTATTTCATTTTCGGGAAAATTATTATATGCATTAGTATAAGACTAAAACCAATAACAAATTTCCACATTATTAGGTAACAATAAATTTTGACTGCTGTGCTTACATATTTAAAGCTACATATGAAAAATATTTATATCTGAATGATAGTGCATGAGTGTATGTATGTGTGTACGTATCTATGAGTGTAAGGATGTGTATATGTGTGTGAATGTGTCTATATAAGTGAAAGAGAGAATGTATAGGTACCTGCAAGCTCACATAGTTTACTCCATTCAATCTTGATTTTTCAATCATCCAGTGAAATTCAATCATTATTACTTGAACTAATACCATACCATTGAATTAATACCATAAGTCTTTAAATACCATAAGTCTTATTATTATTAAAATAAAATTGGTAATTTGTCATCTACTCTATGATATTTAACTTGTTTTCGTTATCAAAGTAAATTAAACTATCGCTTGGATACATATAAAAACTTCATTTTCTGGTACAAACGTGTTTTTTCATTATGAAACATTATTTCGAACGCTGGCCACACCGCGGTGTTTCGGCCTTTGACGTTTATATTGGCGCCCCTGGCGGCAGAGTGCGGTACTGCGCGCCTCGCCTGACGTTTTGTATTTGTTTCAGTCTATCGGTCACTGTTTATAGTATTGATTGTGTTATTTAAAAGGATTTTCACACCAAAAGGTAACTATAAACATGTGTATTTATCATTTTGATTGTTATACATTCATTATCAAATGTGTGTCAGTGATATTTCGGTGAATATATTCCGAGTTAACCTCCAAATGTTTTCCTTTCCCCATCTTCAAGGTCTTCGATGCTTTTACGTAATTCTTGAGTGATAATGTCGTGTTTATCACCAGTTTAGTGAACTTCGTGTGTCATTCCTTGGTAATTTGTATTTATTTTACGGCGTTTTCGTGATTAAATTTATTTGTAACCTTTGAAATCTTTCATCTGTCATGTCGGCGTTACGAACATTGTCGAAAGCGTACGAAAGAAAACGATCGTTGTAAAACTGTTTTTCTTTTAGATATGTAATCAAATTTATAATCTATTATTTTTATCCGTGTAATTATATGGTAGGGATCCGTGTCTTTTATAAATCGTTTTGAATTACGATTTTTGAAATTTCTATACTTACTTAATATAAAGTAATAAGCACCTACGTATTATTTACATCTCGCAAGTGTTTATTTTTCCTAAAAAAATACTAACTTGATATATACTTAGGTCTAATATTTACAAAGAGCTACTTGTTAGCTTTAGGGGCTGTGAAGATTTTTAAAATATTTTTTTTGATTTCTGTGCCTGTGTTCTTGGGTCGATCGTTAAAGACATTTCATAAAGTGTACGTTGAAAGGGTGATAAATCTCCAAGGATATAAATGTTTGGCTCTCAAATCTCACTGCCTACTCTGCTATTTAATGGTTATTTTATCCAAAGGTTTATTCTTTATGTGAAAAAATTTCGAAGACACGACCTTGTATAGTAACAGATATTTAAGAAATATTTTATAATAAACGAGAATATTAAATACGGTCGGCATAGTTTAATAATTATATTTATTCAAAAGTAATTGCAGTTCACGTTTCTTTCAATTTTTAATATTATATCATAAACATGACTTGTGATTTTGTTTCTCGAGTTTCAAGGATATTATGAACACGGAGATAAGGCAAGAATAATATGATCGTTGAAAATTCGTATGGCGAGTAAAATATAAGTAAACGCTCATAGATCGATTGGTTCGGATCATAGATTTTTATTATAATATATTAGATGTAGTACTCCGTGCAAAAAGTGAGTCATGGAATATCGCGCCTTTGACGTTTTGGTTGGCAACATATTTTAGTTCTCCTAACATTTCAACATATCCTAGATAACTGTTCTCTAAATCTTTACAAACAAAGTGTTTTTTTCGACAAATAAATCCGAAAACAATTCACATTAGTCGTTATTCTCTATGTAGTCTGCCAACCAAAACGTCTAGAGGTCAGCCGAGAAAATTTGTAATGTAAGAGATGGAAATATCAGGAGACTGGAAATTGTATTTATTTCTATTGTGGCCGTATTTATACATGCTATAATTATTTAAAACTTAGTCTTATTTATTTGTAAATTTAAGGATTTTCTTTCATACACTAATATTCACTTTTATTTTGCATTGTTTCTCGGCCAACTAATAGGTACTATGTCGACATATAATTTGACTCGCATCCAATAACAAGTTGCCACATTTTGGACACATCGTATTTTTCGTCTCACAGATCCATACTGAAAACTGTAAACACTATTTAAAACTGTGTCTCCACTGGGAATCGAACCAGGACAATTTGGCTCAGAAATCAGATATCTAACCAACTGATAAACCAAGACTGACAATAGTAGAATTTAAGTACGAGTATGTATTTATAAAGAGGTAGTTAATATGTCTTTGAAACATATTTAGATGGATGGTGGCAGAGCGGTCAGTGCACTTGATTGGTAATCCAGTGGTCGCGAGTTCGAATCCTGCCACGACCGATTTCGTTCACCTATAGCACAAGCACTAATGCTTATTTTAGGGAATGTATGAGATTGTTTATGTAATTATTACAATGACATATTCATTCTTTAAAAAAAGAATTCCGTATTGGTCTTAAAATATTTAATTTTTATTTTATTTTATTTGGAAAACATACAGCATACATATAAATAAAAATGATACATACAATTACATGCCTAAGTAACATGTTTTCACTTATATAAAAGTTGTAATACCTACCTAAATATATTTTTTATTTATTCTACTTGAGTACCTATTCATTATTTATTTTTCTTTCATTATCATTGGGCGGGTACATTCGAAACACGAGGCGGAAAGGAACATCAAATATTACTCCGGCTAAAATTTGCAATTCTCATAGCAAAAGTAAAAGGAACAAGCAAGCAATAAAAAAACATATTTTTAATTAGTCTGGTTAAAATCAAAATGCACAAACAAATAATAAAATTTAAAATTTAAGAGATAAATTCAACATCTATATTCTTATATTCTATATCATATTACATCTAGCAAATGCGTATTCATTGGGTAGGAACATTTTATCGGTCTAAGCAGGATTCGAAATAGATTTCACTGGATTGATCTATCAATAGATTAAATTTCATGTCATTTTACCATATATACTTTTTTTTTGAGTAACTAATATTTCTGACAAAAATCTATTTTTATTTTCAAAATAATATGTATACCTACAATTTGAGTTTTTTGATGAGCCATTAAACATACCAAAACCTTGATTCATTGCGCACTAAGTCATTGAATATTTAGACGAAACGCTGAAGTGGACTGACCGTCAAGATCATGCGATTTGACACCGTGAAACTTTTTCTTTTTGGCTATGTGAGTAATTATACTCCTAATTAACACAATGTGAGTAGTAATTATATAAATTGTTTGTTTGTAGATACAATTTTCGTAAGAATGATTTAGTAATGATGGTCTTATATACAAAATGCCATATATTAATGACTCTAAGTACTTAATTATATATATGTAATATGTATTTCAAAATGATTGAGTTCCTGTTTAAACAAGTTTACAAATAGTAACTAAATTAAATTACATCGGTCATCGTTCAATTTTGGGCTGTACATTTCATAGTATGTCAAGCACACAAAATTGAATATAGTTTCAATTTTGAACTGTACATTTCATAGTAAGTACGTCAAGCACACAAAATTGGATAAAGTTTCAATTTTGAACTGTACATTTTATAGTAAGTACTTCAATCACAAAAAATTGGATATAGTATCAATTTTGAACTGTACATTTCATAGTACGTCAAGCACACAAAATTGGATATAGTTTCAATTTTGGGCTGTACATTTCATAGTCCACCATACACACACTATTTAATATATGTATTTTCAAGTTTAGGCTATACATTACATAGTACTTAATACACACAAAATTGAATATAGTTCCAAGCTTGGGCTGTACATAGTGTACATTTCATAGTACGCCATTCACATAAAATTGGATATATTTTCAAATTTGGGCTGTACATTTCATAGTACGCCATACACACAAAATAACCATAACGAAACCCCATAGTATGCACTCTCTTAATTAATGTTTCTGAATCACATTGAAAGTATCATCCCATTTTCCACAGTAAAATTATCCAGCCTCTCCTCAACAAAAAAAAATAAATATTTTTTTCCTTTATGTACTATGTAGGTATATTTTTAAATATTACTTTAGCTTCACAGTCATTTTGTATAACTAATTATTGACATCAAAATTTAATTTACTTTGTTTTGAAGTCATGATTCTCCACTATTCTGCAGTAGTGGAGAATACTTTAAGAAATTGGCATTGTAGCGATATGAGGCAGTGATACATTAATTTTATATTTGAAAATAATTAATTTCGCAATAGTATGTATGAAACTACGCATCAGAAGAAACGCGCGATTAAAAATGTTTATGATGATGCTTAATGTGAACGAAATCGGTTCCGACCCAATAATATTTTATTTCTGTCAAGTTTTATAACGACACAACTTTTCAAGTTTGTTACGACTTCCTTTTCACTGCTGTAAAACGATCGTTAATAGTTGTACATTTGGAAATATTTTTTTGGTTTCATTGTTTTTTATTTTCCTTTTGTTTTGTTGTATCGAACGTATTTTCTTGTTTCTGTTTTTTATCGCGTATAAATAATGTAATGTGAATGTGTATCGGGTTGTTCGGAAAGCCATTTGTTTTATTTTATTTGTGAAAATGGCGTGTCACGTGATCACAAACGGTCAATTTTTTTGTTTTTTCGCCTTTTTTACCCAACATGCTAACCGCTTCGCCACCACCCATCTAATCAATTAATGACTTAAATTTGTCTTCAACCTAATTTCAAAGCCAGTTTTGGTACTGGCGTTCTACCACTATCTACACTTTCTTCATGCACATCGAGTGCTTTTTCTTTATTTTTTACCTTTTCGATAGTAAATAGGTTAAATATGACGAAAACATTCCGTCTTTGATAGGCCATCAAACTGTGGCGTGGAATTGAACAATCGTTTTCACAAACAAGTCTTTCTATATTAGCCGTCAAAATATCTTAAAGGCGATGCGGTTAAAAGTGTAGAGTTTGCTGTGAAAAAATAAACGAGATGACTTTCAGAACAACCTTTTAGTTTTTTTACTTCTGATGTTTGACACAAACTCAAAAACAAATCGATGTTTAGAATTTAGAAAATTATGTCCGTACATTGCTATTCGTCGAAAAACTATGTTAAGTTTATTATAGATTTTTAAAGTTGATTGTGTGCTATCGTAATTTATGATTTACAATCGTGTAAGTTTTAAAGTATATTATTGTTGTATATCTGTTAACTTTATCGTATAAACCTTTGTGGCAGTTGTATGACAGTTTTGATAATATCTTTGTAAGACTTTATCAGCCTTACTTACTATTTTCAACAAACCTCAGGTTCAGCCTAAGATATCGTAAATACATACTATTTGGTTTACGTCAAAGTGTACTTACTAAATTTTAAACAAGGCGGTTTAAGTAACTCTAGGGTAATACAAATATGGACGTGGCATCGTTGTAATTTATCGTGTTATGTTGGTACCATCGTTGCATTGTTGCACTATTATCGACACTGACTTCGCAGTTCGCGTTTCGCGCGCCAGTCTGTCACTCTGTCCGTCCATTCTTGTCATTTTATATTGCGTTTTATTTGCATGCTGTCTATTTACAAACAAAATAAAGCAATAATTTAATCGTTACACCTTCGAAAATTGACAGGAAGACGAAAAGGTATGTTATGTGTATTAAAATAATTGGTGATTTATCATTTTATATATTTTCGCGTATTTTCAAAAACATTTGTATGCTTTTTTTACAATTGCGTAGTTTACGACAGTTTACGATGTGTTCAATATTGTACTGTTCAGTTTTTTAGATTGTTGCTAATGTAACATGTTGATTTACTATTTGTTTGTTTTGTCTTATTTCAAGGATCTCGTTTGCTGTGTATCAAGTGAAAAATTATAAACAAATCATGAAAATAAATCGTCAGATACCAACTAGAAAGTACGACGTATCCCAATCGTAAGTAGTCTATGATAATATAAAATGTTGTGAAGCCCATATAATATAATCTAAGTGTGAAGCATTGTTTTAAGTTAGATAAAGATTTTGTATTAAATTATCAGCAATCTTAGCGAGTTTTCGATTTCCCATCTTATGAATTGTCAACAGTGATGTAAATTGCAAGGAAAGTTACTTTTATACTATAACTAGTGTTGAGATATTCTATACATTCTTTTGTTATAAAAATAATGGTCAATTACTCTTGATAGTAATACATTTTTAATGAATAAATATATTATTAAATACTTTCATACGTGATAATTTCAAATTAATTCACATACTTCCAAAGGTAGAGGTGTATGGCACTCAGTTCTCACTGCCTACCCGTTTATACAGCCTTATCAATGCCAAATGTGTCAAAACTCACAAATTTATTAAATATATATTTTAACTTATTTTTTCCCAATTACGATCGTCAATACTTAATCACTTTTATATTTTGGTAAATTTAGACAGACAATTATATCGCTGTAGTATATAAATTCTTTGTTTTATATTTACTTTGTGAAAAAAAATTTCAGATTCAACACATTAAACAATGGACGCAGTCCCAAGTAAATACTTTATGGAAGACAGCTATAGGTGATGTACACAGACCCCATCGCATGATTCATTGTCAGACATGTCAATGATACTTCACGAGAGTTTGAGAGTGATACAAACATATTTGACATAGGTGGAATTTAATTAGTAGAATAGTATGTACCAACCACATTTTTTCAATTTTATTACATACTTTTTATTTATTTTTGAAGTAAAACATGCTGTCATGCTTGCAATACACATAGATAGTGAATGAATAAACTTCATATAGTCAATATGAAAGTGTTCGAAAAATTTAAAACACAACAATAGGTTTTGTCATTTATATGAAAGTTTTATTGAAAAAAAAATCATTTTTAATACACAAATATTTACATGAAACTGTATGCATTGCATTGTTATTTATGTTGTTTCTCAGTAAACTAACAGTTAAAATATTATTTTAACACACACTCAATAATAATATACTGTTTGGAGACATGAAGTTAACCATCTCATAAACCCAGGGAAAAACTGTACTCGCTGGGAATTGAACCAAGAACCTTATAAATAATATAATTTTGATTAAATTGTTTTATTATACATTACAGAGTGAAAATATTGTGATAGCAGAAGACCAACCAACAATCTATCAATTGAACTGAGGTAATTTTTCATATACTTACTAACCAATACTTAGTCAAATAGAATTTGACATTTAACGCAGATATCATTACATAGAGCAATCCAGAACCATGAAGTATAATGAATCTCATTAGCTAGGACTTGTCTGCATTCTTCCAACATAACAGTTCTGACTAGTATAGAGGATATGAAGTGATATTTGTGAACAGCTTTCATTTATAAAAGGGCTGCAAATACACTGAATAATTTGAACGAGGAAAAAACCAAGTATAATAACTATCCATTTTATTGTCAGAATAATGTATCATAAATATAGTTTTCATGAGATTCATAGATGGCGTTATTAATGAACAAATATAATTAATCTTCATCATAATAAATCAAATACAAATTCAGTGTTTTATTACATTTTTTTTATTACTTAATAATTTATAAAAAAACAATAAACCAAATTGCTATTTGAACAAACATACAAACCAATTACAAAGACACTTCATTACAATTAAGATAAATTACTTTTCACAAAATGTGTTTATACTGCTAATTTAAATCAATTTTTCTTTACAGTATGTACATGCAGATGTGTGATAAGAAACGAGACCCAAATTTTGACTATGGTAATTTTTATAACAAACATAATTTAGCTAGACAAATATATTTTTATAATATTTTTGTACTTAGCTAAGTAGCTAAGATGACCAAGAACTGTATTATATTCAAGAACGATCCCAAAGAATATTCTAGTTATTAGGAAAATACCTTACTTCACATCTTAGATAACAGAGTACCTATTAACTACTAAAGGAAGTCATCAATGATTACTAAATTGTTCAGTTTCATAAATTATAATCAAAGTCATCTTTGTTATTTTAATAACACATTTCAATAAAAGTGATGGTCTCGTATCTTATGAAATATATTACCAAGATAGCCATTATTTTTGAATATTATTAAAACTTTTATGAAATGTCTTGTCTTGTATATGTCAAGTAGAATACCATAATTTTTTGATAACAATAACAAAGTATTATGTAATGCATATATTTTTTTACAGTTCAGGAAGAGGAGCGTATTCAAAAAAATAGCACCAAGAGGAACACCCTTGGAGGAGTAGGAACACCCAACTTTTTTGGAATTGAATTTACTGTTGTAGGATGGCAGAGCGGTTAGCGCGCTGGGCTAATAATCTAGTGGTCGCAAGTTCGGATCCTGCCTCGACCGATTTTGTTCACCTATAGCACAAGCGTTTATGCTTAATTAAGGAAATGTAAGAAGATGTTTATGTACTTGTTAAACGAGAACATATTAAATAAAAAAATATTTTAAAAATCTGTATTCAGGAAAATTTAATTTTAAATAAAAGGAATATTTTTTAATTTGTAAATAACAATGGACTGTCCTGGCTTTGGTTTTGCTCCATTTATTCTGACTTAATGCATATTTATTTTTACTTTCTTTAGATATATTTATGACTATTGTTTTATCTTTCATTATTTATTATTGTCTATTGTTCATATATACATCTTTTTGAGTCCATTGTTTTTATCCAATTTTGTTTTATATTTTTAGTATTGTTTTTTATATTTTAATGTTATACGTATCTAATAAAGATTTATTTTATTTTAAAGAATTATCAAAACTGTCCAATGTGATCATTGTTTTGTTATGTGTCATGTATGATTGCACCTGTGTTATTGTGTGCAACTGTACTGAAATAATTGTCATCCCACACAGTTTATATTGAAATTATTGAATGTCATCTGAAATTTGTAATTTTTATGCATTTATTTTTGAAATATTATATAGATGATAGAATGGTATGGACTATTTGTAATAAGGGCAATATATCTATTAGAAAGAAAAAAAGCCCTTAATTATATATATTTTGTCATACTTTCAATGATGTGTTAAGTATATATCTTTTTGAGTCCATTGTTTTTATCCAATTTTGTTTTATTTTTTTAGTATTCTTTTTATATTTTAATGTTATACGTATCTAATAAAGATTTATCCAATGGAATTATCATGTGATCTTTGTTTCGTTATGTGTCATGTATGATTGCACCTGTGTTATTGTGTGCAAATGTACTGAAATCATTGTCATCACACACAGTTTATATTGAAATTATTCAACGTCACCTAAAATTTGTAATTTTTATGCATCTAATAAAAAAATATTGTCAAATATGAATTTTGTTTTATTTTATTTTTTAAATATTATATAGATGATAGAATGGTATGGACTAGTTGTAATAGGGGCAATATATCTATTAGAAAGAAAAAAAAAACCTTAATGAAACAGAAAGAATGTAAGATGACAGAAAAAATATAAAAGGTCAACAGAATGAATCAAGGTATTTAATTACAGGGACAAAACCATTATCACGGTAAATATGTATAATTTAATGAAATTTATGAATGGCTAGTGCTGGATTGGTGATCCAGTGGATGAGGTTTCGAATTCTGTCTCGACTGATTTCGTTCACATTTTAGTGCTTTTTTTTTTAATAAAAAGTGAATGTCCTTGTTAAACAAGTACATATACATCTTCCTACATTCCCTAAATAAAGCAAATAAATGCTTGTGCTATAGGTGAACGAAATCGGGAATTTTTACAAGGACATGTTTATTTATACATATTCAATAAAAGAAAGAAAGTAATGAACCTAACATTACCTAAATCATTGTGCACATATGAGATTTGTTGTATGCTTCTTCTATTGGATTGGATGAATTACGTAGAATAAAGAGGTAAGGCTTGCTTGCTTTTAACATCTAAATCAGATTTAATCAATAGAAAGATTCAATTTATTAGCAGTCTCTTCTATTCTAAAGCCTTTGTATTCCAGTTTCTGATTTGTAGAATGGATATATCAATGCAGTTTGAGCCTTCCTGGTCTTATTTGTCCTTGTGGTCTGGAGAGTGTGAAAGCATTTTACTGGAATGTCGTCGTCCATTCTAATTAGGTATGTGATCAGCCCACCTTCGAGGATTTCATCATACCTAGCTCTCCATATAACTCTTTGTTGTATCGACGACAACAATCATCAGTATATATGTATCACAGTACCGTATTCTGTGTTTAGGATCCATCTTTTAAATTTTACAATGGATCTCTATGGAGCCTTCTCTGATTTTAGAAACATACTTCAAGACTGGTGTTATCGGAGTTTATTTTTAAATCATGTCAATGCGATTTTTATATATTTTACGCATTCGTGGTAAATTTATTTCACTCACTATAATTATTGTATCAATATAATTTGTAATTTGTTCTAGAAAATCCATAATATTATATCAATTTAAAATGAAAAATACAAAATACGATGCATAGAAATAGCTACCAAATACGTTAAACCGATGTAAAACCTGGGGTCTAGATAGTTTAGGGTGACAGCTGAAAATCTCGCGACTTAAACCAGGTTTAACGACAATTCGAAGAAAGTAAGTACACTTTTTTGATAAATCTCGCCAAATTTGGTTCAACGTACGTAGAACGTCTGAACAAAAAATAGTAAGTAAGGCCGTATGAGTTCATTTAAATCGATGGACAAATCTAAAGTAATAAAGCAATCAATATGTTAGTGTATGTGTGTGTGTATGTGTGTGTTTGTCTCACGCCTTTTGAAAAACCAAGAGCATCTAAAAATCTAATTTATGTGCGAACATGTACCAGTATACCTGATGCAGTGTCACGCTAAAAATAATGCGATTAAAATGCTGAATTTTAAAGATATTTCAATAATTATTTTTTTCATACAAAATTTTCCAAGTCATATCTGTCAAAAAAGTGTACATTTTGCACGCAAATATCTGTTTGTTTAAAAGTTAGAAGTACGTATTTACACGAAAAAAATATATTTTCAAGTATAACTTAGCTTTTAAGTGAAAAACATGGTGAATATTTTGTCTAATTATAATGTTTAACTTATTTTTAAAGTAAGCGTTTTGTACAAATGTACATATAACCCCGCCATTTTAATATCTTTTCATACGATATTTAATTTTCCCACCGAATGAATATGTTCTTTAAAATAATATACCTTTGAAATAAATGTGATTATGAAATAATAAAATGAAACACAAGACTTTATAGCAAGTTTTAAGACATATATTGTTAAAGTCTGTTAATTATTAGTAAAGATATAGGCATAATAAAATTGCATAATTTGTATATAATATTTGATATTTCGGACAATTTTCGTTTTTGTGGCTTCGAACAAACCAATGTAGGTACCTACCTACATATCCAAAAAATGTATCGAGCCCATTTGATATTAATATTGGAATGGTTACTATGGTAACGGAAAGATTCTGATATTCAAATAAAATTTGTTATGAATTGAATTTATTTAGAACATTGTTGTAGGTAGGTACCTACCTATTACTATTTACTTACAAATCACACAACAATATACTGATTTCCTATCAGAAAATTGTATGCGATGTGCTCCTAAACCGTTTGTCCGATTATTATGAAACTTTGGTGAATTGTCGAGCGTTTGCCCGGAATGGTTTCTGGATTTAAACTTTTTTCTTATTCTTCTTCTTCTTCGTGTATTTGGTCATTTCACCTATGAAGGGGGAGTATTCTGGGAAAAGAAGGTCCGACTGTCCCTCCATCTCTTCGCAGGTCTTCCAGGACGGTTTGTGGATTTAAACTTTTTTCTTCTTCTTCTTGATCGTGTATTTGGTCATTTTACCTTAGAAGGGGGACTAACCTGGGAGAAGAAGCTACAATTGTCTTTCCATCTCTTCGCAGGTTTCTGGATTTGAACTTTTTTCTTCTTCTTCTTCTTCTTCGTGTATTTTTGGTCATTTTACCTATGAAGTTGGAGAATCCTGGGAGAAGAAGGTCCAACTGTCCTTCCAACTCTTCACAAGTCTTCCAAGACGGTTTTTGGATATAGACATTTTTCTTCTTCTTCTTTTTCTTCTTCATCCAATTTTCCTTCCATATCTTCGCAGGTATCTGGATTTAAACTTTTTTCTTCTTCTTCTTCGTGTATTAGTCATATTACCTTTGAAGGTGGAGTATCCTGGGAAAAGAAGGTCCTTTCATCTCTTCGCGGTTCTTCCAGGATGGTTTTTAGATTTAACTTTTCTTAACCGACTGAAGGGACGGGATGTAATGAAGGGAAGGGATGCACTAAAGGGCCTGAAGGGACGGGAGGTATAAAAGGTCCTGAAGGGACGGGAGGTACTGAAGGGCCTGATTGGTAGGGACGTAATGATGGATTGAAGGGACGGGAGGTACTGAAGGGCCTGAAGGGACGGGAGGTTCTGAAGGGTCTGAAGCGACGGTTCATGGAGTCTAATTCTTTTTCTTCTTAATTTTATGTAGACCTTACAGTTTTTACACAAACTATTTCCTTTGGTCTTTTGCTTCGTTTTCTTATTTTATGTAGAACTTTGGTGAATTTTATATAAACTATTTCCTATAGATTAATCTTCTTCTTCTTTTGTGAAGACCTTTTAGTCTGTTTTTATACAATCTATTTCAAATAATTCTTCTATTTTATGTATTTTTTCTTATTTTATGTAGACCATTGGGATAGTTTTTTATACAAACTATTTCTTATAGTCTTATACTTATTCTTCTCTTTTTTATTTAGACTTTTGGGTTAGTTTTAAGTCTACTGGTCTTTTGTGCAGAAATATTATTAACAATATGCACACTTGATGAAAATACATATGTAAAAACGAATGGGATGTGACGGTGTAATCTGCACTAGAATCTTTTCAATACTTTTGTTTAATCAAATTTTAACCATTTATATCATCCTATTTTGAATAATTTTCAACGCTTTCATATTTTATTTCGTTGACGATATTTAAAGAATGGGGGTTTTTGGCCATTACTGAACTCTTCACAACGTTTATATTTAAATTATAAACTATTTACTATTTATTTATTTATTTATTTCTTTTATTTATTTATTTATTTATTATAAACAATACAATACAATACAATGTTGATTACATACTAGAGTTAGAAGTTACATATGTTTGTGTGTGTGTGTGTGTGTGAGGGTGTGTGTGTGTGTGGGTGAGGGTGTGTTTGTATGTGTGTTTGTGTGTGTGAGGGTGTGTGTGTGTGTGTGTGTGTATGTGTGTGTGTGTGTGTGCGTGCGTGTGTTTGAGTGTGTGTGTGTGTGTGTGTGTGTGTGTGTGTACTATAGTTTAAGTCTTCTTCTTCGTTAATGTAGACTTTTGTGTCAATTTTAAGTCTATCAGTCTAATTGTGCAAAAATATAATGCACACTTGATGAAAAAATATAAAAACGAATGGGATGTGACCAACACTAGATCTTTTCAGTACGCATTATTTAATCAAATTTTAACCACATTCCAACATCCAAAATTACTAATTTTTTTTTATATGTACATATTACAATTTGTTTTCGATGATAATATATAAAAATGGGGGTTGTGGCCAAACCAATCTCTTTACAACGTTGATAAACAGTCATATTTAAAACCATTACGCATAGTCCATGCCAGCAGAAATTATATATTATACTTCATTCACACTTTATAGCAATATATAAAAAAGCATGGGTTGTGGCCATCACGAACATTTTACAATGCTCAAACTCAATCAAATTTCAAACCACTTTTCATGGTCCGATTTTGCAAAATAATTGGGTGACAATATTATAAAAACGATTGCTTATTCCTTCACAATTTTACATTCTTGGCCAACGGCGGGACATAAAAGCTAGTTATGAAATAAGAAAATGAAACACAAGACATTACAGCAAGTTTTAAGACATATATTGTAAAAATGTGCTTATTATTAGTAAAGATATAGGGATAATAAAATTGCATAATTTGTAAATAATATTTGATTTTTCTGACAATTTTCATTTTTATGGCATCGAACAAACCAATGTAGGTACCTACATATTCAAAAAAAGTCTCAAACCATTTGATATTTTTAACGTATTGGAATGGTTACTATGGTAACGGAAATATTCTGATATTCAAATAAAATTTGTTGTGAATAGAATTTATTTAGAATATTGTTGTAGGTAGGTACCTACCTATTACTATTTACTTACAAATCAACAATATACTGATTTCCTATCGGGAAATTGCATGCGATGTGCTCCTAAACCGTTTGTCCGATTACAATGAAACTTTGGTGAATTGTCGAGCGTGTGCCCGGGATGGTTTCTGGATTTAAACTTTTTTCTTATTCTTCTTCGTGTATTTGGTCATTTTACCTATGAAGGGGTAGTATCCTGGGAAAAGAAGGTCCGACTGTCCTTCCATCTCTTCGCAGGTCTTCCAGGACGGTTTGTGGATTTTAACCTTTTTCTTCTTCTTCTTCATCGTGTATTTGGTTATTTTACCTATGAAGGTGGACTATCCTGGGAGAAGAAGGTCCCACTTTCCGACCATCTCTTCACAGGTTTCTGGGTTTAAACTTTTTTCTTTTTTTTCTTCATCGTGTATTTGGTCATATTACCTATGAAGATGAACTATCCTGGGAGATGAAGGTCCAATTTTCCTTCCATCTCTTCGCAAGTTTCTGGATTTAAACTATTTTCTTCTTCTTCTTCATCGTCTATTTAGTCATTTTACCTATGAAGGTGGACTAACCTGGGAGAAGAAGGTCCAATTTTCCTTCCATCTCTTCACTGGTTTCTGGATTTAAATTTTTTTTTTCTTCTTCTTCTTCATCGTGCATTTGGTCATTTTACCTATGAAGGTGGACTATCCTGGGAGAAGAAGGTCCAATTTTCCTTCATTATCTTCGCAGGTATCTGGATTTGAACTTTTTTCTTCTTCTTTCGTCCTTTCATCTCTTCGCGTTTCTTCCAGGATGGTTTCTGGATTTAAACTTTTCTTAACCGACTTAAGGGACGGGATGTAATGAAGGGAAGGGACGTAATGAGGGATTGAAGGGACTGGAGGTACTGAAGGGCCTGAAGGGACGGGAGGTACTGAAGGGTCTGAAGCGACGGGAGGTACTGAATTTTATGTAGACCTTTAGGACAGTTTTTATAAAAACTATTTCCTTTTGTCTTTTTCTTCGTTTTCTTATTTTATATAGAACTTGGGTGAATTTTATACAAACTATTTCCTATAGATTAATCTTCTTCTTCTTTTATGAAGACCTTTTGGTTTGTTTTCATACAATCTATTTCCAATAGTCTTATTCTTCTATTTTATGTATTTTAACTTATTTTACGTAGACCATTGGGATAGTTTTTTATACAAACTATTTCGTATAGTCTTATACTTATCCTTCTCTTTTTTATTTAGACTTTTGGGTTAGTTTTAAGTCTAATAGTCTATTGTGCAGAAATATTTTTAACGATATGCATACTTGATGAAAATACATATGTAAAAACGAATGGATTGTGGGATGTGACGATGTAACCTGCACTAGAATCTTTTCAATACTTTTGTTTAATCAAATTTAAACCATTTATATCATCCTATTTTGAATAATTTTCAACACCTACACATTTGATTTAGTTGACAATATTTAAAGAATGGGGGTTGTGGCCATTACTGAACTCTTCACAACGTTTATATTCAAATTAAAAACTATTTACCATAGTTTAAGTCTTCTTCTTCTTCGTTAATGTAGACTTTTGTGTCAATTTTAAGTCTATTAGTCTAATTGTGCAAAAATATAATGCACACTCGATGCAAAAATATAAAAACGAATATTATGATGTGACCAACACTAGATCTTTTCAGTACATTTGTTTAATCAAATTTTAACCACATCCCAACATCCAAAATTACTAAATTTTCAATAGGTACATATTAAAATTTATTTCGATGATAATATTTGAAAATGGGGGTTGTGGCCAAACCAATCTCTTTACAACGTTGATAAACAGTCATATTTAAAACCATTTCGCATAGTCCATGCGTGCAGAAATTTTGTATATTATACTTCATTCACACTTTATAAAAAATAATGGGTTGTGGCCATCACTTGAACATTTTACAATCAAATTCAATCATATTTCAAACCACTTTTCATAGTCCGATTTTGCAAAATAATTGGGTGACAATATTATAAAAACGATTGCTTTTTCCTTCACAATATTACATTCTTGGCCAACGGCGGGACATAAAAGCTAGTAATTAATATACTTTATCGATTTAACTGTTTTTGTTTTACTTGCATGTTTTTTTTTTGAGTTGTAATTGTCCCAATAATAAGTAATAAGTATAAACTATTAAGTAGTGTAGGACTTGTGTCGTTGAGGTAATATCTATTTTCGAGGTAAAAATGCTATGGAATAGTGGCGATTTGACGATTTCACAATTTTTAAAAGGAATTTTTTTAAATCGATTATCCAACAAGTATCGTGTAGAGAGTAAAGCGCACTTTACACGAACGAGGTTTTCAACGCGGTCCGATTTTCAACGCTTAAAACAGCATCCAAAATACGAGTTACTCAAAACATCGCTTAACACGGGTATTATTTTCTCATTTATTTGCGGCCCCTATTATTGCAATTACGAAAAAATTAAATATGCCATTTATGTGAAAAAAAAGCAACATTTTATTTTTCGCTCGTTCCGCGTTTCGTTGAACAGTGTCTATCTCTCGTTTTCTAGTTTTATTTTAATTTTGACTTGAATTGGACTCGTTTTGATTTTTTTGGACCCTCACATTTTTGTTTTTGTTTTAAAACATTGCTCTCTAGTCGAGAGATGCCAAATAAACAAAATATACCGCGAACGTCACAAGTCAACACAACACAAACGGCAGCCATGTTGACGCGTCGGTAACGAATAATTTTACAGATTTATGTTTTACGAAAAACGATACAAGACGCGTTGAAAAATAGAACATATTCTATTTTTTTCCCACCGCGTTAAAAACTCGTTCGTGTAAAGTGCGCTTTATTAGGTTGTATGTGTTTCGTCGTTATGTTTTTGTGTGTGGCGTATCTATGGTGTTCTATGAAATCTATTTTTTTACTTCTCAAATTAAAGTCAATCAACTTCTTATTAATATATATATATATATATATATATATATATATATATATATATATATATATATATATATATATATATATATATATATATATATATATATATATATATATATATATATATATATATATATATATATATATATATATATATATATATATATATAATATATATATATATATATATATATATATATATATATATATATATATATATATATATATATATATATATATATATATATATATATATATATATATATATATATATATATATATATATATATATATATATATATATATATATATATATATATATATATATATATATATATATATATATATATATATATATATATATATATATATATATATATATATATATATATACATATATATATATATATATATATATATATATACTTGACGGTGAGCTTTCAGTGTGAGTAGACGTGTGTCGCGCGCGTGCTTTTCGTTAAGTCCTTGAAAATGCCTGGTGATATTCAGGCGAAACGTCGGAAGACAAATGGTCTTAGTCAAGACCTACTGACACGGGAAAACCGAGATAAAAATATTATAATATATATATATATATATATATATATATATATATATATATATATATATATATATATATATATATATATATATATATATATATATATATATATATATATATATATATATATATATATATATATATATATATATATATATATATAATATATATATATATATATATATATATATATATATATATATATATATATATATAATATATATATATATATATATATATATATATATATATATAATATATATATATATATATATATATATATATATATATATAAATATATACAGACGGTGGCCAAATTAATACAATCAAATGAATTTATAGCAGTTTTTAGACTTCGAATCATTGAAAATTATTATTTTTTATTTTATTTCGATCCTTCTAGAATATTATGGGAGATTTAATATATTTTTATAAAATAAAATGCATTTACTATGAATATATAATAGTTTATATATAATAAAATACGTTTTATGGTAAAATGATCAATATTTAGTAAATCCTCCCTTAGCTTTAATTACTGCTGAATTCTTCTGGGCATGCTGGAGATACATTTAATTGAGATATTTTTTAATTCTGGTGTGTTGTGCCATGCCTCAATTATGTTTTCTATTAGTTGTCTTTTGTTGGTGATGACACCTTTTTTTACAATTGCCCTTTTCAGAGCCTCCCAAACGTTTTCAATTGGATTTAGATCCGGTGAATTTCCTGGCCAATCTAATACCTTTATTTTTTCTCCTTCTAGAAATTTAGTAACGGTTTTCGCTTTGTGGCAGGGTGCAGAATCATGCATAAATACATATTTTCCATTTGGAAACCATTCGGCCACTTGAGGCTTTAGTCTCCCTTTTAAAACTTCTATATACTGGTCCTGGCGCATTGTGCCATTCACAATATACAGCCTTCCCATACCCATCCCACTAATCACTGACCAGATCATTATTGACTGAGGGTGCTTCACTCTTTGGACCACACATTCCTCATTATATTTTTCACCTGGCCTTCTTCTCACATATTGAGTTTTGTCCTGCAGTATTTGGATTGAGGATTCATCAGAAAACAAACCTGAAAGAACACGAGAAGTTTTCACTAGTCAATTTTATTTAATACAGAAAGTTTCATAAAAACTTATTTTACATTCTAATACCTTGCTCCAATCGTCTTCGTTCCAATTTTGGTGTTTTAGTGCCCATTCTAGTCGCTTTTTACGCATTTCAGGTGTTAGTTTTGGCTTTTTCAATGGGCGATAACATTTGAGGTCCATTTCCACCAATCTTCGTCTCAATGTACGATCAGATATATTGACTCCTGTGGTCTGCAAAATAGATTTTATTACTTTTCGAGGCTTCTGTCTATTTTCTAGAGCAACATTTCTGATTTTTCTTTCTGTTCGCGGAGTAGTAATGCGCTTTCGTCCACATTTTCCTATTCGAGATGGTTCAAGGGGTACATTTCCTTTCATTTGCCTACTTATTTTGTGCACAGAATATTGAGAAACATTGGTAAGTGTGGCAATTTCTCGTTGACTGTATTCACAGTGACCAAGAAGGGTTGCAATTTAGATTTTTTTCTTGGAGTGAGGTCACAAGATCTTCCCATTTCTAAAAATAAACCAAAAAATTCTGAAATTCAGCATACATTTAGAAAATAATTTATCAAAATCGTAATAATTTGATAAGTAGTATAATTGTGATAAATATTTAGTAATAAATATTAGGTTTACCTGTTATTTAAAAAAAAATGTAAGAAACACTCAAACACTGTCTCAAATAAACACAAAATCAATGGGCAAAATATTCCATTAACACCCGCACACTCTGTGTAGACCAATACCAAACTGACATTATCGTATCTTGTATGTGACAAACTTCATGTTTTTTTTTTTTTTTTTTTTTTTTTTTTTTTTTTTTTTAAATATTAGGCAACCCAACCCTTATAAGAGTGATTTGTGCCAAATGGAAGAAAAGATAAAAAATAAGTTATTGAATGTTACGATTTACAGATTAATACAATTGATAAGGATAAATTTGGATATTGCGGAATAAATAGCAAGAGAGTTTAGTGATAAGAGATGCGACATGTTGACTGGTAGAGGGACTTTTAAGTTGGGATATATGTCATATTCGTAGTGCATCGGGCATTCAAAGAACACGTGATCGAGTGATTCCAATTCTGCCCCGCATGCACAAGAAGGGTTTTCTTTTATATTTATTTTATAAAGGTGAGAGGCAATTGAGCAATGACCCAATCTCATTCTCGAGATATTAGAGATCTCTCTTTTGGACATTTTTTTTTATGAAACCATGGAAAAGATGGAATGTTTAATTGGATATTATAGTAGTATGTTCCTTTGGTTTCAGAAGTTATTTTCCACAGGTCTTGCCATTTATTTTTGGCAATGTTACAATGAGAACGAATTGTGTCTTGGATGGAAAGGGAATTGTTAAAATAAGAGGCATCAGAACTGGAGGCTTGTTTTGCTAATTTATCCGCGATCTCGTTCCCATTTATACCTACGTGGGAAGGGATCCATGCTAGTATAATTTCATAGTCTTTTTCTATAAGACTACACATGAGATATCTGATAGAGCAAAGTAGTTCGTTGTCTGGAAATTTAGAGAGATCGTTGGATAAGGATTTGAGGGAACTTATCATGTTGATGCTTAAAATGCAAGTACGATAACAATAATGAAGGGAGTTGCCACAATTAAAAATATACTGATGTGATTCGATTTTGCTGGATAACAGCTAAAAATACAATTATTTTTGCATTTTTTTCCTTTGATTGTATTAATTTTGGCCACCGTCTGTATATATATATATATATATATATATATATATATATATATATATATATTATATATATATATATATATATATAATATATATATATATAATATATATATATATATATCTATATATATATATATATATATATATATATATATATATATATATATATATATATATATATATATATATATATATATATATATATATACATATATATATATATATATATATATATATATATATATATATATATATATATATATATATATATATATATATATATATATATATATATATATATATATATATAATATAATATATATATATATATATATATATATATATATATATATATTATATATATATATATATATATATATATATATATATATATATATATTATATATATATATATATATATATATATATATATATATATATATATATATATATATATATATATATATATATATATATACTAGCTTTTATGTCCCGCCGTTGGCCAAGAATGTAAAATTGTGAAGAAATAAGCAATCGTTTTTTATAATATTGTCACCCAATTATTTTGCAATATCGGACTATGAAAAGTGGTTTGAAATTTGATTGAGTTTAAGCATTGTAAAATGTTCAAGTGATGGTCACAACCCATTCTTTTTTATATATTACTATAAAGTGTGAATGAAGTATAATATACAATTTCTGCACGCATGGACTATGCGAAATGGTTTTAAATATATGACTATTTATCAACGTTGTAAAGAGATTGGTTTTGGCCACAACCCCCATTTTTAAATATTATCATCGAAAACAAATTGTAATATGTACCTATTGAAAATTTAGTAATTTTGGATGTTGGAATGTGGTTAAAATTTGATTAAATCATGTACCGAAAAGATCTAGCGTTGGTCACATCCCATTCGTTTTTATATTTTGTCATCAAGTGTGCATTATATTTTTGCACAATTAGAGTGATAGACTTAAAATTGACACAAAAGTCTACATTAACGAAGAAGAAGAAGACTTAAACTATAGTAAATAGTTTTTAATTTGAATATAAACGTTGTGAAGAGTTCAGTAATGGCCACAACCCCCATTCTTTAAATATCGTCAACGAAATCAAATATGAAGGTGTTGAAAATTATTCAAAATAGGATGATATAAATGGTTTAAATTTGATTAAACAAAAGTATTGAAAAGATTCTAGTGCAGGTTACATCGTCACATCCCACATCCCATTCGTTTTTACATATGTATTTTCATCAAGTGTGCATATCGTTAATAATATTTCTGCACAATAGACTATAAGACTTAAAACTAACCCAAAAGTCTAAATAAAAAAGAGAAGAATAAGTAAAAGACTATAAGAAATAGTTTGTATAAAAAACTATCCCAATGGTCTACATAAAATAAGAAAACATACACAAAATAGAAGAATTAGACTATTGGAAATAGATTGTATAAAAACTGACTAAAAGGTCTTCATAAAAAAAAGAAGATTAATCTATAGGAAATAATTTTGTATAAAATTCAACAAAGAAAACGAAGAAAAAGACTAAAGGAAATAGTTTGTGTAAAAACTGTAAAGTCTACATAAAATTAAGAAGAAAAAGAATTAGACTCCATGAACCGTCGCTTCAGACCCTTCAGTACCTCCCGTCCCTTCAATCCATCATTACGTCCCTTTCAATCAGGCCCTTCAGTACCTCCCGTCCCTTCAGGCCCTTTTATACTTCCCATCCCTTCAGGCCCTTTAGTGCATCCCATACCTTCATTGCATCCCGTCCCTTCAGTCGCTTAAGAAATGTTTAAATCCAGAAACCATCCTGGAAGAACCGCGAAGAGATGAAAGGACCTTCTTTTCCCAGGATACGCCACCTTCAAAGGTAAAATGACTAAATACACGAAGAAGAAGAAGAAAAAAAGTTTAAATCCAGATACCTGCGAAGATATGGAAGGAAAATTGGACCTTCTTCTCCCAGGATAGTCCTCCTTCATAGGTAAAATGACCAAATGCACGATTAAGAAGAAGAAGAAGAAAAAAGTTTAAATCCAGAAATCTGCGAAGAGATGGAAGGACAGTCGGACCTTCTTTTCCCAGGATATTCCCCTTCATAGGTAAAATGACAAAATACACGAAGAAGAAGAAGAATAAGAAAAAAGTTTAAATCCAGAAACCATCCCGGGCATACGCTCGACAATTCACCAAAGTTTCATTTTAATCGGACAAACGGTTTAGGAGTACATCGCATACATGCATAAATAAACAAATAAAATAATTTTCCGATAGAAAATCAGTATATTGTTGATTTGTAAGTAAATAGTAATAGGTAGGTACCTACCTACAACAATGTTCTAAATAAATTCGATTCATAACTAATTTTATTTGAATTCAGAATCTTTCCGTTACCATAGTAACCATTCCAATACGTTAAAAATATCAAATGGTTTGAGACTTTTTTGAATATGTAGGTACCTACATTGGTTTGTTCGATGCCATAAAAATGAAAATTGTCAGAAAAATCAAATATTATTTACAAATTATGCAATTTTATTATGCCTATATCTTTACTAATAAATAACACATTTTTACATTATATGTCTTAAAACTTGCCGTAATGTCTTGAGTTTCATTTTATTATTTCATAATTACATTTATTTCAAAGGTTTATTATTTTCAAGAACATATTCATTCGGTGGGAAAATGAAATATTGTATGAAAAGATATTAAAATGGCGGCGTTTATGTACAAAAGGCTTACTTTAAAAATAAGTTAAACATTATAATTATACAAAATATTCACCATGTTTTTCACTTAAACGCTAAGTTATACTTGAAAATATATTTTCTTCGTGTAAATACGTACTTCTAACTTTTAAACTAACAGATATTTGCGTGCAAAATGTACTTTTTTGACAGATACGACTTGGAAAATTTTGTATGAAAAAAATAATTATTGAAATATTTTTAAAATTCAGCATTTTTATCGCATTATTTTTAGCGTGACACTGCATCAGGTATACAGGTACACGTTCGCACATAAATTAGATTTTTAGATGCTCTTGGTTTTTCAGAAGGTTATTTCTATATATTATATATATATATATATATATATATATATATATATATATATATATATATATATATATATATATATATATATATATATATATATATATATATATATATATATATATATATATATATATATATATATATATATATATATATATATATATATATATATATATATATATATATATATATATATATATATATATATATATATATATATATATATATATATATATATATATATATATATATATATATATATATATATATATATATATATATATATATATATATATATATATATATATATATATATATATATATATATATATATATATATATATATATATATATATATATATATCAATGTGTAAAATGCGTTGGTAGTTAGTTTTCCATAGACAATGGTCGAATTCTTCTATTTAATTTTATTTATCACTTGGTCTCTTCATCGCCTTTTGGAACGATCAGTATAATTTCTCATTTCTCATGTAATTCTTGTACGCAATACAAATAAATAAATAAATCAATAACCTTAGTTATTTTCATAACTATTTTATACGAACCTACTTACTATCTACATTATACTTGAATACACAATATATAGTCGCCTTAATCCCAAGGTGTATACATAACTCCAGGATAGTAATTTTAAGGTTTGTCTCATTGAAATTAATAAATTTTTATTTTTTAACAGATTTTTAATTATCTCAATAGAGACGAAGAATATCTTTGACTCCCGACAGGAAAAAAATCCAATGTTTGCGCATATGCAATAATAAAAATATTCGAATAAATTTTTATTTTACCGACAATGTAAAAATTATGACATGACAGATGAATAAAAAAATTGTGCTTAATTTATTCTAAAAATCATTTGATGCTTCGGAACATTTATAATCCATTACTTTGATGAATATTCTTCCTCAGGACTATTTTACGTTTTTTAATGACGTTATTTATTATTCTTGTTTCTTGTCTTGGGCGTTGGTGCGTAATTTTTGGTAGTTTTAAAATAAATAACGACCATTTTTTTTTAAATTAAGAAATATTCGATGTCAATGCTGAAAATAGGTAACCCGTAATGCAATAAGTTTTGATTACACACGTTCCTGGAATGCTCAGTAGATTTAGTCTCCAGTTTAGTTAAAACGTCTTAAAGTAAATCCGCTGCTCAGGGAGTAAATAAATTTTCTAATGTTGAATGCTCTCATAAATTTTTACAGAAGTACCTACCTTTCGGGTATTTTCTACCCTTTGTTTAATGGTTTGTTAAAGCAGTGTTTCCGGTTGAGATGCTGGAAAATTTTCTTTTTTTTATTTCGTTACTGATTTTCGTTTGATCTCGTCATTAAATTATGCGTTTTAATCAATGCTCCCATTCTTTGTCGGTCGTTTCGTGTCATATTTTATTTTGCATGACTACTGCGGCTAAGTGTATCGTATCTACTGGGCTGCATTCACAATGGACGCTCTAAGCCGTTCATAATGACTGGAAGCAGACTATCGAAATACACTCTGTGGCGTTCAGATTGAACGTCGAGTGTATGCACCAAACGCTCGGTACAATTGTCTGGTGAAATACGCTCTGACAGTTATGATAGCTGTTGACTTCTATTTTATCTGTGGAATGATGACTTTTATTTGTTTCTGTGGTATATATTATGTCAGTTGACATTATTTATGATGACAATATGCTTTCACAAAGAGGTTAATTCATAAAAATATTCAAAAAATTCCAATAAAAGGTTAGAGGCCATTATTTACTCCACTGCTCAATGTCTTTCGATGAAAATATAACCTAAAAAGAGAAATGTATGATAAATGACATTCTTCAGGTACAACCGACGCCCGTCGTTGAGCGTTGTATCTGAACATAGCCCTGCAGTGGTCTTTGTTGGATATTTCGCATGATGTAACAATTAACGTAATATAAATTTTTGCTAGGAACTCAAGCCTTTTTATTTATGTTTCGTTTATGCTTCCAGGAGTAACCGTAAGGTTACAATACACCAATCAGGATGAATGTGATGGCAACGGTCGGCATTCTCGGTGTTTTCATCGGATGTTGCTCCAATGTTTACTTTCTTGAAATGCTCATCAAACAGGACCCCGGCTCCGGAAATCTCATCACCTTCGCACAATTCGTATTCATTAGTGTCTACGGATTTGTTTTCACGACCAAATTCGGCACCGCAAAGAGGAACATCCCATTCAAAGCCTACGTCACTCTGGTGTTTTTCTTCTTTTTGACGAGCGTCTCCAACAACTACGCCTTCGATTTCAACATCCCGATGCCGTTGCACATGATCTTCAGGGCCGGCTCGTTGATGGCGAACATGGTGATGGGTATAATCATTCTGAAGAAGCAGTACACCTCGCTCAAGTATCTCTCCGTGTTTATGATAACGGCGGGAATCGTCATTTGTACCGTCCAGTCGGGTACGGACGTGAAGAGTCACGGCCACGAAAAGAGGACTGACGAGGAGAACGAAGCTCTGAAGGCGACGGATATATTTTGGTGGATCATTGGCATCGGGATATTGACGTTTGCCCTGTTCCTGTCTGCCCGCATGGGTATCTATCAAGAAACCCTGTATCAGAAGCACGGGAAGTTTCCTTGGGAAGCGTTGTTTTATACGCACACTCTGCCGCTTCCTTTGTTTCTGCTTCTGTGGCCGAATCTTTGGCAGCACTGGGTGATGAGCGGTGAGACGGCTCCCATGGAAGCTTTCTTCGGAATGCCATCGGCCCGGTTCTATCTTTTGGGCAACGTGATGACTCAGTGGATGTGCATCGGAAGTGTTTACATCTTGACTACGGAGTGCGCCTCGTTGACTGTTACTTTGACAGTGACCCTACGCAAATTCGTTTCGTTGATATTTTCAATAATCTACTTTAGGAATCCGTTCACTTTGGCTCATTGGATCGGGACTCTCTTGGTTTTCTTCGGCACTTTGATATTCACAGAACTACTACAGAGATTTGTTGTGTACGTCTTGCCACAGCCAAAAAAAGAGAAACAAAAATAAAACGGCTATCTATTATTGTATGGCAATTTTGTGATAAATTATTGCAAATAAGGTTGAATATACGATCGTACAGCTATTTCAAATTTAATAATAATTTTTGTGACTTACAAACTTAAAAAAGTGATATTTAAAGCAATATATTGTTTTAAATAACCATATTAATAAAACTGTAATTTTTAATTTCAAAATGCTTTATTGCCTTATTTTTAAATTCTTATTTGTAATTGTATATTTTGTTATAATGTATTGTAACAATTATTAAAACCTTAGTAGGTACACAATTTCTTTAAACGATTTCTTATCCATTATTTATTATTAAATTAAATGATATTGTGTACATATAAGAATTTCTTACCTACCAAATTATATCTTTGAACTTTAATTTCTTATGAATTTTATATTAAGAGAAGAATTAAAATAAGTGTCAACATAGTTTATTAATTTCATTTTTATTCCATACTTATTTATTTTTACTCGAGTTTTTATTTTATGGCTTTTTACATATTGAACTGAAAAAAAAACGATCGCTTGTACATATTTTAAAAAATATCTTTATACTTTGTTATTTGTAAAAAAGCATTGAATTTTGTGAAAAATTCTAAACTCTACTATCAATAGATAATATATTATGCGGGCGTCCTGGGTTCGATTTCTAACGCTAATAAGCTTCTCGGGGCTGGAAACACTGGCAAGTTGGAAGAAACTGCCATATGGCAATAAACAAGGTGCAAGGAATTGATTATTATTGTTATTATTATTACATTTATTTCATAGTTTCGTCCGCATATTTTTTCTGATTACCATTCAAAGTAACAACATACTAATACAAACCACACACGGCCATAGACATAATAAATATTACGCCATCAAATTACACAATTGTCTACCAACTTTACTAAAACTGCTATCACAAAATACAACGTCACAAAACTACAAAAAAATACATAACTTTATGTATATATTACATCGGTTCGGAACATATAAATAACATTAAAAAACATCAAATCAAACTCCTTAATTTATCACAAATTACTTCTTCTTCTTCTTTCATGATCCTGGAATTGGCGAGTCTGGTTATTACATTGAAGCGACTGCCATCTGACCTTCGTAACCCTTAGAAAGGGGAACCAGACAAATTGGATCATGGCTATACATAGCTATTGATATAAATCCGCACATAGATTTTTTTTTTAATCCAGAGGTGCGTGCCCCGCCCGGATAACTATATTATTAAATTTAAAAACAACACTATACCATACAACTGGGGGGCAAGTCTGGTCAACCGTCGAAACCGTCAAAACCATACATGTTTACCCATACCATGGATATCTTAAGACGTTTTAGAACTCCATAAGATAATTATAGCCATGATATGGGTAATCACAAGGGTTTTGATTTCGACGGTTGACCATACTTGCCCCCCTGATCAAATGAACACCTCGGCACTGGACTTCCTAGTGAGGTGTTCATTGTAATTACACACTTTCCAGTAATACACATACACATAATAATTATACACACATAAGCAAACAATATTTCAAGTATGTCATTGCATTGTAATACTTACAACATTTATGTAAATCAATGAATAAATATGAATAAAAAAATGGTTTTGCATGTTATTTGAATTATTTTGTGTATGTAAAATAAAAAAAAAATTTTTTTTCAAAATAAACAAAGTAAACGACTACATTTTTTAGATCTGAAATGGCTGTAAAAATTACATTTTTCTTATGAAAATTGCAATATTATAATTATATCATTGATAGTGACAGGCATTTTTAAGATGTATTTGCCATTTAAGTGGTGAAATATGTATAATCAGATTTCAAATTAATTTTGCTGATATTCCTAAAAATATTTTTTATTTTCCAGTTTTAATTAAATACTTAATGCCAAAAGAGTTTGTATTAAGAAAAACTTATTTTGTATCGTATAGTTTTTTTTAATATTCCATTTTTAGTATTATTTTTTTTACAACAATATTTTTTGTGTGTTTTATGATTTAAATATAAGTAGAACAAAAATTGTTTATTTTTTTACCAAACTTTGTGATTTTTGTTACCGTTTTTCCGATTAAATATTATTAAACATTGTTTTTTTTGTGTTTCCCGTAATTATAAATGAAAAAAAGTGAAAATAAAATCTATACCTATACATTATAATACATGAAGCGAAAACCTCGAACCCTATTATAAGCGAACTTCACTCAAGGAGTAGTGTGAGATTTGGCATATTTAATGTTCATATCATGAAGGAGTACAAAAACTGAAATTTAAAATGAATAGATTGTTTACTGTCAATATCAAACGCAGTTGTTTTAAATTCAAATACAGAGCATGTCAAAGAAAAATACATCATCGACTTTGAAAAATATACAATTTCGCTTTGCAATAAACTTTGCACACCTTTATGAACAAATGTGTCAAATGACTGTTCAAACTCAAAAAAAAAAATTACGGTCTAATTTCGACCTCTGAACGATTAATCCAACTGTCGATTCGTTCATGAGAATTCAATTCTCTGAATGAATCGACATTATTAAGCCAAGATGCGTGTACGAAGGAACATTTTGTATGGCGTAGTGGACTTTTTGCATGCTAATAACACCAACTAGAGGCCTCGCAGCATATATGTTTCCATACATGGATTTACTCAGAATTCGGAGTAGAACATTTTATGTGAGTTTTGTGTGTGTGTGTGTGTGTCCCACCCCCCCTTATAACTTATGATCCGCTCAATTTACAGAGCCCAAAATTTCAGAATATATAAACAGTTATAGGCCTACAAAACTTTTATATTTTGAATTTTTGTTTCAGTCAGGGGTTATCAACTTTTGAAATTTTGGTTTATTTTTCCATATATCTCAGAAACCATAAAAGCTAGAACGCTGAAAATTGGTAAAAACATAGAAAAATACAAAATCTTAAATTTGTTTTTTCAAAAAATTTCCAGGGATTCTCAAACATTTTTTATTTAGAAAAATATTTTTTTATGATAAATTTATGAGTTTAACTTCCTATATTTCCAAATATTTTAAAAATATCTAAAAAATCCGAAACACCCCAACTTGATATTTTAATTTTCTATAAAAAATATTAACATTGTAACAGCACATCTCAATTTTTTTTTTAACAATTTTTATAAAAATTGAATTTAGTGACGACATTGCTTCATACAATTTGTATGGCAGTCGCCTACATACAATATCTAAGAAGACTTAATTGTTTGATACTAATCTCCAAACATATATACATACCTCATATTTTGGGTAGGATCAAAGGACTGACCTCCATACTATCCTATCTTGGCATACATACCTATGTACATGTGTTGTATAGAAAACCAAATATCTTAAAATATTAAATAATTTGTATTTATGGGTTTATAGTTTGGTACTTATTCTTGAACTATACATACTATCGCTGTCGACAGTTGGATCTCATGTGTTATATGCAACTAGTGGTATAAATAATTACATTGAAAAATTATGAAAAGTTGGATGACATAAAATGAATTTGGTTTTGGTAAGTTAAAATTGGTAAAATATGTAATATGTAGAAAAATAGTAGATATCTAGTAATGACATCTATTGCGCAAAAACACTAATGATATGATTCAATACAAAAAATGTCAATTAATTCAATTATAAACAAAATTTTTGATCTTGGGAATTTATAAACTACTCATATAGATGGGTGGTGGCAGAGCGGTTTTTTTACTTTTTATTTTCAAGGCATTGCATCCTATAGGATGATCTGTGCCAAAAAATCAGCAAATAAACACAAACAAATAAACTCAGACATGGAACTGAAATAAAAATATAAATACATAAGAATTAAAGCGCGCTGGGTTTATAACCCAGTAGTCGCGAGTTCGAATCCTGCCACGACCGATTTTGTTCACCTAAGGTACATGAATCTATGCTTATTTTAGGGAACGTATGAGGATGTACACGTACTTATTTATTTATTTTATTTTATTTTTAATATATTTTATAATACAAATCAATATATAAATTCACTAGTAATAATATTCTTACATATTTTTCCCTGCAGTACCTCAACAAAAAGATTACAATCTTGTGCTTGATGAGGGAAGCACTTATAACAAAATAAAATATATCAATACAAAGCAAAGTCAACATAAAAGTAAAAGTAATTAAATCAAATCATACATGAACAAAAAAAAATCAAATAAACATCATAAAAAGGTTGAAAATAAATTAAAAAGAAGAATACTCAAATTAGAAAACATATCAGAATACATATTCAAACAAAAGAAAAACATGAAAATATTTGAAAAATGAGTAATATAGAATTATAGACGATTCAAATATATCAAAACACATATTCAAAAATAAAAAAAGAAAATACTGGAAATTGAAACAAATCAAAACAACAAAATCGAAAACTACTATTTTAGAAAGTTAAGTGCAATTTTAATTTATGTTTAAATTTTTTAAATTCTTTTATCTGCTTTAATTCATTTGGGAGGCAATTGAAAAATTTTATTCCCAAATAAATGTAGTTGTTTTGTAATTGTCCTGTATTACATTTGGGTATTTTAAAATCATATTGGAATCGCAGAGACTTATTTTTTTCAATTTTTTGTATAACATTATCTTTGAAAATTTGCAAAATAGACACTTTTTTATAAATATTATCTACTTATTATCAAAATAATCATTTACTTCCGATGTATACAGTGCAATGAATTATTTTTGTTCTGTGCAATACTAATACCCCGACGTTGGCTATCGCCAGCTAAAACCTCCCTGTCCTGTGTTGCCCTGGAACAGATCCTCCATTCCACCTATTCCGTTCTATTCCTTGATGTTTCGCAGCTAGGATATCTCCGCCTTCGACCATATCTTTCAGATAAAAGAGATGATACTTTTCTCCACGCAATGTATGAACCATATATGCTATATTTTTCACATTGAAATTCGACACCGGTTTTCTATTGATTCCTCTCTGAAGAACTGTCGAATTTTTTGATATGCGTGTTTAATTTTGAAAATATGACATATGATTTTTATTGTTTCGTGCCATTTTAAACGACCTTTTTTTTTCTTTTTTTATGTAGGTATATTCAGCGATTTTTTTTTACCATGTTGACCGATTTCGATAATGCTTTTTCATTTTCTATCTCCCGATTGGTCCCATTTCGATTTGGTTAAGATAATATGAACATGGGATCTATGAGAAATTCATTATACCTACTCTTCAATTTCCACTTCAGCGATAAGAGCTCTTTACAATATTAATAGTAAAGTTTATTTTTCTTTATTTTGCGTATGCCGATGCCATACGCAAAGTAAGTAAAGTAAGACGTAAAAACATATATAAAAATTAATAAATCTAGTTTAAACAAAAATCTATAAAAACAATTATTTTTTGGAACAAATAAGTATGGTAAGAGTATGACAATTAACTATAAAAACATTATTATAATGTTTATAATATATTTTAAACGGCGCTGGCCGATTAACTAATGATATTAATAACAATTAAGCACTACAAATAATAACACTCAATTATTATTATTACCATTATACACTTCCTCAAAAGAATTAGCAGATCAATGCGTAAATTGTAAATTATTTAAAAGAGCAAAATAAAATGCAACAAACGCATCATCAAGCTTTCAATTGGGAATGGTTCACCCATCCAGATACTTAACATATCAAAGGATTAGGCTCTGAGGAGGTCTCTATACTACCTATCAACCCTACTGATTCCTGAATATTAACGTTTAAAATAATCTTTAAACATAAATTATAAACATTCTTATTGTCCAATGATAATGATTTATTTTAAAACTGAAAGGAAGTGCTTCAGAAGATGTATGAATTTCATAGACTTTTTTTATTATTTATCATACAACCCACCCTTAGAAGAGTGAATCTGATGATGGAACTCACAAGAAAAAAATATCAAACTGTTCAATTTACTAAGTTGTCTAAAATTAATAATAATTATATTAAAATATTTTGATGATTCCTTTTTAATTAGAAAGTGATTACTTCCGAACTAAACCAAGATGTTTGATAATGGGAATCACGAGAAATCACGAAACTCGTCAATTTGCGAATGATTTGGAAAGGCAAATTGAATGAAAGATAATTATTACTACATACATTCATATCACCACGTCATGTCTTTCATGGGTTAGACAGAGAGAACCGAACATCAAATTTTTCTAACTTGACACACATTCATTTGAAGTCGGTTTTTTTTTGTGCGAAAGATTATATTATTGCGCTTATCTTTTTAGTTTATCTGCACCGAGATAATCAGTATTGACTCAAAATTTCCCGTACCGTATTATATTTGTCATGTTTAGTACATCACAATGTTATCTATTTTCGATAAAAAAATATCACAACGTATTGATTATTGTCGATATCCATCTCAGAACAAAAATGGCACTGTCATAACACAGGCTGAGTGTGCTGAACACTATTCAGTCCGCCATGACGTGTTTTTTTTAATATTTTGTATAAACAAGTGTTTTTGATGTTGATAATATAATAATTGATTTATAGCGTGGAATATACCTAATCGTAATATATTATTTTTAAAGAATATCTCATTGTTTTATTGAGCAAGTATTACTCTCCGAGAGTTTGTATTTCTAAGTTTCATTGTGGGGAGCGTAAAATTTTCCGTTAATTATATCACGTTTTGTCGTAAAACAAGTGTATTATTAATATTTTTTGTGATAAGAAATACGTGAGACAGACGAGGTCGATATTTAAGATATGATATGTATTAATATTTTTTTATATTTCTTCGGTAATAATTTTTCAATGGTTGTGTTAACGTTGAGTGCGGAAAATATGGAAAACTCAGTGGTGGATTGATTGAAGGTTTTGAAGACGTATAAAGCTGTGCTGGGATTGGATTTAA
The DNA here is from genome assembly GCA_963576475.1 of Molanna angustata. Lineage (NCBI taxonomy): Eukaryota > Metazoa > Arthropoda > Insecta > Trichoptera > Molannidae > Molanna > Molanna angustata. Next base: position 22,744,369 of record OY754975.1, read on the forward strand.
ACGTTAATATCTGGATTCATAATTTTAAAATTAAAAATACCAACTTTTCAAGGTAACTATTATAATAAATAAGGTATTTAATTTTATTGCATTTATTTTTTGTAAGATAGTAAATATACAGATCTTATAGGTTCCGATTCGATTAGATTTTATTGAATAAATATTTGTGCGGATGTTGTTTATAAGATAAATGATGATTTATTCGGTTGATTAAATTATTTTACTGATAATTATATTTAATATACATACCTACATCCTTCATATGTCGCTTTATTGTTAAATAGACTCATAATGAATTCTCAATATTTGAAATAACGTACAAACGTAAGAAATAGTTAATTAAATATAATATTGATTGGTAGTTTTGAAATATTGTTTGAAAGGATGATGAAAGTTTCTTATCTATCATTTTTACTTATTAATAAACCGATTTTAGCTGTTCGTAGTGTTGGAAATAATCTAAATCTTTTGACATAACAATTATTAGGTATCATTTATATTTTTTTAGTTAAATATTCATTTGCTATAAAAGAGAGTAATGGATCCGAATGCTAGAATAAATTTCAAGAAGATAATATTAATGATAATTTATTTATTCTTATAATTTTATATTTATACTCACTTTTGTGTCGTGTCTGTCGTGAGAATTATCCAAATGATAAATAAAAATAATTTATTTTGATATTTATCTGTACAAAGTCAATATATATGATAAGTTTTTCTTGTAAAATTCACAATTCTTCTATGCACTATGGCGTATGTGAAAGAATGTAAGTCTTGTTTTAAAAAAATAGCGAATTTATTAACGAAATAATGCTATACTGTTTGCATGCAATTAGGCGCTCTTCTTATATTTATTAATAACAAAAATAAAAACAATATTTTTTTTTACAAAAATAAACAAGCAGACTTATGGTAACGCGATGTAATATACCCAAAATTAATTATAAAATGACAAAATAAATAAAAAAAACACAACAAAAGATATGATATAATAAGATGAATGTCAACAAATGCAATACTTGAATAAATCTATGTCAAAAAGTTAGGACCTTGAAAAAAAAAATCAGAATAGCAAATGGACCAGTAAAGAAATGTTTGTTGTATGAAAGAAAAAGGTCGAAGGAATTCTGAAGTTTGAGATAAAAATCACCGGACTAAAATTAATTGATCGGCGTCCAATAAATTGCATAAGGTCCAATAAACTGCATTAGGTCTAATAAATTGCATTAGGTCCAATGAATTGCATTAGGTCCAATGAATTGCATTAGGTCCAATAAATTGCATTAGGTCCATTAAATTGCATTAGGTCCAATAAATTGCATTAGGTCCAATAAATTGCATTGGGTCCAATAAATTGCATTAGGTCCAATAATATGTATTAGGTCCAATAAATTGCATTAGGTCCATTAAATTGTAATAGGTCAAATAAATTGTATTAGGTCCAATAAATTGCATTAGGTCCAATAATATGTATTAGGTCCAATAAATTGTATTAGGTCCAATAAATTGAATATAATGTTTATTGTATTTATTTATTTATTTGGATCAGTATACAGTCGAATTTATTTATTTGGATCAGTATACAGTCGAATTAAAAATGATGTACTAAAATTAAAAAAGTTGTACTAAAATTAAACGAATTACATACTTATTATAAGAGTACAAAAATATAACAATTACCAAAAAAATAATAAATTCATTGAAAGGTTCCAATCAGCAATAAAGTATTATATAATAAAGAATTAATTGATTTATAAACAGTATCATAAGCTTTATACGCTACGTTGATTATGAAAAATGATATTTATAGGTATACAAACGCCATCTGCGTGCGCTATTACCAATTAAGTATGCCCAGTTATTTTGAAATTTATGGATCGTTGTAACAGTTTATTTGTGTTAAAAGTGTAATTTAATCAAATTAAAAATAAAGGCATTTGAATATTTTTGACTTTATCAAGTTTTTATTATTCGTACCTACTGTTCTTGTTTTTCAGAATTCACCGAAGGACCATGGAATAATGAAACATCCACTAATATACAGATGAACGCTGCATGTGCTCTTACGTTTATTAATTTTATGACAAAACAATGTCTTCAAAATCTAAACGGCAACAAAAAATTGAATGTTGGGAAAGTCTACTTTGGATTTTGCTTTAATTTTTATAAATAGATGATTTCGGAAACTCAAAATTTTACCGAATTTATTAATGTAACGCGACCTGAAATATTCTTTGTTCATTCTGTTTAGCTACTGATCAAAATGAACGCCAAAACGGTATTTGCGTTTGTAGGTGTATTTTTCTTTTGCTGCACAAATGCATATTTGTTGGAGGTTTTGGTGAGGATAGACCCCGGTTTAGGGAACGTCATAACCTTCTCGCAGTTTGTACTTTTCAGCATCCATGGGATTATTTTCACTTCTAACTTTGGACGTGTCAAAAGGCAGATTCCAATGAGTAGGTACGTCACTCTGGTTTTGTTGTTTTTCTTCAGTTCCGTTCTGAATAACTATGCTTTTAATTTCAACATTCCGATGCCCCTCCATATGATATTCAGATCCGGATCACTCATGGCCAACATGATACTCGGCGTTTTCATTTTGGAAAGGAAGTATACGATAACGAAGTACGTTTCCGTTATCCTGATCACAGTTGGAATCATTGTTTGTACGATCCAAACCGGAGTCCACGTGAAGAGCACTTCGAAAGTTAAATTCCTTAAAAACAACGAGACGATTTCCGAAGCGCTGACTGAGGTGAACGACAAAAAGAAAGAAAGTCCATCTTTCAAAGAGATGCTGACTGGTTCTGAGGACTTTGTGTGGTGGCTTGTAGGCGTGATCATTCTGACGTTGGCGCTGTTTCTCGCCGCGAGGATGGGTATCTTTCAAGAGACGCTTTACGCTAAGTACGGGAAGCATCCCTGGGAGGCATTGTTTTATACTCATATCTTACCAATGCCGCTGTTCTTGTTTATTTCACCCAACCTCTGGAATCACTGGGTACTTTCGGGACAGGGCGAGTCTTTTCCTTACTTCGAGTATGTTTCGTCGACAAGGATCTACCTATTGATCAATTGTATAACTCAGTGTTGTTGTGTTGGATGCGTTTATGTCTTGACAAGTGAATGCACCTCTCTGACTGTTACTTTAACAGTTACGTTGAGAAAGTTCGCGTCTCTGATCTTTTCAATCTTATATTTTAAGAATCCCTTTACCTTAGCTCACTGGACAGGGACTCTTTTCATATTTATCGGTACTTGTATGTTTACCGAACTCGTTCAGAATACTTACAAAGCTATATGTCCCCCGAAAACTGTTCAAATACCTAATGCGGATGAAGAGAGTCTTTTGGCCCAAGTTGAAGAAAAATAAGATATAAAATGATGTAGGAATTGAAAAAATGTGCATTTATTTTTTTCTAAAGACTGAAGATAAACTAAGTAGTAGCATATATAATATTATTTATTTTCTGATAGGTATAAGACACGGAAGAATAATAATTAAGATTCCTAGAAAGTATTATTTATTAAATACTTTTAAATTAATATAAATGTGTTTTAATCACCTACTCATTCCTTATACGAGTATCTACATTTATGTCATATTTTTTGTAGATCTTTGATTTAAGCAGCTTTCTTATATTATATTTTTTTGCATTATTGAATAATGCATGGAATTTTCATTGGTCCACTAATAAAGTAATCCAACATTGTTTGTTTTATAAATTGTATATACCTACTGTATCAACCAATAAATAAATATTATTTTTATTCTTTTATTTACGTATGGTATGGAAAATCAGTTTGAAACATGAATATTAAAAACAATTTGTATATTTAAATGAAATAAAATTCAATATAACTTATATTCAAAAGATAGTCTCAAGACGATAATGTCAGTATTGTCAATTTCTTCCAACTATCCAGCGTTTAAATAAATTTATTTATTTAATTTACATACAAAACGAGTGGGTTATAGCAACACTGAACTTTCCACATTATGTTAGTGTACGTTATAGCAACACTGAACTTTCCACATTATGTTAGTCTACGTTATAGCAACACTGAACTTTCCACATTATGTTAGTGTACGTTATAGCAACACTGAACTTTCCACATTATGTTAGTGTACGTTATAGCAACACTGAACTTTCCACATTATGTTAGTGTACGTTATAGCAACACTGAACTTTCCACATTATGTTAGTGTACGCCTTCTTTCCTCTTGAAATGTTGACAATCTCTGAATGTACGTACTTATTATTTTATAAATTATTTTTTATTTTTATTTTCTTTGGGAAGCTACAGCTCATTTACAGTTTAATGATACAATATTATTTTTACAATGTTAGAGCCAAAAAAAGCATTCCATCAACATAATATAAAAACAAATAACAGTTTACAAGCCAAAAATAATTCATACACACACCCTCACACACACACACTTATACACACACCATCACACACACATACACGCACACACATACATACATACACACATATACAACAACTAGGGAAGGGGAGAGAAAGGAGAGAAGAGAGACTAGGAGGACAGGACAGAGGGATATTGGTTGCGCATCACCATCAGAACATCATGTCTAAATCTGTAATATTTCGCGTTGAATATTTCTTTCTCAGCTGAGAATGTATTGTTATATTGGCTGCATATGCGTGTAATTGTTGAATTTTTCCTGATATTCGTTCTACTTGTTGGACCATGAAGTAATTCAGGTCTGCGAACCATTCTACATGGAACATGGATACCAACTAGGTTGACAAGTTCAGACGAGTCTATGGCATTGTTCAAAATTTTATGCAGCAGCGATTGGTCGTGTAAGACTCTCCTACATTCAAGCGTATCAAAACTATGATATTTAAGTGACTGTTGATAATTATTGAAGTTAAGGTGAAATTTATGATTTATATAGTTTATGAATTTTTGCTGTACTTTCTCGATTCTTGTGATGTGTAGGTACTGCGTAGAAAGGAGACCAAATTTGAGTACAGAATTCTAGAGGGCGTATGTACATATGTGGTGTATAAAGTGTATAAGGTTTTAATGTTACTGAATGACCGGCATGTGCGAATAATAAATCCTAACATCTTATTTGCTTTACTTATGATATTATCAATATTGTTTATGTAATTTAATTTAGAGTCAAGTATCACACCTAGGTCTCTTATATACCTAATTGACATATGTATGATGGTGTAGAAAGCATTGTTGGTATTGTGTTCTAAACAACACCAAACTTGGAAAGCCTGTGTCATGATTGCTATTTTATTCCGATTTCCAATACATAATTATAAAACATTAAATACATTCAAAACATCAATTAAACATTAACCTAATACATACAAAAATACATTATAAATATAGTATAAATGAATACAAAACAAACGAAAAATAACTAAACTAAAATGTATATTTGTACCCGAATACAATGAAAAAAAAATAATGCTAAAATCACAGAAGAGAAAATTAACCAAACTATAGTGCCTACAAAACAATTCGTTTTGTGCTACTAAATATTTTGTGCGCTTAAACAAACAGTAAAATCATAAATGGATTAACTATCTTTTTTAACAGATTTTTAATTATCTCTATAGAGACGAAGTTGGAATATTTACTGTAGGAGAACCGGGAAATCAAGGCACCTACAGGGCTTACGACCTGTCATCGGCTGGTTTACGTGATCACTTTATGGGCTTGCGCAACGTTCACCAATTATGCCTTTTTAATGAGATCCCTATCAATTCAATTTTGAAAGTTCTATATAAATATTGTAATACTGAAATTCTTTTCGCTTGAAAATAAGGAATTTTTACTACAGCCATCTATGTGTGAAATTATGAACAACATTCTTATTATTTTTATTTATTTTTTTGTTGTAACGCCATCTATTGAGAGAATTGGTTTTTTAATCTGTTAAAAAATATCTTTGACTCCCGACAGGGAAAAAAATTCAATGTTTGCGCATATGCAATAACAAAAATATTGGATTAACTTTCATTACTAACAAAGGTTTGGCTAAAAACGCAGGTAGCCAGTTCGGTGGTCACAATTTTTTTCAGTGCATAATATATGGACATTGACGGAAATATGTATTTTATAGATCTCTTTGCCTACTCTATAAATGATATGTTAATTTTTTATGCCACAGTAAAGTAGGTATACTAATTTTGATTATAACATATTATGTTAATATTAAAATTCAACTTATAATTTTTATGTCAAAAGACTGCCTGGTCGATGGTTATTGTGTTGGACAAATGAATATTTGAATTTCTCTACGTATAGCACAATCTGCACAAGGCTTTGCTTATTTTAGGGAAAGTATCAGGGTGAATACTTACTAGTTTGAAGAATAATCATTATTTTTAAAAATAAAGAAATAAAAAAACAGTTTGTTTACGTGTTTGTTTTCCCGAAAGCAGAAGAATTAGAGGCAGACCTAGGCTGAGATGGCTGGACGACGCGACGTACTGTGCGATATAAGAGAAATGGACCTGATAAATTGGAGAAGACTGGCGGTCGATAGTGAGGGATGGAGACGATTTCTGGAGGAGGCTAGGGTCCGTAGCGGACTCTACTGCCAGTGATGATGATGTTGTTTACGTGTAGGGGTTGGTTTAAACCCTGCCACTCCAATGTGCGGCGACCACCATCGCCCTACCTTTCACCACAATCAGGTCCCCAGGGGTGCATCTTTCTCCCATCAGTGCGCATATCAGAAGGTGACTTTCATCCATACTGCACAGCAGTCGCATAGGATGTCATCTTCAGATAGGTACCCCCATTTTACGAGGTTCATTCTACATCGTGTGACACTGACCCTTAATCTATTGAGGTTGATCCATATACATTAGATGGGTCGGTGGCAGAGCGGTTAGCACGCTGCGGGCTAGTAATCCAGTGGTCGCGAGTTCGAATCCTGCCTCGACCGATTTCGTTCACCTATAGCACAAGTATTTATTTGCTTATTTTAGGGAATGTAGGAAGATGTATAGTCGCAATAATCGAGTACAGAAGTTTCAGTCATTCTCAGTATTGTAAGCGATCAAAAAAAATTGTGATTAATAATTTAGAAGAGAAATAACACAGATGATAACAATTTTCATTGAGATATACGTAAAATACATTAATGATTCCAATTGGAATCATCGGTTAAGAAAGTGTTAAATTGTGTCTTGATGTTTATATGTAGGTATAATTCATATTGTTGCTTATTTTGGTCCTGTTTCGCGATAGTCAAGTCTACATAATTTATGGCGGGACGAACCTCACCTTTTCTATGTACTTCAGTGCGAGAAGTAGGATACAACTCGCTAAAATTTCTCAGTGCCGGTGTGGCCTTAATTAAGGGAATGTAGGAAAACGTACATAAATATATATTTTATTTATTTATTTTTTATTTTAATTTTGGCACATGAAAACAAGAACAAAACTACAAAAAAATTAAAGATTTAAAGAAAATTACAAAGTTGAATTCAAATTAGGTACCACATAATATGTGTTCAAGTTTTTTTATTTATTTTTTATTTAAAAAAAAATGAATATGTCCTTGTTAAACAAGTACATATACATCTTCCTACGTTCCCTAAAATAAGCAATTAGGTCGAGGCAGGATTCGAACTCGCGACCACTGGATTACTAGCCCAGCGTGCTAACCGCTCTGCCACCGACCCATCTAACAAGGCTTATTTACTCATCCATCTAACAAGGCTTATTAACAAGGACATATTATTTGACAAAAATTATTTGATTGTGTTGCAATGTTTAACAATAAAATTATTAGAAATGCCTGTTTGCAATACTTTGACATAAAAGTAATAGTTTTATTATGATAAAAACCACATTTGCGAACATAAAATTGGATCATTGGTACTTTTTATTAAAATTTTATTTATAGATACATGTTTTTTATCAGTTGTTCAAACAACTTGTCTTTAATTAAGCGATCAGTAATGCATGAGTAGAATTGATGACATTTTAAATGGATTTTAATTTGAAATATCTCTAGGTGTATGAGACTAGACCATGAAACACACGCCAGGTCATCCAACTGTCGATTCGTTCAAGTGAATGAAATTCTTTTGAAGGAAGAGGCAGTTTAAATCCAAGACGCGTGTATGAAGGAACATTTTGTATGGCGTAGTGGACTTTTTGCATGCTAAAAACACCAACTTAGAGGATTCGCAGCATATATGTTACCTACATGGATTTACTCAAAATTCGGAGTAGAACATTTTATGTGCGTGCGTGTGTGTCTGTCCCCCCCCCTTATAACTTTTGATCCGCTGGATTCACAAAGCCTAAAATTTCAGAATATATAAATAGTTATAGGCCTACAAAACTTTTATACTCAGAATCGTGAATTTTTGTTTCAGTCAAGAGGTTATCAACTTTTGAATTTTTGGTTTATTTTTTGGTTGAAAATTGGTATGAATATAGTCAAATACAAAATCTCAAATTGTTTTTTTCAATAAATTCCAGGTTTTCTAAAACATTTTTTACTAAGAAAAATATTTTTTTATGATAAATTTGAGTTTAACTGCCTATATTTCCAAATCTTTTAAAAATATCGAAAAAAGCCGAAACACCCCAACTAGATTATTTTATTTTCTATAAAAAATATTAATATTGTAAAAGTACATCTCAATTTTTTTTAACAATTTTTATAAAAATTTAATTTGGATCATTACTACAAAACGAATCATTTTGAAAAAAATAACTTAATTATGTTCTGTATATATTCTTGTAGGAAAATAATAAGCATACCCCGATTTTTGACGTTTATCTTAAATTTCTAAAAAACTATAAGGTATAGAGCATTATATTTTTTTATAAATTAAAGGAGGTCAAAATATCTGGAAAAATACGATGTAACGTTGCATCAAGGTTAAGTTAATAAACCAAAAAAAACTTTTATTTCGCAATGGCGCTGAATGGAAAATAAATGTTTTTTAGGTTTATTTACTAAATCTGAAGCAGTAATGCAACGTCACTTCATATTCTTCTAGAGATTTGTGTCTTCTTTAATTTAAAAAAAAATATGTTGAACAACACCTTACCTATATTTTATTAAAAATATAATATAAACGTTGAAAATTGGGGTATGCCAAGAATTTATACAGAACATTATCAAAACGCAAAGATATATTTTTCTTTGTTAATACCCAAACTATCTAAATTATTTTTTTCAAAACGATTTGATAAGAAATAATGGTATATCAAATTGGAAAATAGGTACGTTGGCAGCAGTCCCCCCCTTAAGAACTTTTTATAATAAAACTCAAGATAATGTTTTTTTCAACTCTGTTATTTTCAAAATCAACGACACATTTATTCACGATGAGGATTTAAAGTGTAAAGCGGGTTGCATACCAAAAGCTGAGCTAAGTTAGTTTAGCTTAGCTCGCATAGCTGAGGTAGTTTTTAACCAAGTGTGCAGACCGCAGATTATGTGAGCTTGTATGAAAAATAACCTCAGCTATGCGAGCTAAGCTAAACTACTTAGCTTCGCTTTTGGTCTGCAACCCGCATAAGAGCCCACGATTCTAGACATGCGTAAATTTGTAGAGTGGCCCATACAACTGTTATACTTACATATATGTAGGTACTTAAGTAATAGTATAAAGGAAGATTTTTTTCTATAAAAGGATACCACAGCATGTAACAATAATTGAAAAATATGAACCCTGCTTTCGCAGATAACAGCCTTCAAAGTGTTAAAAATTCATAGTCTATATTTTTATCTGTTTTTGTATTTTTATCTTTGTAATAAATTATTTTTAATATTGTAACAAGTATATGGCTTGCCGTATATTG
>OY754975.1:22756706-22821706 GCA_963576475.1 Molanna angustata
ATCTTTTGTTGCAACAGTGAATAGATAAGATAAAACAATATTACAATATTAAACAATATTAAAACAATATTATATTTAAAAAAAAAAAAAAATTATTACTTATTACTTATTTTAGTTAACACTGTTGGCATTGAATTGGTGAATTCTTCATAATAATTGTCAATTATGACGACATTGTTTAGTTTTCGGGTTATTCTGCGGTGTGTCTTGAATGTTTGTGGAGACAGAAAAAACATAATAAAAAAAGAAATCTTAACATGTCAATCTTTCGATGTTTAAGATTCTAAACGAACCATGAACTCATATTCATCTCAAAGTGGAATAAGTGAATTAGCTTGTAAAACCACAATTCTTACTTGGCTCTGTAATTTGCTGTTCTCCTTGTATTCTGAAGAATCTCATTTTGCCTGCTTGCTGCAATTCTTTAGACCATTTTGCGAAGTATATAACATACCTGCACGGGCATGCATACATACAAGATTGACGTTCGACCCATCGATGTCTTCGAATTAAAAAAAAAAGTTTGCATGTAATGAACCTCATAGCATCGAACGAAGTTAATTTTGGCATAGTAACCCACAGTTTATTTATAATTGTTTTCTTTCATCTCCTATTGATAGTTTATTTTAGTTTAATTGAGGGCATGTAGTTTCGTTCTTTGTTCGTTGACTTCTCCGGTAGTTAGTTGTCGAGACAAAAACTTGTGGCCTCCTCCTTCTAATTCTACATTGCTAGGCTGGTCCCATTCCGTGTTGGTAGGCCAACTTTTGTAATTAACTTGTTTCGTGTTGATATTGCTATGGTCTAAAAGCTGAGGTAATTTGTTGTTTGGTAATTGTCCTGCAATAACGGAATACGCGACATGGAAACTGTAACTAAAGCCATCAATCTATTATAATCCTTTCCACTCGGCCTGACTCTGTTTCCATAACTCCGAGTTGTATTGTTCTCTGAAACTATATGTTGCCAAATTTATAATATCGTGGAGTCGTAAATTCCACGATTCCAAATCCCTTGTTTTCAACACCACGCTTTCATTTGGTGCTTATGTAATATTTCTTTCTTAAATCCGTATTATTTTTCTTTTATTTCCAAAAATGTACTATGGAACTTATATTTGGACTGAATACATTTCGGGAAACTGCCGGTATTCCAAATATTAATGTTGCACGCACTAAAATAACCTTTAATTTATTTTATGTACAAAGCGGTTTTCCATAAAGAGGAACACCATAAAGCGATCTCTTTCAACAAATCACGTAATATCTTTGAATAACCTGGCACCACAATACATTCAAGAGCTGTGTCAGATAAAATACCTATCTGGGAGGCATCTCACACTCGGGTCTTCTGGATCACAGAGTAACAACTCTCTAAAGGAGTTGGACAGAGCCAATAAAGCGGAAACTAAAATCTAAATTTTAGTGAGAGTAGTCCTATAAAGTGGAATAGATTTCCTCCAGACGTCCGCAGTGTACAAAGCAAGTGCACTTTCTCTAAGTACTTACTTATTTTCTGAAAGTGTCCGGACAAACATATAAGGCCTTTCCTCTCCAAAACATTGCAGCAGCAATTGCCAGTTCATTTGACGGGTAATTTGTCTTCCTCGTTACATCCCTGTACCATGTTTCAGCAGACAAGAAGATGCTTATCATCTTGGACCTCCAACAAAGCGTCCTTGGAATGATCAAGAATGATTCAACGGCGCTATATAAATTATATATGTATTATAGTTATTACTATAGCATTAGCCCCAAATAGCATTCATTTGATAAAAAAAAATAACAATGAAAAAAATATTTCACAAAAAAATAAACTAATTTCAGCAACTAATATGAGAGAAACAAGAGAATCGGAGGATTTATATCGATTAGGAATTATTTGATAATTTTGTTTCTTCTTTAATGTTTTTATAGATGAGAGGTTTTGGGGGACCAATAAACTTATCTTCTCACAAAATCGAATTGAAATTACAGTGGAAAAATCATGACCCACCAAGAAGAAAACCATAATTTAAATATTCAAAAATAAAAATCTTTCTGTGTCACTATTGTCGACATAAGCGTTGTTCTTTAATGGAATTGAAAAAATGTACGTTAATGAACTGTAGAACAGAGTTTTCAGGGACTGTCTGCGTCGCTATATAATATAACCACTTCACCAGCAGCCAGCGATAGTTGAACATGCGATTCAAAATAAAAAGCACTCAGGGGCTAGGATTCCATGGCAATGAAATTGAAAAAAAAATCAAATTTCCTTCATTGACAAATTTTTAATGTTGCAAAATGTTGTATTCTGAAAATATATTTTATGGAAATAGAATAATTGCATTTTTTTATTGTTTTATGAAAATCTCCCAGAAGGTTCATAATATTAGCAGTAGATTCTTGGCAAGGGGAGACGTCACTTTAATTTAATCTCTTCCTCCCCTGGCTGGTCTTCTCGCTTGTTTTGTCTCCGTCCTCTTCCCTGGCCTCTTTTTGTCCTCTCTCGGCGTCTTTTTGCCAGCGTGACAAGTGAGCCAGCTACGCTTATTGATTAATCTGCTTGCATTTGTTTCTTTTCTCCTTTTACAATGTGCTCGACTATAGGAATCTTTGTCTTCTATTTTATACCTACTTTATAAATTCGATATTTTCTCCGATTGCTTTTGTGAATTCAGCTCGATACTTCTTAGGAAAGTGTTTTTATCTTATTCTATAAATTGATAAAAGCAATCTACGTATATAAAATGCGTAATAAAAACATTTATAACATTCCATTTGGTAATTAGACTATCGTAATTTTCAGCCTTATTTACATCATATACCCAATGGGTATCATGCAGAGAGTGTCGGTTTGGAGTAAGAATTTTGTGTCCTCTGTACAGCTTCTATAGTAAGTTGTATTGATGTGATATGCTTTAAATATATAAACCCAGAGCTTATTGGAGTTAATTTTTTTTTTTTCACTAAAAATTGTAAACTGCTAGCCCAAGAACATGATTTCCTAGTTGGGCAGCAGTAATATATTTGTTGTTGTTATTGTGAATATGGTGTGATAAAAACAAACAAATAAATAAATAAGTATATATAATTGAGGTCCATATTAATGCATTCAAGAATTGTCAATGTTTGAAGAAATATTGTGTCTTTTGTATTATCCAAATTAATGTACATTGTAACATGAGAGTTAATGTTAACCATAATCCGTTAAATCACATATAAATAATAAATAATTGACAAACGTGCATCATGTATTGTACTAACTACGACAGCTTGTATAAAAAATATAAACCATGGTATCATCTTCATTTTGTGCTATGTCAGATTCCTCCAACGTCAGCTATTACATGGGTGTAAGCCTATCTATCCCGCGACATTTCGGAGAGCTGCCCTATATGACATGGTTACATGAGAAATAATACAGGAGTAAACCGCGGATGACACGATGCATGGATTTTAAATTGGATGTAATCGGGAAATCTTTGCCCACCTTTGCAAAAGGCGTGATGTCATATATATTTATGAGACATAAATAAAGATCTTTATATCAATCGGTGTTACATGCTAAGATGACGTTCATGATTCATCTTTTAATGATCTCCTTGGTTCATCTCAATGGTATGGTGGGAGATAGGATTATCGTGATGGGAGTTATGGAGGTGGTCACAGTCACAGACCGCTGAAGAAGTTTTATTGGATACTTTCATCAGACATTGGAAGGAACGCTCATATAAATAGGGTTTTATTTCTTTCTTATGGCTGCTACCGAAATCCCTAAACTGTGGGATTGAAAACCGATGGTTTGCTCAAAAAGTGGTATAATAAATTTGTCTAGGTAAACTAATCCTATACCTAATTTATGTATCAAAGCAAATAATTACTTGTTTGATAACTGATAAAAATAATCTTTAACCTAATACCTATACTGAACAAAATATCACTCGTCTGCCAACTGATTCTATTGTGTTTCCAAAAGCAAGCTCGTCTATTAGATTTGCGTAACTAGTTTGAATCATCTGACACCAATAGCAGTTACATAAAATATCTTCTTCCAAGATATCTATAATCTGTTTTATAGGAATTAAATCCTGGTCTAAGGACGAGAAAGTGCAAGTCTCTCTCAATCTCTTTGTTGATCTTCCTAGCGGTCGCTGACCCTATGGTATTTCTCACATTGAGGAGTGAAACATAAAAGAACTCGAACGAGAAATTTACTTCATAAATTTGAATCAACGTTTTATTAAGATACCAGAGTACCGGTCAGAATTGGCGAGTCACATGGGCTTGTGATCTAAGCGTATGCGGGCTTAAGGTGCCCCTTTATAACTTGAGTCACGCTCACCACTCACCCACCAACCTGTGACACTCTACTCCCGTGCGCAACCAATAGGATGCGGACAATGCTGCTGTTGACACTCTATACAGAAGTTCTTTTATTTTACCTCTAGGGAAACCTATGTAGGTGATGTAGGTCCTTAAAGTAGAAGTAAAAAGATTTTGCGTGCTGGCCTCTCGCCCCTACATTTACAGCATTCATATTTTAGCTAAAACCATTTGAAACTGTTATAACTACCAGTTTCTTATTTAGCTTGTATTGGTGGTCTTTTAGAATATTTGTGTCCCATGGAACAGTTAGCTCCACATAAATAACTCTTTTCAATGAAAGAGAGCATATTGTCAAGCCAGGCCTATGTTACTTGAGATTTTTAATTTTTTAATGAGATCATTAATTCGTTAATATGTTAACGTAAAAAGGCATATCGTCTAAGCTTAGTATATATTTTGGTGTATAGTGATTTAAAAATAAGCCATGGTCGCTGATTGATTATTTATGGGTTGTTTTACGTAGTTTATTATGCCTATGACACTTGGACGTAATCTACGAGTAGGATCGGGCAACTCACACTAAAAAATAGATTGCTGTAAGCACCTTTGTTGTTCCTCCGAATTCCAAGTTATCCAGAGTAGGAACCAACTCATCGTTGAGGATTTGAAATTCTGACGCCTTGAGAGTAATTTGCCAGAGAATTATTTTCTCCTACAGTATTTTTGGATGCATTGTAGTGCTAATTGTCCATAGTAATAAATAAATAAATAAATAAATAGTATCGAATATTTTAACGGAGGATCGAGTTTTATTCAAATTAAAACTCATTCGAGTTTCTTCTGTTAACTGATATTATGTTCGCCTTCCCTGGTCGCGGGTCTCATACGAAAAATGAGGTGTTTTAGTTATTACGGTCATAAAGGCTGTATCCTTAGATGAAGATCAATATTGTTTATTTTGTACTTAATCTAACTACAACTCCCTATAATACATATACAGAGGCTTGCCAGGTTATTGGAATCATTGAAAGATGATTAATACAGATATTTGAGAAACATATAGGTATATATCTATATGCATATGTATGTATAAATGTGTACGTATATGAATGTGTACATTTTCATTGTTTATCTTTTAAATAAATTGAATTTAAATTTTATTTTTTTAATTGTTTTTTTGTTCTTTTTTTGTTTTGATGGATTGTAAATCCTATCGCTTGATGTAATAATATCTTGGTGGAAAATTCATAAGAACACGAATTTAAATTGTCTGTCTTAAAACATGAATTATTCCTAGTTAGAGAAATAGTTAAAGTGATGGAATGATGCCAACCAGGGAGCACCCATATTTTTTGTTTTATTATATTTTTTGTTTGTTATTATATAAATACTGAGTAGTCTCTGTGGTGTATTGTTTTTGTAAGTTTTCTTTTCTTATGTTAAATAAATGTATTATCATAATAATGCAGCAAACTTAGTTATTTTTCTCAAGTGATAAAGGTAGGTATATTTATTGATATCAATACTGGTTTTTGACATTTTTTGGCATTTGGTAACAATTGGACATTTCAGGGTGATTTTTACGAAAAAAATCCAAGAGTGAATTCGTTTTGAAACATGTAAAACAAGATGAACGTTTCTCTATCCGTAGGTATTATATACTCTTTGTATCAAGCTATAATATACCTAATTTACTTGAAACTGACTTCAAAACAAAAAATAACTATGAATTTTTCGTAAAACTCGCGTTGAATAAAGAATAATAAAATAATTACAGTTAAATCAGAGCTGGGGGGCATGTCTGGTTCAATCGGCCAAATCAAAACCCTCGTGATTACCCATATCATGGATATAATTACAATATGGAGTTCTACAATATCTTTAGATGTCATAGAACTGCATACGATAATTAAATCCATGATATGGGTAATCACTGAGGTTTTGATTTCGCCGGTCGAACCAGACTTTTTCGCCGGTCGAACCAGACTTGCCCCCCAGATATCAATAACTATACATACGTTCATAACCACAGAATTAGTAAAAAAATAGTTACCTATCACAAACCAATAATCAAGATGTTTTTCGATAACTTTGCTAATTTTTCAGCACGACTAATAATTTGGAAGGCTCATGTAATGTACTATAATATGTATCTCTTAACGTTAAATAACTATAATTTTTACGATCTCCGAATACGTCGGGAGATATGTACATACATTATATCTTTGCCATCGAGTTAACACAGTTAAAATGTTATCTGTTTATTGGATATATTATAGGCCCGAACCCCCACACTATAACACACACCGTCTAATATCGATCCAAAGTTTTATGATAAATGAGTGGATGTGGCCAACGAGTCCTCCACCTATTGTAACTTACAATTTTGAAACAAAGGAAATTCGCATAAAGATAAAGTGTGTATTCAGTGAGTATAAAAATAGTTTGGTATAAATTCACCTATATATATATATATATATATATATATATATATATATATATATATATATATATATATATATATATATATATATATATATATATATATATATATATATATATATATATATATATATATATATATATATATATATATATATATATATATATATATATATATATATATATATATATATATATATATATATATATATATATATATATATATATATATATATATATATATATATATATATATATATATATATATATATATATATATATATATATATATATGTTATAATATTTTTATCTCGGTTTTCCCGTGTCAGTAGGTCTTGACTAAGACCATTTGTCTTCCGACGTTTCGCCTGAATATCACCAGGCATTTTCAAGGACTTAACGAAAAGCACGCGCGCGACACACGTCTACTCACACTGAAAGCTCACCGTCAAGTCAAACCACCGTCAAGTCACCGTCAGGAAGACAAATGGTCTTAGTCAAGACCTACTGACACGGGAAAACCGAGATAAAAATATTATAACATATTTCACCCGTGAAAACATCAAATATAACATATATATATATATATATATATATATATATATATATATATATATATATATATATATATATATATATATATATATATATATATATATATATATATATATATATATATATATATATATATATATATATATATATATATATATATATATATATATATATATATATATACATACATACATACATACATATATATATATATATATATATATATATATATATATATATATATATATATATATATATATATATATATATATATATATATATATATATATATATATATATATATATATATATATATATATATATATATATATATATATATATATATATATATATATATATATATATATATATATATATATATATATATATATATATATATATATATATATATATATATATATATATATATATATATATATATATATATATATATATATATATATATATATATATATATATATATATATATATATATATATATATATATATATATATATATATATATATATATATATATATATATATATATATATATATATATATATATATATATATATAAGTTGTGTACACAGACACTTTAAAATACTAGTTGCATGTAACACATGAGATCTGTCAACTGTCGACTTTCGATGGCGATAGTAGGTTGAAGAATACCTACCAAACTATAAGCATTTAAACACAAATTAATAAATATTTAAAGATATTTTGTTTTCTATATAAAACATGTAGGTACATAATTATGTATGTCAGGATAGGATAGTAAGGAGGTCAGTCTTTTTTCTTACCCAGAATATGAAAACAGCCTGTATGCATGTTGGAGATTAAGTAGGTATCAAACTATTGAATGAGATATTATGTAGTGTATACTGTCTTACAAATTGTATGAAACGATGTCGTCACTAAATTCAATTTTTATAAAAATTGTTAAAAAAAGTTCGAGATGTATGTACTTCTACAGCTACAGTGTTCACTTTTTTTATAGAATATTAAATTAAAATCTAGTTGGGGTGTTTCGGCTTTTTTCGACATTTTAAAAACTTTGGAAATACAGACAGTTAAACACATATATTTATCATTATATGAGATTTTTTTATTTGTCTATATTTTTACCAGTTTTCAGCGTTCTAGCTTTTATGGTTTTGGAGATATATGAAAAAATAAAGTAAAATTACAAAAGTTAATAACCCCTGATTGAAACAATATTCAAAATTTTGATGGATGGACAGCATCGATGTGGATGCATTCGCAGCAGATATTAGAAATTGGAGAATGAACTCAACGGATAGACGGGAATGGAGGAGACTCCGGGATTCAGCCAAGGCCCATCCAGGGCCGTCGAGCTTATGATGATGAATTAGAATTAGTTCTCAATGGTATAACGTAGTCGGACAACTCAATTTTTACTACAATTCCTCTGTGAAAAATTTAACAATATACCTATTAGTTGATTAGTTAAAAATATGATATAAGTGAGCTATTGTAAGTCATCTGTCGGTGAACGGCGAAACTATTTTTGTTAAATGATCGTATTTTAAGTAATATTAGAAATAAACGTTACTAATGTTTGTATGTCACGCTAGCTGTCGTACCTTCGGACTGTGTAGATAACAACAAATTAATAGATACCTACCTACCTACATTCTATATACACATGCATACTATGTAGGTACCTACCTGTATAATATTATAGTTGCCTATATTAGCGTCTGATAAACTGTAATTTAATACATGCCATGCGTACCATCATACCGTGCCCTCTTGGTTTTCGCAAACCAAACATTAATAATAACTAGTTGCATGTAACACATGAGATCCAACTGTCGATAGCGATAGTATGTATAGTTGAAGAATAAGTACCAAACTATAAACCCATAAATACAAATTATATAATATTTTAAGATATTTGGTTTTCTATACAACACATGTATCTAGGTATGTATGTCAATATAGGATAGTATGGAGGTCAGTCCTTTGATCCTACCCAGAATATGAAAACAGCGTGATGGTATGTATGTATGTTTGGAGATTAGTATCAAACTATTAAGTCTTCTTAGATATTGTGTATAGGCGACTGCCATACAAATTGTATGAAGCAATGTCGTCACTAAATTCAATTTTTATAAAAATTGTTAAAAAAGGATTGAGATGTGCTAATACAATGCTGATATTTTTTATAGAAAATTAAATTATCTAGTTGGGGTGTTTCGGCTTTTTTATATTTTTAAAAACTTTGGAAATATAGACACTTAAACACAAATTTATCATAAAAAATATATATTTTTCTTAATAAAAAAATGTTTGAGAAACTCTGGAATTTTTTTGAAAAAACAAATATGAAATTTAAAATTTTGTATTTTCATACCAATTTTCAGCGTTCTATTTTTTATGGTTTCTGAGATATATGGAAAAATAAAGTAAAAATTCAAAAGTTGATAACCCCTGACTGAAACAAAAATTCACAATTCTGAGTATAAAAGTTTTGCAGGCCTATAACTATTTCTACTTTCTGAAATTTTAGGCTTTGTGAATCCAGCGGATCAAAATTTATAAGGGGGGGTGGGGACAGACACACACACAAACAGACACACAAAACTCACATAAAATGTTCTACTCCGAATTCTGAGTAAATCCATGAATGGGAACATATATGCTGCGAGGCCTCTAGTTGGTGTTATTAGCATGCAAAAAGTCCACTACGCCATACAAAATGTTCCTTCGTACATGCATCTTGGCTTAATAATGTCGATTCATTCAGAGAATTGAAATCTATAGATTAAAATTTTGCGAATATGTCCATTTCCTTACGTTTCTAAAACAGTTTAAAAATAAACATTTTATTTGTTATATTTTTTGAATTTCTTATATCTACTTTAACATACAAAATATTGGTTGTTAACTTCTGTAATATATTGATGTTGCGCCTTTCAACAGGCAATCTTTATAGCATTTTACGAGATTGCACGAACAGGAGATCGGCATTCTTCGGGAGTTGGGAGATTGATATAAAGGAATGTCTGGGGTAAGGCCGGGGATGGATTGATCGGGTATTGATCGATTATATAGTGCTCTCACGTTGTGGTTCATTTATATACTAATATTTTACTTCACTCTTATAATATCTAGTTACTGTATTTATCAATGAACTGTGTGAATAGTAAACGCGTGTGTTTATTCAACAATATATGTTATCAAAAGTAGCATATGTCAAAACTTCAGAATACTGACTTTTGTATTTACTTCCGATGGCTGAACAACTCCGATAGATGTTTTTTTGAACAATGGATTTCCAAGCATTCATAAGTTGAAAAAATATGTTCTCCCTATTAATTTATCGTTATGAATCGAAATGATAAGGTTACGTACGTTCAGTGTTTTTAGACCATTATTTGATTAGTTGAAATAAGGTTATAAAATACTTTCCTTATTTTATTTATCGTTATGGATTGTAATGATAAGGTTACGTACATTCATTGTTTTTATACCATTATTTGATAAGCTCATAAAGGTTAAAAAAATGCCTTCATTATTTTATTTATGGTTATGAATCGTAATGATGAGGTTACGTACGTTCAATGTTTTTAGATCTTTATTTGATTAGAAAAAAAAAACTTTATCGATATTTCACTTTGATTTTATGCACTCTTTAAACGAATAAAAGATTTATCTCTCCACAACACATAGTTATGGAGTAATTAAAAAAAAATATTGTAAAAGAGGATGTTTTTAGATCATTATTTGATTAGAAAAAAACTTTATCAGTCATTCACTTTGATTTTATGCACTCTGTTAACTTATAAAATATCTATTTCTCCACAACACATAGTTATGGAGTAATTTAAAAAAAATGTTGCAAAAGAGGATATTTTTTTATGAGAATTTCTGCTGAATTGTGTGACGAACATTCACTAGAGAATCGAAACACACTGTTATACATACATATTTGAGGAATTTTATTTGCAATTGGGGTGCTTAGGTTTATATGGTCCTTAAATATTAAAATGTAACAAATATTTTATATAGTTATGTATGATATTTTGTCATTGGTATGTATATAGAGCGGCCCGTCGAACAACAAATTTAATAATATCATTGTATTTCTATTTGCCAAGCAATTACGTTGTTGTTTATTCTGTTATGTTTGGGTTCGGTTTTAGCAATATTATGTATGATACAGGGGTTTTCATTTCATTACTTTTTAGGTTCTTGTGGATACAGGTCGATCGTATTGATCACGATCCTGTTGCGATAGCCACTTTTACTACCGCTTGTACGGATAACAACACTGATTCTCAAACTGTGACTATTATAATTATACTTTTTATCACTATGATATTTCACAGCATGGATGCCCCAAAACATTCAAATAAGTAAATTTAATATATTATTTAAGGGAAAAAATAATTTCAATGCTTTGAATATTGACATATTAAATACTGGGTTTTCGAAAGGAAAAGAAATATGAAGGAAAATTTAAGGTGAAAATGGGCGATGATGAAAATTAACTGTTCTTATTGTCTTCATCACAGCATGGAATTGAATAAAATGACAATAAATTGTAAATAATTATGACACCTTACATGCACTATGAGGAAATATTGAGTAATTTTTCAGCCCAGTACAGACTATCCTTTACTGGGAATATTAATGTTGCTCATGCGGCGGGCGATAAATGTAAAATTATGATAACTAGCTACATTTTAGAGGTTACCCAATTCTGCTTATTTTGATAAGAAATTCGTGATCAAATCTCACTATTAGACCAATAAAACAATATTTATACTCTTCTTCTTCTGGTGCCCTGTCAGGAACGCCGACGTTGGCGATCACTCTGGCTATACCCTCTATGTCCTGTGCTGCCAGGAATATCTGCTCCACAGTTCTGAAGCCCGTCCATTCCCTGATATTATGCAGATAGGACGTCTGTCTTCTATCAGTCCTTCGGCGACCTTCTATCTTGCCCTTGAGTATTTATTAAATCGTGTGGTAATTTTCTCCCCTCATTATGTGTACTAGATATGCGATCTTGCGGACCTTTATTGTAGACAGGAGTTGTCTGGTTGTTTTGGCTCGACTTAAGACTTCTGAGTTTGTAACTAGAAATGTCCAAGGGATTTTGAGAATTCTGCGATGCAACCATATCTCAAATGCTTCCAATCGTTTCATGTTGTAAACCTTAAGTGTCCAAGTTTCACAGCCATATAGTAAGACAGACCACACGTAACGTTTCATCATCCTCTGTCTTAGGTCCTAATTGAGCTTTTCGTTGCAGAAGAGGGATCTCATTTTATTAAAGGCAGTTCTTGCTAGCTTAATTTTGCACCTGAACTCCATATCCGGGTCAAGGGTCTCCTGCCCGGATATGGAGTTCATGGAGTCCATTTAATTGCAAGGAAGAACCAGGGTATTCACGTCGACTAAATGTCATCCACTGTTTGATAAACATTGTAAATGGCAGTCAATGGTATCGATAAGAAATGCAGTGCAAGCTCTAGGTATTGAGTAGGTATGGGAACAAAATTTAAAGCAGTGCTGGAATTGGTCTAGCTTATTATAGGAACTACCTAGCGTTCTTCTAAAAAAGATACTCAAAAGGAAATGTGAAACGAAAATTTGTTCTGTCCAAATAATATCAAGGTTTAGTCTTCCATTACCTACTACATATATGTCGGTGTCAAAACAAAGATTTTTATATTCATTTGTGTAAATGACTAAGTATTATATTATGTAAATATTTTATTCAGAACCTCAAGGCAATATTTGATTTTATGTTTTGACCTAATTGGTGAAGTCGAATCGGTAGATAGGATGTGGTTGGTTTATTTCTGGTCGTTTTCCTCCTATTCAAAGGAAAATCCTCCTCTTTAGTGCTATTTTTCCTGCTTTTTATAATTTCCATCTGGCAATCCTACCCTTATTACATTCATACCATTATGGTTTTCCTACAATGTGCAATAACCAGCGACATGTGTGCTAGTGTGTATTGCTTTTAAAATGAAGCATGACACAAGCCTGTATCCCACACACCGTTCTCGTCTTACCTATAGTTGTTGAACTATGTGAGATGTTATTTTGCCTCTTGTATTTTCGATTTCCAGGCTCTTATGGGACACCCGAAATTATGTAAACGGAAAAAAGTGTACGCACTTTTCTAAACCGGTAACTAGCGGCTTTTTCCCACATATCATAGTGTTTCCCCACAGTATTGCCAAGTCTATGTAACCTTGGAATAGGGATAGCCTAGTCTTCACACCATTTTTTTTAACATAACCTATAAAAGTTTGGTAAAAATACCAATTTAGTCATTTTTTTAAATATTTGAGTTACTTTTTTAATATATAATGCAACTGGCTCACGCCAGTCGCAATTATAACTACAAACAAACCTAGCCAACCTATTTTTACCAAACTTTTGTAGGTTATGTTTTTAAACATGGTGTGAAGACTAGGCTATCCTTGGAATAGGGGAGTGGTAGGCATAGTTACTCTGGAAATGGCTCTCTCGAAACCTAACACACTGTCTTGTACTTTTGGATGGTACATTAATATTTATTAGTTTAAGGAGTTCGGGACAGTATATAGCGTAGTTTAATAGTTTATGTAAGAAGGAAAGGTCGAAAACCTTTCTTCTATCGTTAAGGTATAAAAGTTTTATTTCTAGCATAAGATCTGTGTAGTATATTTACTATTGGAATCCCCTTTTTATAATTTACAAACCGCAAAAATTTTCTTTGCAAATTACCGCAAATTATATATCAGGAAAAATTAAAGATACTAAATGTTTTTATTTTGTTTGATATCATACGCAGGTACTCGTATATTTTAAAATATATTATTAATCATCAATTTAGGATTATTACATCACTAGGTCTAGCTCTGCTATACGAGATGGTAAATCAAAAGGATTGGGTTAAATTGTGGGAAGGAGATAGGTGGTGCAAGATCAGCTGATTTCTCTGCCAAACCTGGAGGAGGTATGGGATGGTGTTAAGGACTTGGGAGGGGGGGGGGGGAGAGAGCGATGGAGACTCAGAGTGGAGGGTTGTTTTATGTCTCCTTCACCATTCACCACCAAGTTTCTCAAGTGACACTTAACTATTAGCATTATCGCTGGTTTGCTAGTTTTTTTGTTGTTGTTGAAAGTTGTGAATGTGCTATCTGTCTTATAAAACGTCCTTGAATAATATGCTTACACTGTTTATGAGAAAAGAAAAAAATCACACATTTGTGGTCAGTTAGCTACAGAGCTACTTTTTGAAGATTGTCTTTGAAAAATTAAGCGGAGGACGTTTATGTATTCATTTTCTATATTATATTTGTTTTATTGACTTGTAAGTAAAGGATAATAATCAGCAGTATGAATTAGTAGGATAGGATAGTGTGGAGATAGGATTTTCTTTCTAACCCTGAATAGGTAAATTTGATGGTATGTAGGTATGTATGAAGATTATTTATTTATTTATTGAGAAATTCACGGCTCAAAGCCCTTAACAAAACAAAATATTACATGACACAGCATAAACATAACCAAAGAAATACAATTTATAAACATTCATAACATCTATACATATCAATGGTAGCAGAGAATATATAAAAAAATAAAAACATTTAAGAAAGGTGAAATAAACACAAAAGTACATACATTAAGAACCAAAGAATAAATAAATAAATAAAAAAAACTCAAACAAAATAGTAATTACAAAGAATGAACATAAGAATATTATTGACTGAATATATATAAAAATGAATGGTGTGAATAACTACCTACATACTAAGCCACACTGAATCAGTGAATGCTGCCAGATGTGATAATATATTACATGATTGAATTAAATAAAATAAAAATGAAATGAACAAAATTTATAAAAATGTAAACAAGTGACTACACAATCATTTGGCGTTATGTTTTTACAAATGTTTTGATAAAGTATATTTATAGGCCTTAAAAGAATTAAAGAAAGGGTCAGTCAGATAACCAAAGTCATTGCCCATTGTCAAAGTCATTATGTAGGTATATATAAGAGTCCCCGTATAATATTGTGTATTCTACCATACAAATTGTATGTAATAAGGTCGTCACTAAAATACATTTTTTACAAAAATTATTAAAACAACTGAGAAGTTTAAAAAAATAAATTTGACGTATCATAATTTGTATATTTTTTATAGAACATTATATTACCTAGTTGGGGTTTACGTACCTGCTTATATATATTTTAAAAATATTAAATAAGCAGTTAACGTTTAGTAGTACGTAAACGTTTTGTTACTAAAGTACTCTCAATTACATTCTATGAGTCACAATGAAAATTCAGTCTCGGTTAATGACATCTAATGTTTTCAAAATGCGACAACTTGTTATTGGGTGCTTGTTGAGTAAATACAATTTTCACATAATCTAATCTGTTAGTTTTCTAGAAGCAAAATAAAACATGACAAAAGTACATGCAAGTTTTTACAAATTTTTTTTGTATTTATGAATATCGTCATATTTATGAAATTTCATGTCAAGTGACTTTTTTTTCTGTTTTACCGTCCGTTTGTAATTCGAGCCCCGACTGTTTGCTTTGTATTTCCAAATCGTGCGTAGGCTCCTGTTTATTACATTTTTATTTGAACCATTTTATCGACTGGTTTTATGTATAATATTGTGTTGCCGGTGTTACGTTGAAGCTAAAATCGATCTACTTTCACTATTCCAAATCTTACTAGCTGTAATAGGAATACATATTATATAGAGTAGTTTTTACCATATATAGTCAGTTAATTTATTTTCAATTGTTCCATTTAATCGTACTCCAGTTACAAAGTAAATTTATTAGTTTCATCAATTTTAACTGCTTTGCGATATTATTTATATCCCTAATTCGTAATACCTATTTACAAAATGACGATTTTTATTTAAATCACGGTTTGACTTGTCGATTTGCTGAACGTATCATTTGGGGCTAGGTTGCGGCCATAGGGGCCTAGCCAGTAAAGTTGAGGGTGGCTGCAGCCCCACCCTAGGATTCTGGGTAACAAGTCAGTAACCTCTTCAATTCTTACCTATGGAAGAGCAGGGCAGACGCCTTAATGCCTCGCTCGGCGGTGACTCATCAAACGTGGCGATGAGTAAGTCTGTATCATCGGGCGATGGAAATCGAAGCACTGAAAGTACTGTCCGGTGGTGTACCTGAAATTCGCCAACATGAGTACTAAGGGGTGGAGGAGCCCCCCGTGATGATTGGTCGGCACGACCCACTCGGCGGTACCCGAGTTGATGACGAGACAGGTGCAGCTGACGCTGCGCCTGGTGTGGAAATCGAAGAACTGAAAGTACTACGGGCGTGGCGAAGGCTCCCTGTGGCAGTCTGTTGTTCGTGGAGCTGCTGGGAGGGTAACCCCTGCTATGATTCACGGGCCTTCACGGGTGTGGTTGGACTCTTAGTGGCAGTGGTATGAAATATGCATGGTGGTAGTTCTTGTTTCGTCCGACGAGCAGCCGCTCCGGGGATGAACAGAACACTTAGTTCTATAACGTTCCCTATGGAGTGGGGTAGGTGATTGCGACTTTTCCTCATGTTCTATTGCTGGCTGTCAGAAGGAACATTTGAGATAATAAAGGAGATATTTATATTAAGACATTATTGGATTACTTCCTTCTTATTAATCTATATTATACTCAGGAAGTGAGTATATCACAGTTTATCACAGTGAGGAATTCCATGTTTCAATCATTTGCATTTGTGTTCTATATAATTGTATTTTGATCTGTTTGTATTTTTGCCAATTGTTTTTCTTAAGTACTTTATGTATTAATTGTATTTTCTCCTCTTGTTTTTGTTATGTTTGATTCTATGTTTCAATCATTTGCATTTGTGTTCTATTTAATTGTATTTTGATCTGTCTGTATTAATTTGCACATTGTATTAATTATTATTCAATTGTATTTTCTCCTCTTGTTTTTGTTATGTTTTTATTGTTATTTTTACTCTTGAGACATGTAACATTCAATATTGGATGAAATGTCATTAAATAAATGAAAAAAAAAACGTATCATACTTGCCATCTCAACTAACTCCATTAATGTTTTTGCTCTTATTTGCTAGTTCTATGTACTAGCAAACTTATCTTGCTTACTTATTTTCCTCTTATATATGAGATTAAGGAATATCCTATGTCGCCTCGAGTTTTTTCAATCTATGCAAAAAAACTATATTTTTCGAATAAATTTGTAACGATATTTTTTGTGCGTTAATCCACTCCCTCTTTTTTTATCATTATTATCTCCTTTTTCTTTTTAAGTACTACTCGTATTACTATTATATTAAACATAATTTTTACTCCTCACTAACCCAAGGGGATATAGTGGAGAGTTATAATTTCGCAATTTTTAAAGCTATTTTTTTAATTGCAGATTATCAACTAGTACATATAATGCTGAGATTGTATTTTGAAAGTTTCATCACCATGTATCTGTGTGTGTACTATGTGCTATGTGCGGCGTTTTTATTATACTTTATAGACTAAAGCACTCTTTCGTATCTTTTCAAATTTCGGAAATTTGTATATCTAATACTCACTTAGACCACATTAGATTTTGAAGGATATCTGATCAGTGCTTCTCAATTTTTTAACTTTCAAATATTTCAAAGTAACTCCAAGGTCAGGAAACATAAAAAATGAAATTTTTATTTTCAAATTGGTAAAATGCATATCACTTTCATAAATGGCATTCAAGAAATATGAATTTTTCATAATAAAATATTTATATTTTTATTGACAAACTTTTTTTTACCATCTCAACAGAGACGAAGTTGGCATTTTGTAGAAGAACCAGGGACTCGAGGCACCTATAGGGCTTACGACCTGTCGTAGGCTGGTTTACGTGATCACTTTATGCGCATGCGCAACGTTCATCAATTATGCCTTCTTATTGAGTTCCCTTATCAATGTAATTTTTGAAAGTTTTATATATTTGAATAGTGTGTAACAAAAAAATTTTCGATAAAATATTTGAACAAAAATATTTAACAAATACATTTCACAAAAATTATGAAAACTTTCCATAAAATAATTGACTTGGTAGTGAGGAGTACAACGTTGGCCACAACCCACTCGTTTTACATACTTTCAAATTCATGTTGTTTGGGATGGTTTCTGCAATTTATATGTGTATTGAATAATTGCAATTAATTTTGACTTGCTCAATTTAAAAAAAAATTCAACTTTTAAATATGTAACTTATAAAATATATTCGAGTATGATAAAGATGACAACATGCTTATTAGTGAAGTCAAACTTATGTAGTGTCTGAACTCAAAAGTTCATTTTGAAAAATCCATCATGATAATTATACATACATACATAATATAGTGAAATTGCTCGTCAAATTCATAGATACATAGGAACATTTGACCACGCGACGCACAATTTCAGACCTTATGTTCCTTCACAGTATACTAAATGGAAATATAGAATGCCATGAAATTCTTACCAATATCAAATTTAATACATCTACTCGCCGGACAAGACATACGTCACTTTTCTTCTCCAATATCTGTAAAACAAATGCTTCCAAAAACGCTCCGATTAATAGAATGATAAACTTATTCAACTCTTATGAAAAAAACGCCGACTTAGACATATTTTTTGATTCACATATAACATTCAAAAATAAACTTACATCTAACATCGTGACATTATAACAATTAGGTACTGATTAATTTTATTTTTCCCAACCACCCTCAGCAATATATTTTCTTTTTGTTCTCAACTCATGAATCTGTCAATATATGTTCGTCTACACACACATGCACACCCTCTCACACACACACACACACACACATACACACCCACACACTCACACTCTTTCTAGATATCCCTTTCACACACACATGTATGTATTACTCTTCTCTCATGCGCGCACCCACACTAATTCACACTTTTTTGTTGTATTATTTTTATATTAGGTATAGTACGTAAGAGGTACATGTTATTTTTGTATTATTATTTATTTAATTTTAATAATTGTATGCTTGTAGGTACTGTGTGCTGTCCTTTGTAAAATAAAATAAATAAAATAAAATAACATATTATACTATGTCAAACGAATATTTTTTAATTGCATATACGCAAACATTTTATTTTTTCCCTGTCGGGAGTCAAATGTTTTTTTTTTTATAAACGTTACTTTTTGACAAGTAGGTAAACAAGCCAATAATGAAATAATTCTGGCGCAGTTCATGGATTACATCAGCTGTGCCAGACACCGTCACCTCACTTATAAGGACTGTTGCTTTCATTGCTTACAAATAAACCAATCTATCAATAGATGGCGTTACAAAAAATGGTTTCTTCGTTACTTCATGGATGGCAATAGTAATAATGCCTTATTTTCAGGTGATTAGCTACTCGTCATTCAAATATATAGAACTTTCAAAATTTACATTGATACATTTACATTGATGAACTCAATAAGAAGGCATAATTGGTGAACGTTGCGAAAGTGCTAAGAGTGATCGCGTAAACCATCCGATGATAGGTCGTAATCTTGAGTTCTTGGTTCTTGTTGAAAAGTTTGTCAAATAAAAGTACATATGTCATGTTTAAACTCGAGAGATAATGTATACTTTAGTCAGACTACTATTAAAATCATTTGTAACTCATGGTGTGAAACTGTTTATCAGAACTAGGCATATTATTAGTAATCACAAAATCTCTGGCCCTGACCCTCAGAATGCCTCGAGTCACCTCGAGTAATTTCGAAAAATTCTTGTCATGTTTTTACCTTCCTTGTTTACTTATGCAGTATTTAACGGTTTATTGTTTAAACGGTTTTATATACATTTTTGTTGTATTGTATTTTATTGTTATTTTTACGAAACCTCCATACTTCCGCTAAATTAGCAATGTGATTATTGTTATAAAATTGCTTAGAATATGGTTTATTACATTTGTGACCTTGTTTAAAAAAATATCAAATGATTTTTATTAACACGGGTGTATATTACCAACATTGTTTGTTTATTTTATGGTTAGTAAAATAATGGATTCAATTTCGGAGATAAATTAAAATTTAAATGAACATTAAAGTCAAAGACATAAATGTGTTCACCAAAACTGTCACTTTAAACTATATCCATTTTATAATACACTGGTGATGTTCTTTTATAATTTTTGTATTATTAAACTTCCTTTATTTTACTTAATCTTCAGAATTTAAAAAAAAAACATAAAATGACTAGATTTAATATTTCATTAAAATTTAAGAATTGAATCAAATATCGTACGAAAATTTAAATATTATTAAGTACCTAAATGAAAATGCTGAATTCAACAATTAATTGATTATATTAATGTAGACGTATGTATGTAGGCACATAACAGGTATCTATTATCAGTATGCACTTGGAAATATTTTAGATTTTAAGTGGAGATTAATATTTAAAAAAAAT
Source organism: Molanna angustata (assembly GCA_963576475.1). Classification (NCBI taxonomy): domain Eukaryota; kingdom Metazoa; phylum Arthropoda; class Insecta; order Trichoptera; family Molannidae; genus Molanna; species Molanna angustata. The sequence continues at coordinate 22,777,470 of OY754975.1, forward strand.
CTTTACCGAATAAACTAGAGGAAATCGTGAAGGGTACTTAATACTGTCGTCGTTTTTAAAAATAAACATTTTTTTCGGAAATATGAAAATGTTTGAACAACTCTGTTTTTTTTTTTTGTAAATATAGTTAAGTTGAGATATTATTTATCTTTTTTAATTTAAAGTAGTAAATCGCTAACAGTTTCTCGTTCTGTCCATTAAAAAAGTTCATGCGGGCATGTCTGGTCAACTTGCGGAATCCAAGCCATCCATGTTTACTCATATCATGGATATTATTATCTTATGAAGTTCTATAATATATTGAGATGTTGTCGAACTCCATTAGATAATTATATCCATGATATGGGTGAACATGGATGGTTTTGATTCCGCCTGTTGACATAACTTGCCCCCCTGATTAAAAATAATCAGTGAAATTCAATACATCTTGGTACAAGTACGTCATGGTATTGCATTAGTGATGAGTCCAAGTGCCAGAGTTAGGGTCATCGGAAGATAAAAAATAAAACATGCAGTGCCTCATCAAAAAGATTACAATCTTGTGCTTGATTACAATATACTTTTTTTTATTTTTTTTTATAAAATTTATAATACATATATAAAAACGAGTGGGTTGTGGCCAACGATTAACTCCTCACTAATAAGCTATTCTGTAAAGTATTCAAATTTTGTATGGAAAATATTCAGCATTTTCATGAAATGAGTTTGCTAAATTATTTTTTATTTAAATATTTTATTACGAAATCGTGATAACTCTTCAATGCCATTTTATGAAAGTGATGTGTCTTATTACCAATTTGAAAATAAAAAATTCAAATTGTAAGTTTCCTGAGCTTTGGGTCACTTTGAAATATTTGACACTAAAAAAAATATGAAGCACTATTTAGATATCCTTCAAAATCTAATGGGGTCTAAGCGAGTATTAGATATACATAATTGCAAAATTTGAAAAGAATTGAATGAGTAGGTACTTTAGTTTATAATCGATAAAGTAAAATAAACACGCCGTACATAGCACACACCACATAGCACACAGACAGATACATTGTGATGAAACTTTCAGAATACAATCTCAGCATGATACTTGTTGATACTCTGCAATAAAAAATACCCTTAAAAATTGCAAAATCTTAACTCCCCACTATATCCCCTTGGGTTAGTGAGTAGTAAAATCAATAAAAAAATACAGAAAAAGATGCACAGTAAGAAAAATCATATTTCCCTTTACTAGAGTGCAAGCACTAGTGTGTAAAGATGGATATTATTCTGTAATACCTATACTTAAAAAAATAAAACTTTTTTAAAATAAAATATTCCGTTTTTAAATAAAGTTTCTACGGAAGGTAGTAAATTTATCTGAGACTAAAAATAATGGGAAAGTACCTATATATTAATTTTTGCAAGAATGTGAAACTCTGGCATTTAAGCCTTACGTCTTGGTGTTACTGTGACACACGCAGTCTTCTCTGCTCATCACTACACAATATATGTAATGCAATGTTTTTTCGTCATCAATTGAAACATTTAACATCTGTGTTTGTAAAATGTGCTATGAACCCGTATTTTTAATATCAGTATAGGAAAACAGATATAAATTTGCACATGAATCAGATCTGCGTACATATGTAAATATTATAATGCCTTTCCATTATTTAATTCGGCGAAGTCAAAATATGATTTTGTAAATTGATTATACTTCCACGCTTCAAAAACTAAATGAGTGACAGCATAATATGTCAAATGTAATAAGCGAATTCTCAAATCTATCTCGAGTTGTTTTGACAGTTTCAAATGCGAATTTGTTAACTACATTAATGTTATAATTATACTAGAAGATGTTATATTTTATTCTATGTAATTACACATTGACTTTAAATAAAACAATAGTTTATGTTTCATGGATAATTCATTGTTTCCACTAACCGGTAGGTACATCGAATACAATTGCCATATCACTATGATACCGGTTAGTACCTTTGATAGAATTGCAGTGGCATTAAAACTACTAACTCATTTCATGTCATCATGGAGTTTACTCAAGAAATAGGTACAACTGTCCGTTGAAAACTGAAAAAAAAAATGAAATTTTAAAAATGCACACAAATATATAGATATTCACAAACATATTATCCTCCTCCTTGTTCTCTTCTTCCTCGTTTCTTACTCCGTATTACGTTTTTATCCTTTCCATTTTTTGTTGCAATGAAATAAAAAAAAAATGATAAATGGTCAGTTGGAACTGTCTTTACGTAAAATGGAAATAATTAAATATTTTTGGAACGTAAATCATTTATTTTATTTGAAGATGCGACTTCTAATGGTTTTCCGGAGTGAATTAAAATAAAATCACGCTTTATACTATACCTGCATATTATAATATACGTAGGTACCATCACGTCATGTCCTTTACGGGGTAAGCAGAGAGAATGAAGCGCACTACTCTTCTATTTTTGCACATATTCCTGGCTTCATTTATATCCATGAATCGCCTCATACATGCTCGTTAAATTTTCAAGCTCCTTATGTTTTCTCCTTTCAAAATATCATTCACATGGTCATCCCATCACTTTCTGGAGCGACCCACTGCTATTCACTCCATCTCTTAAACCCATGTATATTTTTTGGTCAACCTTAGTACTATAACGCTTTATAATATAATTGATGTGTTAAAATAGCTATTTTCTATACTTCGAAGGTCTTTATATCATGGTTCATAGTATTCAGTCGTTGTTAACTGCTGTGGTATCCTTACACAGAAACAAATAACAGTATTTATCTATGAAGTAAGTCTGGCAGTCGCTGGCTTTTGGTCTATATTATAATCTCGAGAATCGTGCCTTTATCAAAAATATGACTACTAATACAAAGGTCTCGCGTTCGATTTCCGTCAAAATTCCATCTATTTATATTGTCTTGGGTCTTTCAAACTTCACTGAAAAAAAAATTCACGTTAAAATTAACTGAACTATAGTGACTACAAAACTTTTTGTTTTGTGCTACTAAATATTTTGTTCGTTTAGCCAAACAGTACAGTCATAAATAGATTAACTTATTACTGATAACAAAGGTTTGGCTTAAAACGCAGGTAGCTAGTTCCGTGGTCACATTTTTTTCCCTGTAGTTATATACGTACCATGAATCCTTCTTCTTCTTTGCCTCTTCGCAGTTCATCTGGGGTTGGCCCTTCTGGTACGCAATCGCTTCGATCTTTCGATCGCATCAGATCTTTCGATCGCATCAGATCTTTCGATCGCATCAGATCTTTCGATCGCATCAGATCTTTCGATCTTGCCTCGTCTCCCTGGTTAGTTGCTTCTCCCCCAGCTTCCTCTTATTTATATTTGTCCACCAGGTGACCTGTGGACGGCCTCTAGTTCTGGACTGAGTGGGTAGTTCTGGACCAGTGCGAGTTTTACCACTGCGTGATCGTCATTTCGTCTGGTAATGTGTCCGTACCATCGCATCGAAGTCTGGTCTCCTCGAATTGTTCGTATCATGATAATAGTCAAACGATATTTTATTATGGTGACATTTTCATTGTAGGCTTCCGGTGTGGGGAAAAGTCACAGAATGAATTATGACAGGAAGAGGAGAAAGTAGGAACTTTGTTTCCTGTGTAAGAGATGTGGAGACCGGACATAATAATATATAAGTTGGAATGGCGTAGGTAGGTATGTAGGAATTCTTCAAAACTTTTTAACACCTCAAAAGAGACGAAGTTGGAATATTATAGATGAACCAGGAACTCAAGGCACCTTACAGGGCTTACGATCCGTCATCGGCTGGTTTACGTGATCACTTTATGCGCTTACGCAACGTTCACCATCACTTAGGGTTCATATTATCCAATCATTGTTACATGCTGTGGTATCCTTTTATAAAAAAAAAATCAGCCTTAATGCTATGACGTAAATTATGCTCTTGGTCAGTAAATATTTGTCACGAAAATAAATAGTCACTTTTATAGTGAGGAGTCTCAATTATTAAAATGACGTTAATGGAATTGTTATGACAACATTGTATGTATTTGAAGTTTATAATACCTACCACGTGTCGCTCAATTTACTCATTATTTGCTATTAGGTATACACAAGTCTTTTGTAGTATCGCGTAATCGCCATCGAATTAGTTGCGTCCATTAATGGTTATTTTTATTATTCCATTGTCGGGTTAAATCATAGCATAAAAATATGACGTCGTGTGTTGTTGTGTACTATTGATAGAAAGGAAATGTCGAATTTAACCCTTTCTTAACCGAATTATGAAAGCATTATAAAAAGAAATATGTTTCATAAAAAATGGGCACAATATGTGATTATAAAGAGATTTTGATAATTTTTATAATTTTTTATTTCCTTTTTTTGGAAATTTTAACGAATCCAATAAATTGTCATCATTCCTATTTAAACTAAGTATATACTTTTCATAAAATAAAAAATCTTTCATTTTTAATTATTATTAGAGATTGAAGGAAATATAATTACCCAATTAAAAAAATATATAGCATGCTAGAAAACAAAAAAAAAACTCACATTCATTACATTTTAAATAACCGTGTTTAGCAAGAAAAGCACATTTCGCAATAACCAAGTTTTCAACTGTACAATAACCGAGTACAGAAGTTTCCGTCATTCTCAGTATAGAAAGCGATCAAAAATATTGTGATTAATAATTTAGAAGAGAAATAACACAGCTGATAACAATTTTTATTGAGATATACGTAAATTACATTATTGATTCCAATTGGAATCATCGGTTAAGAAACGGTTAATAATTTCGGCATTTGAAACTAAGTTAGTTGGGTAATTTTTATTTTTTTACATATTGGTACATCCTCATACATTCCCTAAAATAAGCATAAATGCTTGTGCAATAGGTGAATGAAATCAGTCGTGGCAGGATTCGAATTCGCCACCACTGGATTACCACCACCCATCTAAAACGCATCTCATGTGTTACTAGTTGCATGTACCACATGAGATCGAACTGCCGATGAAGAATACATAACAAGCTATTAACCCTTAAATCCAAATTATTCAATATTTATGATATTTTTCTTACAAATATGTATGTCAGGATAGGATAATGTAGAGGAGAGTCCCTTTTTCCTACATATGTATGAATGGAGATTAAGTATCAAAATATTGAGAGTCTCTGTAGATATTGTGATTGCATGTCGTCATTATGTAGTTTCAATTGTTAATTTTTTTTATATGTACCTACTTGTATAATATATGCATTTTTTATAGAAAATTTATCTTTTAAAGTTATTCATTTGTGTTTCAGCGATTTTCGATACTATTAAAAAAATGGAAATATAGGCAGTTAAACACATAAATTTGTCAAAAATAATTACTTACAAAAAAAAATTAAATAAAAGAAATTCGAGAAACCCTGGAGCTTTTAAATAAAAATCAGTTTAAGATATTTTTTGTTTATATTTATACAAATTTTTAGCGTTGTAGCTTATACGGTTTTGATATATAAATAAATAAATAAACGAAACCAAAACAAAAACATTACACAATACTCCCCTCCCCCCATTAACCCAACCAACCCTCAACCGCCACACCCCTCGCTTCACAAACAGATACACACAAATTCAACATGTTAGTCTAGACACGCCGGTCGATGGAAGGACAGCGCTTCCGAAACATGTCGCGAAGTGACTCAAAAAACAAGTGGTTTATAGCGAATTTGTGATTAAAATATGGGTAAATAAATAAACATTTATTAAGACGAAAAGAAGTTTACATACAAAAACACAGACATATAAAATACAAATATAAAGAAAAACAACCTTTCTGACTCAAAAGGACCATGCTCAACTATGTTGCAGGAAGACAAGCCCCCAGCAGCTGATTTTCAGCATGATCCTATTGCTTATGTATTATAATATGGAAAAATAAAATAAAAATTCAAATAAATTAATATTTTCCATAAATAAAAATAAAAAACGTGTTTAAAATCAATCCCACTATTTATTAATACTACAAACTACAACCGGTTTCGTGCTAAGCACATTTTCAAGTAGACTGGTCTTCAAGTCTTAAAGTAGACTGGTTTCAAGTCTTAATAAATAGTGAGATTGATTTTAAACACGTTTTTTATTTATTAAAATTACCTATTAATTTATTTAAATGGAATTCCATCAAGAACTGACGATCAAAAAGTTAAATCTAAAAATTCAAATATTGATTACCCCAGACTGAAACAAAAACTCGAAATTCTGCGCAAAAAAGGTTTGTAGGCCTAAAACATCCTATACTTTCTGAAATTTTGGTCTCTGTGCATCAAGCGGATCAAAAGTTATAAGGGGACAGCTCCCTAGACAACGTGTCATTTTGCTCAAGAAAAGAAATAAGAAAAGATGACTCAATGTATGGAAGTGATAGTTGTCACGTGACTGGCAACTGTCACTTCCATACAATGAGTTATCTTTTATTTTTTCTTTTCTTGAGCTAAATTGCACGTTGTCTAGGGGGGCAGACACTACATGTTCTACTCCAAATTCTGAAATAATCCACATACGTAACATAATATTTGCTGCGAAGCCTCTAAGTTAGTGTTTTTTGACTTCGCATTATGCATTGCTTTGTTGACGTGTTTTGAATAAGGTTTTTTGAGCTGTGGATCACAACTTGCGACTTATGACCATATTATACACTAGATTGATATTGTTGGGAAAAAGAATCAACACATTGCTTAACACATCAATTATTATAGACCGGTCTGACCTAGTTTGAATCTATTTTATTTAAATGATGAAATTATTACTAAGCAGCAACCTTTCCCTTTTAAACTATGCAGAGAAAAAATAATTGCGACTAACGAGTATTTCAAAATAGCCCTTGATAATAATAAGATAATTTAAACCTGTTTGTTTAACGTGGTTTGTTAATACCTATTTAAATTATATAAATATATAAATTAGTAAACACAATTTTCTAATTTAAATTAGAAAAGGAAATATTAATGTGTTGATAAATGTAACTAAGTATATGTAATCGTATATATTGTATAATGAATAAATAAAAAAAACTTATTGTGCATTATGTCAATTCATTTTCATTACATTTCCGTGTCCAAGGTCATCCGCCTACACTGTGTCCCTCCAGTAATTTGCAGCCATAATTCCATTTTCATTGGCCTGCCACAAATCCTCTTCAGAGCACCCTCCCTCCATAAGCGGGCAGCTCAGCAGGTGCGACATACTCTGCGTCTCTCCACACTCACATGCCGTGTCCTGGTCCGCCTCCAGCATTCCCCATCTATCCAGGTTCACCTTGCACCTTCCTACACCCGTCCTCAGCCTGTTTAGGGATTTCCAGGCTGTATAAGGCAGTAGGTGACCCGCCGGGAGTACCTCTGCTGGTTCACGAAAGCTCTCACCTTCTATCCGTTCCTTCCACAGCTCAACTCTTCTCTTTTCGCTGGTTGAGTTTAAAGATATTGTATTCCTGAGGAAGCTGTTTCTAGATTTGAGTCTTGAGGGCGGGAGGATGTGACCATATAGCGGATGTCGAGAGTCATTCTGCTGTTTCATCTTTTCCTCTTCAGAGGCTACAACTCTTATTTTATTGCAGATAATTTTAATTAATTATGTCAATTAATTAAAATTATCTGCAATAAAATGTATTAAGGTGGATTTGTTGGCTCGATGCAATCTTTTTCAACCAAATCAAGTGATAATGTATCGAGTATTTTTATTTTGTTCGTTAGTATTCTTAAGCTTTTGTGATTATTTTTTTATTTTTAATATTATATATTTATTTAAAACTTTTTTCAACACATGTGCACAATGGCGGGCTTATCGCCAGATGGCAATATCTTCCAACCAACCATTTGGTGAAGAATACTGTAAGTATGTATGTATGATACGTACCAACAATTTTTATGAATAAAACATATAATTAAAATATAAAACAATAAACAAAAAATGTATTTTTGCTTGATTTGTGAGGTTTCTGCATTTTTTTTTGTTTATATATCAATGTAAATTTTATGTCTGTGTCTTGATACCTAGCTTAAGATTTATATAAATTAATGACAGTAAAGCAATAAATTATATACAACAAATTAATTTTGATTTAATAACTTAAAAATTATGCTTCCAAAATACATATATGCAACAAATATATATAAAAAAACGCAAAAATATATTATTAAATGCCAACGTTCACACTTACCCTACGAGAGGAGGTCAGGATTTTAGACTTTCAAAAACGAGATACAAAATAGTTTAAATATACCATAAAGGTCTCAAAATATATAATAGTTTACCACCAAACATAAAAGAATCCACAAGTAGTGTCACCTTTCGTAGGCTAGGTGCTGAATACATAGTTAAAAACTATAGTTTTACATGTTTTCCAACTGTCGATTTCTTCAAGAGAACTTTGTTCTCTTAAGATATCGACAATGTTCTAAGCCAGGATACGCGAGAATTGTATGCAGGGTCTACTTTTTTCACGGCTTTTCTAACTTTGAAGTCAAAAAACACCAATTTAGAGGCTTCGCAGCATATATGTTTCATATACGGATTTACTCAGAATTTGGAGTAGAACATTTAGTGTGTCTGTGTGTCCCCCCCCTTATAACTTTTGATCCGCTCAATTTAGAGGGCCCAAAATTTCAAAGCTGAAAATTGGTATAAACATAGACAAATACAAAATCTCAAATTGGTTTTTCAAAAAAATTCCAGGGTTTCTGAAACATTTTTATTTAGAAAAATATTTTTTTTATGATAAATTAATGAGTTTAACTGCCTATATTTCCAATTTTTTTAAAAATATCGAAAAAAGCCGAAACACCCCAACTAGATAATTTAATTTTCTTTAAAAAATATTAATATTGTAGAAGTACATCACAATTTTTTCTAACAATTTTTATAAAAATTGAATTTAGTGACGACATCGCTTCATACAATTTGTATGGCAGTCGCCTTTGCACAATATGTAAGAAGACTTAATAGTTTGACACTTAATCTCCAAACATACATACAGAACCATCATACTGTTTTCATATTCTGGGTAGGAAAAGAGGACTGACCTCCATACTGTCCTATCTTGACAAACATACCAACATGTGTAAAAATTTTCAATAATTTGGATTTATGTGTTTATTTTATTTTTTTTTTTATTTATTTATTATATAAAATACAATTTTTCCTTAAATCTAGTAACAATTTTTTTTTAATGCATCATAATATATTTAACTTATATTATGTTACATAATAGTTATTCTTATTCTGCAAATATACATACTATCGCTATCGACAGTTGGATCTCATGTGTTACATACAACTAGTACTCTTACTAGTAGTCACATACTCTTAGTATACGTATTGTTAAAAAAAAAAATTATTTTTTGTTTATACTAGATATATTAATTTTTATATATGATTTTACATCTAAATAAAATTTACTATCTCTATTACTATAGTTTTAGTGAGTTTGTATGTTTTGTGAAATGTGACTCACTTCAAAACACGAGAAATTTTCTTTTTGAATTTGGGTTATTTATACATTAATTTGTATTAAAATTATATAATCTGTAAATATTGTAATTTTGCTTTGTTTTTTTTTAATAAATAAATAAAGAGTATTTTCAAAATAACAGCGAATTAAATAATAACACTTCCTTGCACCCTGCGCAAGTGCCGAGTTTATTATCATACTATGGTAAATTCTTCCAACTAACCAGTAATAAATGATGATTTCGATATATAGACTAATTATAGAAATGAGAAAATTGAGATGTTAATAATAGAATATAGAATGAATATATGTAAATTATATTAAACATAGGTAGGTATTATAATTAATCAAATTATTCAAATATATTTTTTTTTCTCGTTGATTTCCGCTTTTTGACAAACTGATTATTGTTATCAATACAAAACAGTCAACACTAATCATTGCATTTGTTATAATAATTTACACACCGATTGCAAAATTAAAAGTATATTTGTTATCATTTGCCAGTTTTGTGCTGTGCAGGTTATGGTACAGGTGTTGCACAATCATCGAGTTAGTTATTTAGTACCTTCCAACTGGCACACACAAGATACCTCGCGCTATCTACCAGCCATATTTTTTTTTTTAGTTTTTTGTTGTTGTTATTGAACACAGAGCCTCCGGTCTAGTCAGTCTGCAACAAGTGATATCTTGAGTCACGCGCGACGGCCATGGTCAGTGAATTTGCGGCGCGTTGAAAAGAAAGTTTACGTCGAAACGAACTATTACGATAGCAATGTTTACGAGATGAATTATCGTCTGTTATGTGTCGAAAGCGAAACGTACCTCTATGTAACTCATTAGTGACACCGTCCATTTCATTACGATGTTGTCTTCTGTTACAGTTTTACAAAAATACGCCCTTTTCGTTGGCATTTCCGTGTGCGTCGTTGTTTATTCGCTTTATTCGTACGGAAGCACGGAACTGAGAGTTCCTCAATTTTCGGAAGTTTCTCAGGTCGACAACAGGACGCGAGTTTCTAAGGTGGACAACAGGACGCGAGTTATCAGGTTGTGGAACGCCTTTTGGGGCGACGATACTTACGAATTCGGAGTTGGCACGGAACCATTTCGCAAGTTCAACTGTGAGGTGCAAAACTGTCTTTTGACATACAAGGACACTCTCGACTCCGTCGACAAATATGATGCAGTTGTTTTCCACGGACCAGAGTATAACCCGAAAGTGCCAACGGACTATCCTCTGCGAAGGTCCGCCCACCAGCGGTTTGTTTTCTTTTCTATGGAGTCTCCGGACACGCGGCCTCTTTTAACTGACTTTAACGGGTTTTTCAACTGGACGATGACGTATCGTTTAGATTCAGAGATCCTCGTGATATATTTTGCCTTTTACGACTTGAAAACGGGTGAAATGATGTCTCCGACTTCCAGACCCAGATGGCTCAACAAAAGAGTGGAAAACCAGAGCCTCCAGCAGTATATGCCTCTGCTGAAGAAGAAGCAGAAACCTGTCGCGTGGTTTGTGTCCAACTGTCATAGCAGCAACGACAGACGCGAGAGAGTCAACACGCTCAAGGATTATATTCCGGTTGACATTTACGGAAGGTGTGGTACGTTGACTTGTCCCGCTGATCATCCCGACGCCTGTTTCGAAATGCTGAAGACAAACTATTACTTTTATCTGAGCTACGAGAACTCGAACTGCGTGGAGTACGCGACTGAGAAGCTGTCGACCGCCCTGGAGAATTACGTGGTGCCGATATATTACGGCGGCATAGACTTGGAAAAGTTTTTACCTCCCGGGTCGTACATCGACGCCAGGACGATGACGTCCAAACAGCTGGGATCGAAACTGAAGTACCTGATGGAGCATCCGATGGAGTACTTGGAGTACTTTTGGTGGAGGGACCACTACCGCATCGCTACGAGACAGGAGGCTGCGTACAAACCGTTTTGCAAACTTTGCAAGATGCTGCACGACCCCACGTTACCCCCAAAGCGATATGAACGGTTCAACAAATGGTGGAACACTGTCGACGGTCACTCAGTGTGTCGGAAGTCTTATAAGCAAGTCAGTGCGAATGATACATAGTTGCTCAAATGCATTAATTTATAAAAAAAAACTTGTGGCTCCGGGCACACGTTGCCCTGCATGTAGACTGCATTTTATATAGACCTCATTTAATGTGGTATATTCTCTAAATGCGCAATACAGATGTTAATTGATTTGTTTACATCGCCGTCTATTGAAAGCTTACTCAACTTAAAAATTATTTACAACCCTATTTCCTGAAGAAAATTCCGGAGATGCAGGGAAGATGTAATTTGTGTATTTTGGGTTGAGAAAACTAAAAGATAATTAAAAAATAAACATCGCCTCTTTTTGGATCCAAAACGGACCCTATCTTTCAAACTGGAACCAACTATACCTACATGTTTACAAAATTTCATTGAAATCGATTGTGCGGTTTCGGAGACTAGCGTGTACGAACATCGTGACAAGAGATTTTTATATATTTATATGTGCCACGACTCGATTTTCCAAAGATGCGAAATTTCTAAGTATTATAATGTGTTAGAATAAATTCACATTACATTGTTTGTGTATAAACGTTCCTATTAGTTATTTAAATTTTTTCAAGTTATTATTGAACCCAAGACTGAATTTACGATAACTAGGTATAAGGACATTATATAAATTTGTTTTGTAGGTACATTATTTTTTTTTATTATGTTGTTTGTATTAAAATTGTATTGTCTCAATCGTCTGATTTATTGAATACTTCAAATTGTAAAATAAATAAAATTAGCAATGTTGAAAGCGTGTATTTATGTATTGAAATATATAAAAAATGTATTATTTTTTATTTGATTATTTTTATATATTATTTATTACATCAAAATATTTTTTATATTTTTTTAAATCAAATTTCATACAATGCTAAGTAAATTTATAAATTAATACTATTAAAACGAGTGGGTTGTGGCAAACGCTAAATTCCTCACTAACAAGTCATTCCATAAAGTATTCAAATTTTGTATGGAAAATATGCAGCATTTTCATGAAATGAGTGTGCAAAATTATTTTTTTATTTAAATATTTTATTATGAAAACTTGATAACTCTTCAATGACATTTTATGTAAGTGATGTGTCTTTACCAATTTGAAAATAAAAATTTCAAATATTATGTTTCCTGATCTTGGAGTTATTTTGAAATATTTGACAGTAAAAAAAATAAGAAGCACTTTTCAGATATTCTTTAAAATCTAATGGGGTCTAAGTGAGTATTAGATATGCAAATTTGTAAAATTTGAAAATAATCAAATTAATATTTTAGTCTATAAAGTAAAATAAACACGCCGCATATATCTCATATCACATAGCGCATACACAGATACATTGTGATGAAACTTTCAGAATACTATCTCTGCATGATACTAGTTGATAATCTGCAATAAAAAAATATCCTTAAAAATTGCGAAATTAATCATCTATCACTCCCCATTATATCCCCTTGGGTTAGTGAGGAGTAAAAATACTGTGTATTTTAGTTTATTTCAAAAACAATACAACAAGCTCAAATATGAAATTACCCTTAAATATCTACCGATTGGCGCATTTATTTTAAGTTTTTTTTACGATATTCGAATGTGGCAACTTGTTTTTGGGTGCGTGTCAAATTAATATTTGACATAGTACATGTTAGTTGACCGAGAAGTAATATAAAAATAAATAAAATAATATAATTAATAGTTAAGGTTGCTGGATGTGATTTTTTTTAAATTTATTTCTGAAGATTAAACTGACAGTTTGCAGACACACTCAGGCAAGTCCGTTTTTCTATCACGTGTCGACAGGCTTTATGAATTATTTATCCAGTTATCGATTATTATAAACAATTATATTTTTCTTGTATTTATGGTGAATTTTTGAAATCGGCTTTGTAATGAAACAACACAATACAAACTCGCTAAAAATGTATTTAATTACCTACTTTACGTTTTTACATCCGCTATAAGAATACGTTATTTATTGTGTTTTAAAATGTATTATTATCACTTTCATGTCATTCTTTGCTATTATTAATACATTTATGTTTAGCACATATGAGGGCTATAACTATAAAATAAGTGATTAATTACTTCATAGTAAAATAAATTTTATCTTTTACTACAAATCGTTTAAATTGGAGTTATAGGTAACATGTTTTTATTATTTAGGTTCAAAAAAAGGCTACTTGGTATTTAAAACAAGTATATTTTCATATAAAATAAGAAAAACATGTATGAAAATCATATACTTACGAATATCTTTACTTACCTAAGGTCAATACCATGTGGTAAAAAAATAATATTAGTTATTGAAATGTGGGATGTGTTTGTGTGTGTAGGTGGGTGTGACTGTGTAGTGGGGTATGTAATAAAGTACTCGGTGTGGTTATTTCATTAAAGTGATCGTTAGTATTGGAAATCAATGTGTTAAAAAAAAAAAACTAAAGAAAAAATAACTATCTATCAACACTCAACACCCTAACCAATTCCAATCTTTTCCCCCTCTCGTAATTCTTTTATTTTTTATATTAAATTTAAATTATTAAAAACAATGTTTTATAATTACACTTAACTTTCATTGTGCATCAGGTTTTTTTACTGTTTTTTTAATAATACATAAAAATTGTTTGATTCAATTTTTAAAAAGCAATACTTTACCGTCAGAAAAAACATTAATAATTAACGAAAATATTTTGAATAATATTACTGAAAATTATTTATAAAAAACATTATTTAAATAATTTATATAAAAGATTATTAAAATAATTTATACAGAACATTATTGAAAATAATTCATAAAAAAAATATTGAAAATAATTGATAAACACATTATGTAGCGCCCTTGGTATGATCTTGAATCATTAAACGGCGCTATACAAATGACTTATTATTATTATTATTGAAAATAATTTGTAAAAAATATTACTGAAAATAATTTATCAAAAACATTATTAAAAATAATGCATAAAAAAATTTTTTGAAAATAATTTATAAAGTAACATTATTGAAAATAATTTATAGAAAATATTTGAAGAATATATTATTGAAAATATTTTACAAATATTTTTTTTGAGTATTTTGTGTGTTTTATATTTGCTGGAAATCCCGTCAAATGGTGCTTTACTTTTCGAAGAATTTTTTAAAATGTGATAATATTTTCCTACATTTCTTCATGCGATTTCGAAGCGCATGCAGTGCTCATGAAGAGTAAAATGTTTGATAGATAACACAGTTATCGACTATTGTATCATCTATTCTTAATTTATCTACCTACTGTTGAGTTAACGCCCATCGTGTGGACAGTATTAATTACAAATTTATACCAATTTTATAACTAATAATATAATTAATCACTAATTTTGCGATGATGTTTTTATGTGTATGATGTATTATAAAAATTTTGTCCTCTGGGTACATTAGATTCTCAAATATTTGTTTGAGAATCTAATAGAAATGTACTTGATAGAAATGCATCTAGCGAATGTGAAACTTTCAAGAAGATAAAATATACATTTACTATGTAGTGACGAGTTAAGTGTTGGCCACAGCATACTCTTTTTATAAAGAAATAACTAATGGAAATTAAAAATTTCCGCTGCTTTGCTATCTATTTTGTTTTCTTTATTCCTACAAAAAGAACTATATTATACAATAAAAAAATATTTATTTTTTCTTTATATGTAAAATTCATAAATGAGATTTTAACTTCCCTTTGTTCCAAAAATTTGCCCCCATCTGCTCTATACTTTAGAAATCTATAAAGGTAATAGATAACACAAGTATAATTCAGTAATTATTGTTAAAATGTTAAAATAATGAAATTCGTAGAATAGGCCAGTATTTGAGTCGGCCCTCAAATGGTTTTAGTAATCCAAGTTAAAATTTTAGGGAAGATTAAATTTCATTTGCGTATTACAGTGCAAAATGAAACGTCAGTTACGTAATCTTCAACTATAGACATATTTTACGTTTTCTGTGGCTATTGTCATTCACGCATCTGTCTAATTGTCAATAACCTTAAATTAAATAATTCGTGACGTGATGCTGTGACTAAATATAATTTCATCATTTTAATATTCTTCTTCTTCTTCTTCATCTTGGTGTAGACCAAGGGTCTGTTGGTACAGGATGGTCCTCCTGAGATGTTGAGTTCCAGCTATCTCTCCATCGTTTCGGGGGTCTTCCTGGTTGACGCTGTCCATCTGGTACCTGGTGCAGAGCTATGTGTGGAATTTTCTTTTGGTTCATCCTCTGCACATGCTGGTACCAGTATCGTCGATGCTGTCTACCCCATCTGACCACACCTTGGACTTCACATACTTCACGGATTGCCGTGTTTCTGATACGATCACGCAAGGTCCTTCCAGCAATGGCGCGTAGAGTTCTCATTTCTGCAGTCCTCAGCATGCTCTTGGTCTTGACAGTGTCTGCTCTTGCCTCTATGCCATATGTGAGGATAGGTCGCACACAGGTCTTATAGATGCATACCTTGCTGCTGGTTAGCATGTCTTTGTTCCTCCATATGACATCTCGCAGGCAGCCTGCAACAATATTATTAATATTGCATTATTTTATTTATTTCATTACACAACAAATTAGTTTAAATTTTTTTATACCTATCGATGTTTATTTTAATTAAAATCAATCATTTAGTGACAAAATGTATGTATACTTTACAGATAGATCTGGAATTAAGTGATTATGGCAAAATAACATAGAACAGGATGGATCATTTTAGAAAGTGGGATGAAAAAACATCGCAAAAATAAAGTCTTAAAAAGCGTGCCTGGCGTTTCAATATGGCTGACAGTCTGTTTCGTTTATTGTCAGGCAATACATTATCATTTATGAAAAAAAAAAGAAAATAAATATTAAATACATGAACCACTTCTATAATAAGTCTTTTATTTCCAATAAGAATAAATCATGATAATAATTATTATTATGCATATTTATTTGTAGTAAAATGAAATAAAACATTAAAGATTACGGCTATTAGTGCGTCGCGTGGCGATAAAAGACTAGAAACTATACTTAACTCAAGTTTAAGATACGCGATCCGCAGAAAACGTCGAGTTAAATATTTGTCGTTTAGTGACGTATTTAAAGGAAGATTAGGTACTGAAAGACGCAAAAAATTTTTTTAACTTGAGTTAAACTCTCAAGGGCCAACTCAAATACCGGGCAATAGGACCGGTATTACAGTCGGCCCTCAACTCATTGAGTTTGTTAAACTCAAGATTAATGGGAGATTGACTCAAGGGGAGATTGAATCCATTTTTCGTATTACATTGCAATATGACGTGTCAGTTACTAAATCATCAATTATAGACATATTTTACTTTTTCTGTGGTTATTATCTGTCAAATTTTAAATAACCTCAAATAATACGAACTACAAAACGGGACTGTACGACTTGAAATACTATTGTTTTATTATCCAACATGGTAAATTAAATTTTTTTCACCAAAATAATGCTTTTAAATGCCCATGTTCGTTTCTATATGGCTGTCAGTTTGTTTTGTTGTGTGGCGCCACCGTCGATACAACTAACGCCTCTAGTGATAGAACACTGAAACTACACTCGTTGTCTAGCAACGAGTCGAGAAATGACAGTTGACTCACCGTTAAGTACTTAATCCGCCAGAAACGTTGAGTTAAATATCGTCGTTTGAGGGAAGATTAGGCCTAAACAGACACTGTAATACGCTATATTTTTGTAAAACTTGAGTTCAGCTCTTAAACTGAGACAGTAATACCGGCCCATAATCAATTTACTTTGAGGTATAATTATAGAATCGAATAACGCTTTCTTGAAGAATCGTTTTTTTATAGAATCAAATAAAGAATATACTCGTAATAAACCTTTCTCAGTCATACGAGTAACCGTAGTTGTATTTTTTTGTGTTTATAGTAAAAACAATTTATACAATTAGTGTGTACTACAAAGGCTTACAACTTTATAATGATTTGTCTGAATCTGTAAAGGAGGCGTCTAGTCTTGCCGCTTTTCGTCGCTTAGGTGCTGAATACATAAAACAAAAGTTTTTTTAAAAATCGTGTGTTTCTATTGTTTATATATTATGTTCTAAGACTATAATATCTGTTTTGCTTGTTTTGATACTATATTGTTATTATTATTATGTCTTCTATTGTGGTAGTGTGTTTTCATTTTTTTTTTACTTTGTGTTTTATTGTTATTGATAGATACTTGTCTTTTTTGTGTGTTCATTTAGTCATCCGATGTTGATTTGTTTATTTTTATTGTTTGTTTTTATTTTCGTTTGTACTAGATGTAAGAAATTGTATTTTTTTACATCTAAATAAAATATATACAATACAATACAATACAATCGATATTATTTTATGTAATAATGTTCTTTTTGGCATTCGGGAATTGCTGTCACTAATTCTAAACCTTAACCATATACATATAAATTATGGTTTATTATATTCTGTTAGATATTTTAGATTTTCAATCTCATTAAATTTTTTTATTGCCCTAGTACACGCTATTGGACTGGACGCCTTGGACGGGTTCATTTTTTAGTTTTTGTACATTTACATCAGCGATTCAATTACCTAGAAATAATTTGAATTCAAATACTTGATCTTTTTTAGTATAATGGTATCACGAGAAAAAAACATTGGTTAAGGTGACGGGATAGGCTCCAAGGTACTTCTTGGAAGCTCATTTCGCCTTACTCTTAAAAGTTACGTCTTCAACAAAAATATATATTATTTTCTCATTATTTGTCTATACATTTGCCCGATACATTTTTTTTGATTTTGTGTACTTTGTTCATAGTATTTTTTTTAATAGTACCTGTTTTCTCAGATTTTTTATCCATAACTCAAAACTTATAAGGCTTAGAAACATGAATGTTTCTTTAAATGATAGATATTTTATAAATCTAAACATTCGCTTGATACGTTTTTACACATTGTTCTCACTTTTTTGTAAAATCAAATAAACCATAGTATTTTATGTAACGCTCTATTCAAATACACTAACTTGGGCGCACACGATTGTAATCTTTAAGGACGTACATTCTCATACAATAGTTTCAAATTTTGCATTTGACTCGCCTACATTGCCTTACCCTGCCCCTTAAGAGGGTGACTGCTGCCAACGTACCTATTTTTTCAATATGAAATTGCATCATTACTACAAAACGAATCACAGTTTGGATATTAATAAAGAAAAATATACCTTAACATTTTAATTATGATCTGTATATATTCTTGTAGAAAAATAATAAGCATACCCCGATTTTTGACATTTTTCATAAATTTCTAAAAAAGTATAAGGTATAGAACAATATTTTTTTTTTATAAATTAAAGACGAACAAAATATCTGGAAAAATATGATGTGACGTAGCATTAATGCATCAAGTTAAGTAAGTAAACCAAAAAAACTTTTATCTCGTAATGGCGCTGAATGGAAAATAAATGTTTTTTAGGTTTATTTACTTAATCTGATGCATTAATGCAACGTCACATCATATTTTTCTAGGTATTTTTGTCTTCTTTAATTTAAAAAAAAAAAATTGAACTACGCCTTATAGTTTATTAAAAATATAAGATAAACGTTGAAAATCGGGGTAAGCCATTATTTTTCTACAAGAATTTATACAGAACATTACCAAAAAGTTAAGGTATATTTTTCTTTATTAATACCGAAACTATCTAAATTATTTATTTCAAAACGATTTGATTAGAAATAATGATGGTATATCAAATTGAAAAATAGGTACGTTGGCAGCAGTCCGCCCCTTAAAAAGAGCTTGAATAAAAACTTTTGAAATGGATCTTTGAATTTAAAACAAATTTTTTTTTATTAAGTAGAAGTCAAAATTGAATATATTTTTTTTCATAATTCTAGTTGACTTTTTATTAGTGTATATGTATTTATTTTATAGTTATTTTTCACTGACGTAAATTGGATTGACGTTTTTTACGCGATTTAATTTATTTTAGAAAAATATTTCGGCTCTCCATTGATCGGCATAAAATGATACAAATTAATATTTTTTTTAATTAATTTTTGGCGTTCCACCCGATATCGAGTGATATAGCAAATTAATACTTCTCTCGTTTAGTATTTCGTTAGCTTCTACGTCAATTTTACGGTTAAAAAAGTTGCCGTTTATTATTCTTCAATCAATATTTTTTTCTCATTGTAGATTCAGGTTCAATTTTTGCTCACGAGCAATGTATTAAGTAAAGAAAATAAGAAAACATACCGAAAAGAATTTTTCAAATTAACATCAAAAACATTAATTTTGAGACGTCCTTACTCACTCGAACATGTAAATATTTTGTATCAAAGAGTCAATTTTCATTAATTTTGCTTCTTATTTACTCACATATTATATACCTGTTTATAAAATGTACGAATATTTTCCATTCCGTTGAGCAGAAGCGGATTTGGATTTAATTTAACGCAAATTTGGATTTTATGTAACGCAATAAAAATACATAATTATTCTTTTCAGCATTGATTCTCAATATACGTGATGCTCTACGTCGTTTTCTTCCGGGATTGGAATAATGATAATTTTCGTTTTATAATAATTTAACTGACGTATGCCTTTTCGATTATTTAAACCATGGTTCAAGCACCTACTTGTTATTTTAAAATAAAAAATTTGGCACAAATATATAAACAAAAAAATTATACGTATGAGGTGCATATAAGTAAATAGATAGATAAGGCAAAATTTTCTTGAAAACAATTTATATGATATTGATATTTAAAAACGGTAATAACTGAATTAAATAAAAAATATCGCAAGAAATTCATGTAAAAAAACATGTTCGTATATTAAAAACTTAAAGAAGAAATAGATAAATAGATAGATTATAAATAAATAAATAATATCATAAAGGTAGATGGGTGGTGGCAGAGCAGTTCGTGCACTGGGTACGTAATCCAGTGGTCGGAAGTTCGAATCCTGCCACGACCGATTTCGTTCACCGATAGCACTAAGATTTATGCTTATTTTTATGAATGCAGGAGTACATATATAAATGTACTTGTAAAAAAGGAACTATTCATTCTTTTATCATAAAAAAAATATTTGTGTAAACCGTCTTTGCACCCTGCGCAAGTGGCGAGTTCATCACCAAAATTGTATTTATTTTGAATGACAAGTTTTTTTTTCAGCCTAGATAAGTAATTTATTGCGTGAGAAATAATTTGGAATATTTATTCTTCTTCTTTTGTGAATTGAACCCAGGACGCCTGCATGGAAGTCATTTAGAAAGCTCACCACTTTGCTACGGCATTTGTTCGATATTTGGATCATTATTCTTATAATGCAAGAGCCATTGTATCATTATTCTTATAATGCAAGAGCCATTGTATCATTATTCTTATAATGCAAGAGCCATTGTATCATTATTCTTATAATGCAAGAGCCATTGTATCATTATTCTTATAATGCAAGAGCCATTGTATCATTATTCTTATAATGCAAGAGCCATTGTATCATTATTCTTATAATGCAAGAGCCATTGTATCATTATTCTTATAATGCAAGAGCCATTGTATCATTATTCTTATAATGCAAAAGCCCGCGATTCTAGACTTACGTAATTTTGTATAGTGACCCATACTAAATTTATTATGAACTCTGAGTAGCGGTGGCTTTCGGAGACAACATCCTTCAAATTGTTGAAAATTGCAAGTTGAAAGAGACAACGGATTATTATTACTTGGATGACAAATACTTTACCTCCCCATTTGTAACACTAATGCCAGACAGAATTCTTTCATATACCGCACTTCCCATTTTTATAAGTCCAACATTAGTGATGCAGATCTTTTTAACTCCCCATTGATTATGGTAAAGAATAGATTGTTTAGTACTCTAATATAATCCTAGATTCTTATGCTGATAAATTGGGTTCATCACATAAAGGTTCACACACATCCTCATACACTACCACACATACACATACTCACACACACACACACTCCCCACTCACATGTCACATATCTGATTTTAACTGTTTTCTTTTTTTCTCCTACACTACTTAAATATATAAATGGTAATAATGTATACATGTAAGTGATGCTGGGCATGCTTATTTTTTATTTAATTTTGTATCACCTGTATATTTTGTCCAGTTATTGTTTGCATACTTTGTATAAAATAAAATAAAATAAAATAAAAATGATGTCTGTCAGGGGGTTTCCACCAACCAATGTGTCTGTCAATGGAAGGCGTGATTTCCATAAGTCTTCCGTAGTAAATATAAAAAATACGCATTATACTATAACGCTTCATACTTTAATAATAGTAATAATAAACACTTTCTTGCACCCTGATGAAGTGGCGAGTTTATTGCCATACGGCAATTTCTTCCAACTAACCAGTGTTTCCAGCCCAGAGAAGCAATATTTGCATAAGAAATAAATTTAAAAAAATTCCTCCTCTGCTGGGGATCAAACCTAGGACGCTCGCACAGAAACCTAACGGCTTCCTAACTATGCCACGGCGCGGCGGTCGGTAATTTATGTTACGTATAAAAATATAAATTTTCAACACTTTGAAGGATGTTATCTTCGAAAGCTACCTTTAGTCAGGGTTCGTATTATCCAATCGGTTTCCTGTTTTTGTATCCAGAAAAAAAAACAGCCTAAATACTATGACGTTAATTTGGCTCTCGCTGGCTCTTGTTTTATTACTAGTTTTACACATTTATATCACCTAGTGATACTGAAAAGAATAAAAAAAATATGTGTATAATGTTCACATATTTTTTACAAATCGTTAATTACACGAATACGACCGTCCCACGATATACTCTCCGTTAAATTATTACTTTTTCTCGTTCGGCTTTAATCCCATTTCCCCTCTGCTTTTTGAATCTTACAAACTTTCGAGTTACCAATATGTTGAATGCAAATAAAGCAATATTTGTGCCGCCACTGGCGCACAGGGCGAGGGATATGGTTGGAGAGGGGGTGGGGTAAGCCGAGACGTATAGGAAGTCACACCAGCGGCGGCCCATCATAGTACAGCAATTATAAATATATATTTTTTTTATACGATGTCATTATTATAGAGGGGCGCGCGGCCGGGAATGAGAATTCGCGACACGTAAAACGTTTTCTGTTGTAGTTGTTGTGTTGTAGCGAATCAGTTGCTGTTACGGAATTACGGAAAACATGAAATATCGACGTCACGTGCCGCCCCACAAAGCGCGCCCAAATCCCAGGACCATTGAAAATTTTAAGTGGATCTCCCGTTTTTGAAAATTATATTTCTTGTTTTGAAGATTGTGAAAGTACCTAACGGGAATGGCCTTTCAAAATTTTGTATATTTTAAAATTTTTGTCGACTGCTGTAGAAATGAGATGAATGATTTAACAATTATCAAGTCGTGCCAGAAACAAGCTATGAGAAAAGATAGGATGCGATCTTAAAGAAAGCTGAATTTTACTTTCAAGTCTATTTTTTTCACACAGTGTATAAAAATGAATTTCGTACGGACGGTGTAAAGTTGACTTTTAATTTTGTTTTCTCTGTAAATCCCAATCCTAATTAATTTATAGGTTGATAGAGAGTTTTACAGTCTACACAATTTATAAAACAGACAATGTTGCATTGCTTTATTGGTGGACCAGTAAAAACTCCATGCATTATTCAAATGGATGATTCATTTTTATTACAAAAAATACAAATACATAAAAAACAATAAAATAAGACATGTGAGAGTAAGGTCCAAATATATAAAACCTGCATCAGACCCATAATGACTTATGGAGTTGAAGCAAGGGCAGACACGGTGAGAACAAAACAGCTACTCAGAACAACAGAGATGAAAACACTAAGACCAATCTTGGGCAGAACCCTCAGAGACAGAATACCCAACGAGGAGATCAGCAGAACCTGCAATGTGGAGGATATTGTAAGGTGGAGCAGACAAAGAAGACGACACTGGAGAGATCATGTTAGAAGGATGAATCCAGAAAGGCTGCCAAAGATCGTAATGCGCGAAATACCAGAGGGACGCCGACCACCGGGAAGACCATCAAAAAGATGGAGGGAGAGATGGACGTCCTCGTCCCAGGACCTGTAAAAACAGATCATAGATCTAAAAAAGAGGAAGAAGAAGAAGATTAAATCGATGTACTAGGAAAGATAGGAGGAGACAGTTGTCCTAAACGCACCAAGGGAGCTCGCAGAGATGTCGAGTGTATTAAACAAAGCATTGTACACCGTGCAAGCATGGTACACAAAAGCATTCTGAGTATAGTTGTTATTACATTTAGGAATATAAAAAGTGTTAGGCTATCTGGTTATTCTGCTCGGACAGTGGAATTTATTTTACATTTATTCTTATTATTTATCTGATCCAATTAGTGCTGATTGGTTCCCTGGATGCCGGCTCAGAAGTCAAACGACTATCCACCATGCCGTCGACCTAGTATTGGGGAGTTAGGTAATACTCATAAGCAAATTTAGTATCTAACGAAAATAAGTAACGAAATCAAGAAACGAACGATGTTAATTAACATATTTCCTATTTCTGCAGACATAAACACGCCATTTAATATTATTCCACCCATTGAATTTATATTCACCTCCTGTCCTTGTTTTGCATACGGCATCTTCTGTAATGTTTTATTGTCCTAGTGGGACACGCAACTGCAAGCCTTATAATAAACCTACATACCTACATTATATGAATATACGTAGTATCAACTGTATACTTGAGTTTCACAGAATCAGGGAATGAATATGTTTAATCAATTGCATTGTTTTAACCACAAGCGAGTTTTTTGGCGTGAATGTTACAAATTCCATGGACTGCTACGATAACCAATCATAATCATCTGTGGCCTGACAACGAGTGAGTTTGCGACTACCAGGGGGCCGTCAAAGGGATGGAGACATAATTGGACATGCTTATCCCAACACTAGGACTAAGACGCGAATGCACAGTCCTAGGTACATAAACACTAACTCCTAACCTCACTGGAATATTTAGTATTCTTAAGTAAGCAATTGCGTTGCAGAGACATTACTTAGTAAATACTAAATACTACGCCAAACTTAGGGTCGATGGCGTAAAATTTCACATTATTGTGTATGAAGAAAAGATATATATATATATATATATATATATATATATATATATATATATATATATATATATATATATATATATATATATATATATATATATATATATATATATATATATATATATATATATATATATATATATATATATATATATATATATATATATATATATATATATATATATATATATATATATATATATATATATATATATATATATATATATATATATATATATATATATATATATATATATATATATATATATATATATATATATATATATATATATATATATATATATATATATATATATATATATATATATATATATATATATATATATATATATATATATATATATATATATATATATATATATATATATATATATATATATATATATCCTAAGACCATTTGTCTTCCGACGTTTCGCCTGAATATCACCAGGCATTTTCAAGGACTTAACGAAAAGCACGCGCGCGACACACGTCTACTCACACTGAAAGCTCACCGTCAAGTGACTCGTAGCGTACAAGATGGCCGCTTATGTCAAATATTGTTAGCGCGACCTACTGACACGGGAAAACCGAGATAAAAATATTATAACATATTTCACCCGTGAAAACATCAAATATAACATATATATATATATATATATATATATATATATATATATATATATATATATATATATATATATATATATATATATATATATATATATATATATATATATATATATATATATATATATATATATATATATATATATATATATATATATATATATATATATATATATATATATATATATATATATATATATATATATATATATATATATATATATATATATATATATATATATATATATATATATATATATATATATATATATATATATATATATATATATATATATAGCTTACTATGGGCTTAGAAAGCTATCTATCTCTTTTCTGATGTTTGACGTTTAAAATGTTTTTTTGCTATATAACAACACAAACATATGTAACCAACTTCACACATCACACTGACAGCTCGATATCACGATTTTTCTGAAATTCCAGTTAATTTTCGACATCTCGTATAGATCGCTGAATACTCTGTTTGGTATTTGATTTGACAAAATTTCCAAATACATATTTGCCGAAGTCGATTAAATCATCATCCATCGAAAACATCTCGTATTTTTATATTAAACCACTCGTAAGGTTCCTCGCGATCAATATTACTTTTTGACAGTTTGCAAATGTTAGTTTACGCCGATGCGCATGCGCTAAGTATTTATATATGTCTCTGCAATGCAATTCTCATAGAAATACGTCGTAGCATCCTCCAGTTAGGAAGCAACGTGACCTCCTCACTTCAGTGAGCGACTGTGCAATGAAAACATGTTTAGTATTTAGAATTTAGTATTTAGGTAGGACTCTGCATTCGGACCTAAATCCCTGGAAAACGAAGATCGTTGATTTAATGCAAGAAGAAAAAGAATAATATCTGCAAGTACAGACGAAATAGCTTTTGTCACGGTTCTTAGTAGTGAATCATTTTAAGTACCTACCTCATCGTTGACTTGTGTGATATGATTGAAAATCAAAAGGGAATAAAGATGGAACAAAGCACTTATCATTTTCGAACCTTAATTAACCGTCTCCCAATAATGATCGTCTCTTCGCCGCTTGTACGGATTAATTAGGCAATTGGATAATTTTATTAACGCCGAAAACGGTACCGTAAATTCCCCGACCGGAAACGGTCGTAAAGTCTCATTCAATTAGAGATTAGCATCATCTGTAATTTCGTGTCAGCTATTTACAGCGGTCTCTGGTTGTGTCAAAACGATTGTTGCTTAATTTAGCGGGAATCGTGATTCCCTATTTACCAACGGAGCGAAGGTAGCCGAACAGTTATCGTACGACCGTGATCGTTGTTTATAACGATACGATTATCGTAAACATCATCCACCCCACTATGAGGAGGTGATTTTATCCACAAGTGAAACGAAGCACGTTCCGATTTAAACAAATAAAATAATTTTACTACAAGGGCCTCTTCCCTTTCTTTTGATAGACCTGACCCGTTGTTTTGTGAGACAGAAGCCATCCCTTCTGAGATGAGGTCCAGCTTTCAACGGTTTCTGTCTACGGTGGTCTTCCTGAAATGTCTTCATTGGTTGCTGTATCAGTGAGCCTGTCACTGTTCAATCTGGCATAGTTTCTTCAATATCTTCTGGGTCTACCCCACCCAACGATACGTTATTTCGAATGTTTCATTAGGTTCTTATTTTAGTTTCCGCGTTACGAACTCGATTTTGAGTAGTGTCTCCAGTGATTGGTTGATAGACACTGCATATTATTTATAGTAGATGATAGATGACTAGCGTCTGGCGACAGATGAATCAAGGGAAAATTGTACCGGATGCAATAAAATACGACAACGAAATAATAGTATGATGTGTACGTAGATCACATTCCCCTTAATTCTTTGGTAAGGTTAAGTTAGTCTTTAATAATAATAGCGACTCGCGTGAGCGTGTTATAAACGCCTTTGCCATTTGAGGTGCGGAAAAAGTTTATTATGTATTCAAATTTGATCACATTTTCCAAATAATTTATATTTCTCAACATATTATTTACGTAGTTGTAAGATACCTACTATATTATTTTTTATTCATTCAGTTAAATATTTGTGCGCATGCGTATTTACGACTTCAGTCCCTTGATCCGTCTATCGCCAGACGCTTATGGGTATATGAATATATGATCCGGAGGTTGCAACGATTTTGTTACATAAGTCGAAGAAGTTTTTTTAATTATATAATCAATAGGTATATAAAGAATTTGTTACTGATAGTTATGACAAAAATAACGACATGTAACGATAGGATTTAACGGTGCCTAGGGAGATATAATTGAACATTATAATGTGTTTAATTAGTGGGCCATTTTTGTCGCTATTATAAAAGTTTACGGCGCTTGATGTCGGCAATTTCGGAATCCTTTCGCCCGTTTTAAATTTTCACTGTTAATTTTGCAAATACCGTGTTAGTAGTTTTTTGTCTCGGCGCGAAGCTATTTTTTTACCCAAATTCCTATGGATTAAGTTTTAGTGCTTTGTTTAAATTTTGAAATGTAAGCGGCTGCGACCTGATATTAACCCCCGCTATCTTGTCACTGGCTTACCAAAGTTAAGCGGGGATATCAACTGAAATATTTCGGCACAGGCATTTTTGGCATGGCAACTTTTTGGTGATTCATAATATGAATATGATAATATGTTCTAATTGTAACATACATCGCAGAATTATTTCTACAATTGTACCAAAACATGGATCGTTAAGATATGTATATTAATTTATTTTTGATTGGGGAAAACCAACAGCTCCAATAATATTACAAAAAAATATCCATATTTACAAAGACTAAGGGCATTATAGAGAAGCCACTAAGGGTCGTATTACAAGACTATTACTTACATTATTCTTAAATAACTCCTGTAATACGACCCTAAGTGAATTTCACGAAATTGAAATAATAATATAAGTAATATATATAGCGCCCTTATATTCAGTCTAATGTTGCTCTACGAAATAGAGCTGTTTTCAATCCTTAGGAGAAAGTGCTCTTGTTTTGTGCCCTGCGGACACCTGGAAGCAATTTATTCCACTTTACATGATCACTCAGACTAAAGCATCGATCAAAGTAAGCCGCTTTGTTGGCTCTGTCCAACTCTTTTAGGGAGTTGTTACTCTGTGATCCAGAAGATGCCTTGAAGATAGCTCTGCTTTAAATATGTGAGATGCCTTAAAGATAGCTCTTTTTTTCTGACACAGCTCTTGAATGTATTGTGGTGCCAGGTCATTCGAAGCATTAAAAACCGTTAAACAAATTATAATAAGGTACCTAAATGTATGTAAGGTATCATGGAAAATAAACATTAAAATTAAATATAGAGTAACACGCAAAAAAAAATGCTAAAAATGTGCAAAAAATTAGACATTATACATGAATAAAATTAAAGATAAGACAAAAATAACATAGTATATATATAAAGGAAACACAATCGAGGAAGAGGAAACAAGAAAGTAAATTTTTTTTGAAAACCAAAATGTGATATTGTAATCTTATAAATGCCCAGTGTATATATAATAAATAAATACGCCAGTGTTACATTATAACATCATGATAATATGATAATGATATTAAATACCTCGGCTAGTTTCATGAGATCATCCAGGGTATCGCCAAAGACGATCGATATTGTTTATAATAATATCTCGTGGGTTTTTTAATGCAAAACAAAGGAACAAAGTAGCAATTATCTAGTGAAATAAAACGATCAACCTTTGTAAAGGTAGGCGCGCATGGAAGCTAATTTCATCGGCCGATTAATTATCGGTGAGCTACAACATACGAATTACATGTAAGAGCGCGCATGAAAGCTAACAGAATCGGCCGATTTAAAAATCTGTGACGAGACACAAAAAAATTGGCCGATCTCGATCGCCCGATTTTTTGTAACCAATCCCGTTGTATGAGAGAGCGCGCATGGCGCTTGCTCACCGATAATTTAATCGTCCAAGCGCAGTAGATCGAGAAGTACGTTGTCAGTGTTGCTAAACGAAATGTTAGAAAATATGACATGTATAAAATAAATATTGTTTCCGAACAATTAATTACATTAGTTGAAGCACGTCCTTCATAGATATGATTAAAAATTAAAAAAATATAGTGACCGCCAAATTAAGCAAAAATTGTGGTTGGAGATTAGCGAAATTTTAATAACTGGTTGGTGTACTTAAAAAACTCCTCAAGGTGTGATCTTAAATCTTCGTAGGACAGGACAAATTGTCCTTTCGGTAATATACCACTTATTAGCGGATGAACCCAGTGATTTTTTTGACGTTTTTTTTACGCATTTTGAGGACAAGAGCACAAACACATGCTACTTCAAAAAAATCCATATTTCTAATCATAAAGGTATTAAAACTTATGAATATACATATTGTATGTATTTTAAATATATGATTGTTGTCCGCCGTGTTATTTCCAATCGTACGATTCTATAAGCTTCCATGCGCGTTAGAACCGATCGGCCGATTTACTATCGGCCGATAATAATCGGCCGATTAATTTAAGCTTCCATGCGCGCCTTACCTAACATTGAGACAATCAATTTATTCAATATTTGACATAGTGAAGTAAAATAGTTACAACAAAGACAGTTAAAGAATGAAACGGGTAGGTGATCTGTGATCTGATTACGTTAGTTAAAGAGGATAAGAAAGACGTTTAGATAGGTACCTTTACTATTTAAAAGCGACTAGTAGCATATGCAGGGCGGAGTCTCCGGGGGTCACATGGTATGTAGGGCAGAAGCGTATGGTCAGGGTACACGCCTCTGGTCCAGTGGTCGTCTTAGAAGTAAGAATGAAGTAGAGTGCGCGGCCTCAAGGGGGCGCGGCGTCTTTTGGTAGCGAGAGGCTCCAGGGCGATATAGCATATGATGGCCAGGGCTGCTATAAGAATCCAACAGGCTGAGGGCCACGAGGTGGTCTCAGAACGTGCGGGCGGGGCAAAGATATACTTCTCCCAATGGAACTCAATATGATGACTCTGATGAGGGCGGATTACCACGTCTAAGAAGACGGACGTATAGAACAAGCGGTCACGAGGGCATTCAGAAAATTATCCGTGGAACACGGGGACATACCGCACTAAATTACTTTATATTGTATTTTTAAATATCACTATTAAAAATATATTTACGACGCCCGTTTGGTATAAATGAATAATTCGGTTTTTTCCGTTTTTGCGCGGCTCTAAACAAAGTGACGTACCGTCTCGCCGAACGGCGGAGCCGGAAGTTGTCGCATTTTTAATTTCAGACAGCCAACTTCAAAAATATAAAAAAACAATTCAGATTACAGGGGGACCAACATAATGATTTATTTTTTAGTACCGATTTTGGACAACGCGTCGGTAAATTCGTGTTGGTGAGAAAATTCAAATTGTGATGAATTTTTGATTCATTACAATATTTAAAAAAAATATTTTTTAAATTAATGTGTGTAATCAAAAAATACTATGTATTTAAAAAGAATAAAAATCGAAAATCGAAAAAGAATATGTACCTATCTTAGTTGTTGATAAAAAAATATACATATAACTATGTAAATAATTATTTAGTAAGTATTTTGGATTTTTTTAAATGACCAATACTGACGGCTTTTAAGATATAGAACTCCATTAAACTATGTATTTTTTAATAAAACAAATTGATTATGTTTTTGCATATATATTCTCCTTGTATCATGACGACCATTTTGGCATACCAGGGCCTTATGAAATGGAAAAACATAGATCATTGTTTTTTTCTTATATTCATAAGTGTATTTTACAACTATTGTAAATTATTCAAAACAGTTGTAGTATAGCTGATGATAGGAAATTATGTTTATGCAGGTGTTTTTAAGTAATATAAATACCTTTGTTTGTAACAAACTGACAGTTAAATATACTAATATTTATTATTAGACTGTCAGTTTGTACCAAATGTTTCTATATTACATAAAAAACACCTGCATAAATGTTATTTCCCATCATTAACTATACTATAACAGTGTTATTTATAAAAATAAATTTGGTTCAATTGAACCCAGTTCAAAATCTTATTCTGAAATTTAAATATTCTTATACAAGAATTATTTATTTTTGTACGAGAATATTTGAATTTCAGAATAAGACTTTGAACCAGGTTCAATTGAACCAAATTTATTTTTATAAATAACACTCTGTTTAAGATCATTCACAATTGTAAAATATATTATACTAACCGAATTTTAATATATGAAAAAACAGTATTCTATGTTTTACCAGTTGATAATTGAGAGACAAATGCTTAAAGATGGCTAGATTCTGGATTCAGCCGTAACCTACTCAGGGATGCGTTCATAATGTGTTCATAGTGACGCTCTTTCTCGTTCAGAACGACCGGAAACATCAGCCGCTCTAAAGACACTCTGTCGCGTTCAGATTGGATGTCGAGTTTACGATTCAAACGCTCTGTATAATCGTCGGATGAAAAATGCTCTGACAGTTATAGTATCTGTTGACTTCTGTTTTATCTGTGGTAAGATGACTTCAATTTGTTTCTGTGGTATCTATTGTCAGTTGACAATATTTATGATGAAGAGGTTAATTTATTAAAATATCATTCAAAAGTTTACAATAAAAGGTCAGAAAGTAATATTTACTCAACCGGCCAATTTTTCTCTTTCAATGAAAATATAACCTAAAAAGACACATGTATAATAAATGACATTTGATTTTTAAAACGCCCGATGCTACGTTCAGATTGAAACGCTGCGCCGCGTTCAGTGAGATTGGTATGAAAAATGCCATAATCTGCAACTTCAGTTACATCTGACACTCGACGTTGAGTGTTCTATCTGAACACAGCTCTGGACTTGTGAGGGTTATGATGTTTATGGTTAATTATTGTTGTTTTTCAATTAACAATAATAGATTTTTTAAACGAAACGCATCTGATCAAAAAATTTACCTTTGTCAAAAAGTGTTCCAAGTGGTGTAAAATGATTTTTTCTCAAAGATATTGACAAAGATTTATGGTTATGTTTGATTAAAAGAATATATTTTCTAGTTTCAATTAAGTAAAAAACGTGGTCCATTTAAAGTAGAATGGATATTCCGAGTACGTGAGGGTCTGAAGCATGAACGGTAGGTGGGTTGTGTGTGTGTGTGTGTGTGTGAGTATGTGCTTAAAACGAAACCCACTCGGAGTACATTTTCATGTTTTCAAAAAGAGAATGTTCTATAATAATATGCCATGCTATGCCATAGTTACCTAAACATATAACATGAGAATATAACATTTGTAAACTTAATGACAAGCTGACTTTACCGAATTAAAAGCACCAGACAAAATTACGCCGGCATAATATTCCACCTGAGTAAACATTCCATGAAAGTGTGTCATGCTAATGTGAACCTATATGTATAACTTTACACATTTCTGTTCAACCTGTTTAAGAAAAAAGTTATTTTCTTGCTCTCTGTTTTTAAAAAAAAGTTAACTCGCGCGTGATGTTTTAAGAAGGTATCAGTGATATTTATATACGCTATTTGATTGAAATCTGTTTTAAATGTTCTCTTCTCTAACATTTATAACTTTTTTTATCTTTTTATGTACCTATTTTTTACTTCTACTTAAGTAACTTGTGTAACTTCTATAACTTATTTTTTTTTCTTAAATTTCTTAAATTATGTAAATATTTTTTCTTCTTTTTTAACTTAACTTTTGTAACCGAATTTTATCTAATTTATGTAACTCATACTTGTGTAACGTGTGTGATTGAATAAGAGCTCATGTAATTTTGTGTGCATCCATAATTGGACGTCCAGCACTCATAATAATAACCAATATTATCTTCTTTTTATTATGAAAATTGTAAGCTGGATGTCTGTCGATGTACCCTTTTTAATAAAATAATAATAAATTAAACCATTTTTCATTTGACCAGAGGGGATTTCATTTGCTGCTATATACGCAAGTCTATCACTGTCCATTCTGGATACGTGGTCCCTCCAATGTCTTCTTCTAGATCTTCTACACCGAACGTTGTCCTCTATTCCACATGTTTTTCTCGCATTTTCACGGCATACGTCATGATCGGTCGCACGCATGTCTTATGTATTTTGACCTTCTTGTCAATAATTGTGAAAATCTAGGAAAAATCTAGGAGTTCTCTTCAATCAACATCTTTCCTGGACCGAACAAGTCAATGAAGTCAGCAGAAAACTTTTCTATAGTATTCACTCTGTCAAAAAACTTCAAAAATTTCTTCCAACCAACATCAAAATAAAGCTCGCACAAACTCTCCTTCTCCCCATTCTCGATTATGCAGATATTTGCTATTTGGATCTTACTCAGGAACTTCTAAACAAATTAGATCGATTACAAAATGTCTGCATACGATTCATATTTAATATTAACGATCACATATCATATTTTCGCAAGGAACTCAAATGGCTTCTTATCCGTCTGCGCCGTGATCAACACACTCTTTGTCTTCTGTTAAACATTTTGAACAACCCTAATGCTCCATCATATCTGACCGAAAGATTTCAACCTCTGGCCTCTCCCATCACATGCCACGGCTTTCTATTCATCATCCTTTACTGTCTATGCTGCCCGGTTATGGAACAACTTGGCCCTTGACATTAGAACTGCACCAACGTTAGCAACCTTCAAAACCAGATTAAAACGCGCGCTCCTACTTTCCATTTCTTAACCTACATACTTCCTATTTATTTCCCTATTCTTGTAGTTAGTCATATCTCCTCCTTTTTTTCCCTTCCCTCCCATAGTGTTGTAACAGGTTTTATCTATGATTTGTTTAATTTTCATTGTTGTACATATGTTTATTCTTCTTACTTTCTTGTGTTTAAATGTAATATGTTTATGGTTTTATATATATTTTCTTTTTTTTTTGTACATGTACCATTTTGTCTCATAACTGTCACAGATGGTTGTCTAGAAGAAATTGCCTTTAGGCAATAAGTCCGCCATTTGTACTAGGTCTTAAGTAATGTACAATAAAGTGTGTAAATAAATAAATAAATACGCATT
Organism: Molanna angustata; assembly: GCA_963576475.1. Lineage (NCBI taxonomy): Eukaryota > Metazoa > Arthropoda > Insecta > Trichoptera > Molannidae > Molanna > Molanna angustata. The sequence continues at coordinate 22,811,760 of OY754975.1, forward strand.
TGTTTATTTTTCTTGACCATCTTTTTAGACACTCAGATACGGCAGATGCATGTTCGCGGTTTTCAGTGTTTAGGACATTGAGGCTACAGATCTTTACTCTTATACATTTGACAGTTAATCAAAACGAGTGAGTTGTAGCCAAAACTAAACATTTTTTCTTCTTGAAAGGTTGACAATCTCTAAGTGCATTTTTATGAAGTATATTTCTATTAGATTCTTAAATAAATATACGATATCCAGAAGACGAAAGTTTTGAAAATACACCATACACACAAAAACATTATTACGAAACTATACTATAACCATAGTGATACCTGTTTTTGAGTATAATAGTATTACTAGCAAGAAGAGTATGTATGAGACAGTGTATCAATGTTGATGAGGCAATGTATATGTTTCAAGATAAAAAATGCATTGTTCGGTTCTCACTGCCTACCCCTTGAAGAAGATAGAAGTGGAGAGTAAAAAATACACTTGTCTACACTTGTCTATATACACATAGAATAACAAAATGAGTTTATCACTCAATTTTCCCATACAGAAGCTATTTTACTTCTGTTATGTACATTTTTCATTCAAATATGAAATTTATTTTACATTGATATGGCAGACCATAGATATATTTTTTTAATTTTTTTACAATCCTTGAACGCATTTTTTAAGAGTGTAATTTTTATTGAATCAAAAGTTCAAAAAATATAAAAATTCCTCGATTTGCCAGACCGTGAGATCATTTTTAAAATTTGGACAGGTGAAATCATAGAGACGAAATTAACGGATATCTATGGAAAACTAATCAGCTCTAGGTTTACTTATATGATATCAATACATAATATATGATATCAATATGAAGTCAATCGGACTTATAGTTTGAGCTGCAGAGAGGACACAAAAAAAACAACGTAAATGATGAAATAATACAGAAGAAATTAAATGTTGTCTATGAAAAGAAAAAGTTGTCTTGAAGAACTGGGGTAAACAAATATAAGGTTTACTGAGCGACGCAACAATTTGTATTGTTGCGTGTTTTTATAATATATTCATATTATATTCTTTTTGTAATCAACATATATTTTTAATGTTTAGATTCTTTGCAATATTTTATCTTCAAGTCGCACTTAATGATGTTAGATTATTTGCTATATTTTGTCTTCGAGTCGTATTTATAAGTTACTTTCTTTTTACAATACAATCTCATTACGCTCTAACCCAGTTTTCTATTGACAATAATAAAAATAAAAGAATGAAAAATAATGCAATTGGGTAATGCCGACCAAAAGTGCATAGTGGTTATTTTGTTAGCCTGGCTTTCGGACTTCGGCAACAATTTATTATGTGGAAAATGTGGATCTTGTGCCAAATTGTTGTATGTAACGTTATAATTTGACCCGGTGAGAACATACCATCTTTGTTGTATCTGATTGGCGAACAAACAGATTCTATTTTACGTTGAAATATCGCTATTCTACAACAACAGACCCTTGAAATCATTTCGTTTTACATTTAGGACCTCTATTGTTCATACTTTATATAAATGACTTAGATCAAATGGTAGAGAGATCCTCAATTCTTATTTTTGCTGATGATGCCAAATTTTTTAAAAAGATTTGCTCAACGAATGACTGTGAACAATTACAAGACGATATTACACGACTAAGTAATTACTGTTTAGATAATCAATTATATTTGAATGCCAGCAAATGTTCAATAATAACCTATACTAGGAAGGCGAAGCCTATTATATTTGATTATAAAATCCAAGCTAGCAATATTCGTCGAACGAGCTTAGTTAAAGACCTGGGTATATTGATGGACTCCAAATTGATTTTTCAAGATCATATTGAATACATTGTTGGTAAAGCTCTGAAACTATTGGGTTTTTTAATTAGGGTTTGCAAGCCATTTCACTCAATTGATACACTCAAAGTACTATATTTGTCATATGTTAGAAGTCGGGTTGAATACGCGAGCACGGTGTGGAATCCCCATTATAATATACATATTGATCAAATCGAGCGTGTACAAAAGAAGTTTGTAAAACACCTTGACTATAGATCACATACGTATTCCCCTGACTACCCTGCTCGCTGTGTGAAATATTCATTACCCACTTTACAGAAGAGGCGTACAATCAGAGACATGATGTTTCTTTATAACATATTGAATAATCGGGTTGATACTCCTTATTTATTAGGGAAAATTAACCTTCGAGTCCCTGCGCGTTTAACAAGGAGTCACGACTTATTCAATGTGCCTGTTCTAAGAACTAATTATGCCGGAAATGCTTTTGTACATAGAGCATGTAAACAGTTTGATGCAAAGTTCGAGGGTCTTGACATGTTTGGCACACCGAGCGTATTTAAGAGTATGTTGAGGCTTTCTCAGTGATTGATTTTATATTCCTAATTTTCCCCTTCTATTCCTATCCATTGTCCTGTCCCAAACCTCCTAGCTTGTATGCATCTATTTTATGTTTACTTAATATTGATTTGTTTTGTATTTTTTGTTTCTTATCCTTGTAAGGTTTTTATATTTTGTCATTTTGTATGTATATACCCACGGAAATTTTCCTTTTTTTATACAAATATATTTTTTCTATGGGTATATACATAATTATATAGAGTTATATATTATATATAGTTATATATTTGATTGTATGACCGTAACATAGTAATTGGCGTTACAATCTTGGTTTTTGTATTAATTAATTCATTTTGAAAATATATGTTATATTATAAAACTGTATGTAACCTTAAGAAATAAATAAATAAATTAAGAGAAACGAAGTGATTTGGCCCGAGGCTTCTTATTTCTTATTCCAAGGCATAGAGGGACAGGGTTTGAAAGAAGTTTCAAATACGCTGCAACAAAATGCTGGAATGACTTATAAAAATATATATTTTTTAAGGAGAATTGTCGAGCGATGCTTCTGGCTTCGCAATCATAGTGTGAACTATGAAAGAATTTTTGTGTATGAATAAATGTGTGTATATATGTATGTGTGTATGTATATTTATGAATGCGTATGCTTTGCAGCATTTTTTGTATTAACATTATAATACATAAGCAATAGGATCATGCTGAAAATCATCTGCTGGGGGCTTGTCTTCCTGCAACATATCTGAGCATGGTCCTTTTGAGTCGAAAAAGTTGTTTTTCTTTTCATTTGTTGATATTTTTCTTTGTATTAATGTGGTAATTTTTTTTTTCGTTTCAATAAATATTTTATTATTATTATTATTATTATTAATGATTAATTAAACATTTATGTCAGCGAGTTTCGTAGAATTGAGGTTTTAATATTTGTTTATTCCTTTTTTTTGGACAAAAAACAGCGAAAATAAAATTTTACATGCGCAAAAAGTACTAGTAACAAAATATTACAGAAGATTTTTAATAAAAATAATTAAATTAATGAGAAAAGCAGAATAGAATATTATAATAATTGCATACACGTAAGCATTGATTTCTTTTTCCCTGTCAGTAGCCAAAAATATTTCTATGACAATTTTATTATGTAGTATCTCAATAGAGACGACGTTGGAATGTTAAGGGAGAATATTCCAACAATAATCTCGCATGACAATAATCTTGCAAGACAGCGAGCATCTCTTGGCATGTCCAATGGCTCCTGCCCAGTGTGATTGGGAAATTCTAAATGAACGAGCCCACCTTGAGGACGACTCAAAGGAGTTGGGAATTCATTCACGTATTTTTTTTTTTTTTTTAACATGTCTACGTAGGGGACGCCAGCTATTAGGATTTGGGTCCATTTTACTCTTCCGAAGAAGCGCACTACGTAGCGTTGGGAGGGGTTTGCAATCTTGAAAAGAGTTTATTAATTCGGATTTTAAAAAGACCCGGGTTGTACGAAGATGGAAACACAGAATTCGGAAGATCGTTCCACAGTCGGTATGTCAGACGTATGTGTTGACACGACAAGAAGGGGGAATCGGGTAATCAAGGCACCTTCAGGGCTTACGACCTGTCATCGGCTGGTTTATGTATTATTATTTTTATGGTAAAAAAACAGCTTATTTTCAAGAACAATGATATACATAATAGAAATATATAGAATTTCAAAAAATTGTATTGATAGGGAATTCAATAAAAAGGCTTCATTGTTGAAAGTTGCGCAAGCGCATAAAGTGAATACGTGAACCAGCCGATGACATCGTATCTTAAATTCTGAGAGTCCTAAAATGTCACATTTGATATTTTCGAAAATCAAGTTGATATTTTTCAATGTATTAGAGAGATCTGACGTAACAGATACAAGCTACAGATTTATTTGTATGTATATTGATTCGTTGGAGGGTATTGGTCTAATTTCCCAGCCCGAGTGGTCGTCGTTTTTACCGTTGCCATCTATGAAATGACGAAGAAACTTTTGTGTCACGAAAATCAGCCGGTGATAGGTTGTAAGCCCTGTAGGTGCATTGAGTTCCTAGTTCTTCTATAATATCTCAACTTCTTCTCTATTGAGATGTTAAAAAGTTTGTCAATAAAAATAAATGCAGTAGTTTTAAAACACACTTTAGTGAATCATACATTTTATTGGCATTTAAAATTTACTGAATACCAAATAGTTGTATGCAAATCTGTTAGTTAATATGTCGAAAACCATATCAAAAAGGGAGTGCAAGCAGGAAAGGGCATGTGTTGCGACACGAGGCTCTCTATCATCTTGGAGGAGATGGTTGAGGAAACAACTGACAGAGACTGTCCTCGCCGGGAGTATCTAGAACAGATGTGCGAAGACATGAAGTATACATATATACCTCCTACACAGAGTTGAAGATAGTCGCTGAAGATCGAGCGGAGTGGAGGAAGACATGCATCGCATTGCAACCAACCAATCCCTAGGATTGCAACCAACGAAGAAGCAGTAGTGAAAATGCAGTTTTGCGGTTATTTTATGCAAAGATTTCAAGACGTATATTAAATTCCAACAGTGATACTTTTCGATTCCTTAGATGTTTCGATGCGCAATATTACATATTTGTCGATTGTTCGCAGGGGCGAATTCACTGTTAATTTATATGGTAGAGTTGCGCCAACATTAATGAAATCTTGGGCGCCAAATATAAGGGAAAAACTCAAAAGAATAACAAAATAATATTAAATGAAATATTCATTAATTTAAAAAAAAATTATGATTAATATTTAATTACCAATCAAAATTTCAACAATGCATAAATGTCTCAGGTCTTGAATCAAGTCAATTTCGCGGTTTATTAATAATGTGTATGTAGGATCACATATAATTTCCACAAATACATACTTTCAATATTATCAATTACCGTAACACACAATTGTTACATTATACGAAGCGTAAAATTAAGAAATTTTGTTAATAACTGTATTATTTACTGTACTGTTTTTATAAGAATTTTGAATAAATAAATATATAAACCATTAAAAGAATTGGGACGGTTTACATTTTGTAGAATTTTATAATAAATTATGGGTCACTTAGAATACAAATAATTTCTACTGAATTGGACTAATTCAATATGGCCTTTAAAGCCAAAAATGTCGTCGGTGAATGAATCAAAATACTTAAAGAATTAATATGTCTTCATATTTACCCATGATCATAAGAGGATTCGCAGACACCACACTCCACCCCATTGGAAACGTTATAGAACCTTAGTCCGGTTTATCTCCGAGAATTTTGGACAACACAAGGACTTTTTATTTCATACCACTACCCCTAAGAGTACCTACAACACCTACCGAGGGGACCCGCCAACCAAACGTGGATTGGCCGGGGCCCCCCCCTCCCCTAAGTACCCATGATCATTTTAAAGATGTTTTTTTAACCCTTTCGTGGGCGGTGGGAAGATGTATTCCCAGATAAGGAAATGGCACAAAAAAGTCATTGGGAAGCGGTATTACCACTTAAAATATTCTTATGCCATATGTTGACATATTCTGGAATCTTTTTCAAATCAAATATTTAACAACTACTGTAAGTTTTCGACAGTACATCGTCCGGAGTGGACATATTCGAAATTATTTGTGTCAGATTTTCGAAAATTCAGAGTAGTTTCCCAAAAAATTGTTTTATTTAGCGTTCAGGACTTTCTAAGCTATATACTTACTATTAAATTTCTATCACGGTATGTATTCATGTTTACTTTAATAAATAAATATCTGAATAAATATTTTTTTTTAATATTTTTTACCCATAATAAACATATATCTAAAGTAATAAAGCAATCAATATGTTGGTGTATGTGTGTGTGTGTGTGTGTGTTTGTCTCACGCCTTTTGAAAAACCAAGAGCATCTAAAAATCTAATTTATGTGCAAACGTGTACCAGTATACCTGATGCAGTGTCACGTTAAATAATCTATCCATTATTAAATATTCTATCCATTTTGTTTATTTAATGTTAATTGTGTATTTTCTGTATTTTTTACCCATAAAAAACATATATCTAAAGTAATAAAGCAATCAAAATGTTAGTGTTTGTGTGTGTGTGTGTGTGTGTGTGTGTGTGTGTGTGTGTGTGTATGTGTGTGTGTGTGTGTGTGTGTGTTTGTCTCACGCCTTCTGAAAAACCAAGAGCATCTAAAAATCTAATTTATGTGCGAACGTGTACCTGTATAGCTGATGCAGTGTCACGCTAAAAATAATGCGATAAAAATGCTGAATTTTAAAAATATTTAAATAATTATTTTTTTCATACAAAATTTTCCAAGTCATATCTGTCAAAAAAGTGTACATTTTGCACGCAAATATCTGTTAGTTTAAAAGTTAGAAGTAGGTATTTACACAAAAAAAATATATTTTGAAGTATAACTTAGCGTTTAAGTGAAAAACATGGTGAATATTTGGTATAATTATAATGTTTAACTTATTTTTAAAGTAAGCCTTTTGTACATAAACGCCGCCATTTTAATATCTTTTCATACAATATTTCATTTTCCCACCGAATGAATATGTTCTTGAAAATAATAAACCTTTGAAATAAATGTAATTATGAAATAATAAAATGAAACACAAGACATTACGGCAAGTTTTAAGACATATATTGTAAAAATGTGTTATTTATTAGTAAAGATATAGGCATAATAAAATTGCATAATTTGTAAATAATATTTGATTTTTCTGACAATTTTCATTTTTATGGCATCGAACAAACCAATGTAGGTACCTACATATTCAAAAAATGTATCCGAACCATTCGATATTACTTACGTGTTCGAATCGTTTCCATGGCTACAGAAAGAATGTGATATTCAAATAAAATTTGTTAGGAATCGAATTTATTTAGAAGGTTGTTGTAGGTAGGTACCTACCTAATACTATTTACTTACAAATCAACAATAATATACCTATACTGATTTCCTATAGGAAAATTATTTTATTTATTTATTTATCAACCGTTTGTCCGATTATAATGAAACTTTGGTGAATTGTCGAGCGTATGCCCAGGATGGTTTTTGGATTTAAACTTTTTTCTTATTCTTCTTCTTCTTCGTGTATTTGGTCGTTTTACCTATGAAGGGGGAGTATCCTGGGAAAAGAAGGTCCGACTGTCCCTCCATCTCTTCACAGGTCTTCCAGGACGGGTTCTGCATATAAACTTTTTTCTTCTTTTTCTTCAACGTGCACTTGGTCATCTTACCTATGAAGATGAACTATCCTGGGAGATGAAGGTCCAATTTTCCTTCCATCTCTTCGCAGGTTTCTGGATTTAAACTTTTTTCTTCTTCTTCTTCATCGTCTATTTGGTCATTTTACCTTTGAAGGTGGACTAACCTGGGAGAAGAATGTCCAATTTTCCTTCCATCTCTTCGCAGGTATCTGGATTTAAACTTATTTCTTCTTCTTCTTCTTCATCGTGTATTTTTGGTCATTTTACCTATGAAGTTGGAGAATCCTGGGAGAAGAAGGTCCAACTGTCCTTCCATCTCTTCGCAGGTATCTGGGTTTAAACTTTTTTCTTCTTCTTCGTGTATTTAGTCATTTTACCTATTAAGTAGAGCATCCTGGGAAAAGAAGGTTCTTTCATCTCTTCGCGGTTCTTCCAGGATGGTTTCTGGATTTAAACTTTTCTTAACCGACTGATGGGACGGGATGTAATGAAGGGAAGGGAGGCACTAAAGGGCCTGAAGGGACGGGAGGTATAAAACTGCCTGAAGGGACGGAAGGTACTGAAGGGCCTGATGGGAAGGGACGTAATGAGGGATTAAAGGGACGGGTGGTACTGAAGGGCCTGAAGCGGCGGGTCCTGGAGTCTAATTCTTTTTCTTCTTAATTTTATGTAGACCTTTAGGGCAGTTTTTATACAAACTATTTCCTATTGTCTAATTCATCTTCTTCTTCTTTTATGTATACATTTGGGTCATTTTTTTATAAAAATTATTTCCTTTAGTCTAATTATTATTCTTCTTCATTTAAGTACGTAGACTTTTGGGAGAGTTTTAATACAAACTATTTCCAATAGTCTTATTCAGTTTCTTTTATGTAGACCTTTTGGTCAGTATTTATACAAACTATTTCCAATAGTCTAAATATTCTTCTTCTTCTTTTTTGTAGACCTTTGGGTGAGCTTTTATACAATCTATTTCCAATAGTCTAATTCTTCTATTAGGTATATGTATTTTTACTTATTTTATGTAGACCATTGGAATAGTTTTTTATACAAACTATTTCTTATAGTCTTATACTTATTTTTCTCTTTTTTATTTAGTCTTTTGGGTTAGTTTTAAGTCTAATAGTCTATTGTGCAGAAATATTATTAACAATATGCACACTTGATGAAAATACATATGAAATGAATGGGATATGGGATGTGACGATATAACCTGCACTAGAATCTTTTCAATACTTTTGTTTAATTAAATTTAAACCATTTATATCATCCTATTTTGAATAATTTTCAACACCTAATATTTAAAGAATGGGGGTTGTGGCCATTACTGAACTCTTCACAACATTTATATTCAAATTAAAAACTATTTACTATAGTTCAAGTCTTCTTCTTCTTCGTTAATGAAGACTTTCAGTCAAATTGAGCAAAAATATAATGCACACTTGATGAAAAAATATAAAAACGAATGGGATGTGACCAATACTAGATCTTTTCAGTACCTACGTTTGTTTAATCAAATTTTAACCACATCCCAACATCCAAAATTACTAAATTTTCAATAGGTACACATTACAATTTGTTTTCGATGATAATATTTAAAAATGGGGGTTGTGGCCAAACCAATCTCTTTAGAACGTTGATAAACAGTCATATTTAAAACCATTACGCATAGTCCATGCGAGCAGAAATTGTATAAATATTATACTTCATTCACACTTTATAGCAATATATAAAAAAGAATGGGTTGTGGCCATCACTTGAACATTTTACAATACTTAAACTCAATCAAATTTCAAACCACTTTTCATAGTCTGATATTGCAAAATAATTGGGTGACAATATCATAAAAATGATTGCTTTTTCTTTCACAATTTTACATTCTTGGCCAACGGCGGGACATAAAAGCTAGTCTAAAGTAATAAAGCAATCAATATGTTAGTGTATGTGTGTGTGTGTGTGTGTTTGTCTCACGCCTTTTGAAAAACCAAGAGCATCTAAAAATCTAATTTATGTGCGAACGTGTACCAGTATACCTGATGCAGTGTCACGCTAAAAATAATGCGATTAAAATGCTGAATTTTAAAGATATTTCAATAATTATTTTTTTCATACAAAATTTTCCAAGTCATATCTGTCAAAAAAGTGTACATTTTGCACGCAAATATCTGTTAGTTTAAAAGTTAGAAGTACGTATTTACACGAAAAAAATATATTTTCAAGTATAACTTAGCTTTTAAGTGAAAAACATGGTGAATATTTTGTCTAATTATAATGTTTAACTTATTTTTAAAGTAAGCGTTTTGTACAAATGTACATATAACCCCGCCATTTTAATATC